>CM052810.1:84958324-85013119 GCA_028533885.1 Nasua narica | reverse complement strand
GGAGGGGGTGCGGGGGTGGGTGAGCCTGGTGGTGGGTGTCGAGAAGGGCACGTATTGTATAGAGCACTGGGTGTGGTTCATGAACAATCAATCTTGTAACACTGAAAAATTAAAATAAACATATTTGGGGAGAAAAAACAAACAAACAAACAAAAATAAACCATGTACTCCAAGGTCAAGATTTAATAAAATAATTTAAATGGCTTCAAAAAATAAATAAATAAATAAAATAAAATCATGAATTAAAGAGGAGAAATCACAACCAACACCAAAGAAATATAAACAATTATAAGAACATATTATGAGCAAGTATACACCAGCAAATTTGACAATCTGGAAGAAATGGATGCATTCATAGAGACACATAAACTACCAAAACTGAACCAGGAAGAAAGAGAAAACCATAACCAGTAAGGAGATGAAAGCAGTAATTAAAAATCTCTCAAGGGACACCTGGTTGGCTCAGTGGGTTAAGCCTCTACCTTCCGCTCAGGTCATGATCTCAGGGTCCTGGGATTGAGCCCCACATTGGTCTCTCTGCTCAGCAGGGAGCCTGCTCCCCCCTATCTCTTTGCCTGCCTCTCTGCCTACTTGTGATCTCTTTCTCTGTTAAATAAATAAAATCTTTAAAAAAATAGAAATAAAAATCTCTCAACAAACAAGAGCCCAGGGCAAGACAGCTTCCAGGGGAATTCTACCAAATATTTAAAGAAGAATTAGTACCTATTCTCCTGAAATTGTTCTAAAAAATAGAAATAGAAGAAAAACTTCCAAACTCATTTTATGAGGCCAGCATTACCTTGATTCCAAAACCAGACAAAGACCCCATGAAAAAGGAGAATTACAGACCCTGATGAACACAGATGCAAAAATTCTCACCAACAGTAGCAAATAGGATCCAACAGTACATTTAAAGGATTATTCAGCACGACCAAGTGGGATTTATTCCTGGGCTGCAAGGTTGGTTCAACATCTGCAAATCAATCAATGTGATACAATACATTAACAAGAGAAAGAACAATAATGATACTCTCAATATGATGAACATATGATACTCTCAATAGATGCTGAGAAAGCATTTGACAAAGTACAGCATCCTTTCTTGATCAAAACTCTTCACAGTGTAGGGATAGAGGGCATATACCTCAATATCATCAAAGCCATCTATGAAAACCCACACTGAGTATCATTCTCATTGGTGAAAAACTGAGAGCATTTCCCCTAAGCTCAGGAACATGGCAAGGCTCTCCACTATCACCATGGCTATTCAACATAGTACTAGAAGTCCTATCCCCAGCAATCCAACAACAAAAAGAAAGAAAAGGCATCCAAACTGGCAAAGAAAAAGTCAAACTCTCACTCTTTGCAGATTATATGATACTTTATGTGGAAAACCCAAAAGACTCCACTCCAAGACTGCTAGAACTCATGTAGGAATTCAGTAAAGTGTCAGGATATAAAATTAATGCACAGAAATCAGTTGCATTTCTATACACCAACAGCAAGACAGAAGAAAGAGAATTTATAGAGTCAATCCCACTTACAATTGCACCTAAAAACGTAAGATACCTAGGAATAAACCTAACCAAAGAGGCAAAGAATATCTACTCAGAAAACTATAAAGTATTCATGAAAGCAATTGAGGAAGACACAAAGAAATGGAAAAATGTTCCATGCTCATGGATTGGAAGAATAAATATTGTGAAAATGTCCACCCTACATAAAGCAATCTACACATTTAATGCAATCCCTATCAAAATACCATCAATTTTTTCAAAGAAATGGAACAAATAATCCTAAAATTTATATGGAACCAGAAAAGACCCTGAATAGTCAGAGGAAGGTTGAAAGAGAAAACCAAAGTTGGTGGCATCACAATTCCAGATGTGATTCAAGCTCTATTACAAAGCTGTAATCATCAAGACAGTATGGTTAGCACAAAAACAGGCACATAGGTCAATGGAATGCAATAGAGAGCCCAGAAATGGACCTCCAACTCTATGGTCAACTAATCTTCGACAAAGCAAGAAAGAATGTCCAATGGAAAAAAGACCATCTCTTCAACAAATGGTGTTGGGAAAACTGGACAGCAACATGCTGAAGAATGAAAGTGGAATATTTCCTTACACCACAACACACAAAAACAGACTCAAAATGGATGAAAGATCTCATGTGAGATGGATTCCATCAAAATCCTTGAAGAGAACACAGGTAGCAGCCTCTCTAACATCAGCTGCAGCAACTTCTTCCTAGAACCATCATCAAAGGCAAGGGAAGCAAGGGCAAAAATTAACTATTGCGACTTCATCAAGATCAAAAGCTTTTGCACAGCAAAGGAAACAGTCAACAAAACCAAAAGACAACTGACAGAATGGGAAAAGATATTTGCAAATGACATATCAGACAAAGGGCTAGTATCCAAACTCTGTAAAGACCTTAATCAAACTCAACACCCAAAGAACAAATAATCCAATCAAGAAATGGGCAGAAGACATGAACAGACATTTCTGCAGAGAAGAAATCCACACAGCCAACAGAAAGATGAAAAGTATTCAACATCACTTGGCATCAGGGAAATACAAAACAAAATCACAGTGATATACCACATCACATCAGTCAGAATGGCTAAAATTAAATAGTCAGGAAATGACAGGCATTGGCAAGGATGCAGAGAAAGGGAAACCTCTGCTGTTGGTGGGAATGCAAGCTCGTGCAGCCATTCTGGAAAACAGGATGAAGGTTCCTCAAAAAGTTGAAAATAGAGCTACTCTATGACCCAGAAATCGCACTACTGGGTATTTACCCTAAAGATACAAATGTAGTGATCCAAAGGAGCACGTGCTCCTGAATGTTTACAGCAGCAATGTCCACATCGTCAAACTATGGATAGAACCTAGATATCCACCAACAGATTAATGTATAAAAGATATATATATATATACACACACACACATACATTCATACACACACACACACACACACACACACACACAATGCAATACTATGCAGCCATTAAAAAATCCAAAATCTCACCATCTGCAACAATGTGGATGGTACTAGAGGGTATTATGCTAAGTGAAATAAGTCAATCAGAGAAAGACTATTATATGATCTCTCAGATATGAGGAAATTGAGAGGTAGGGTGGGGATTTGTGGGGGGGGGAGGGAGGGAAAAATGAAACAAGATGGAACTGGGGAGGGAGATAAATCATAAGAGACTCTTAATTATAGGAAACAAACTGAGGGTTGCTGGGTGTAGAGGAGGGAGAGGGTGGCTAGGTGATGGACACTGGGGAGGGTATATGCTATGGTGAGTACTATTAATTGTCTAAGACTGATGATTCACAGACCTATACCCCTGAAATAAAGAATACATTATATGTTAATAAATAATAAACATTATAAGGACAAAAAAAAGGGGGTGGCATGTGCCTATTTGGTTCAGTTGACAGAGTGTGAGACTCCTGATCTTGGGGTTTTGGGTCTGAGCCCCATGTTGGGTGTAATGATTACTTAAAAAAATAAAATATTTAATTTTTTCCCTAATGAATATAGCTACAAAGTTCACTAATTAAATACTAGCAAGTGAGATCCACCAATTTATAAAAGGATAATATGAGTATATGGGTTTACCTGAAGAATCCATGATTGCTATTAACATTCAAAAATCGATCAAAGCAATTCACTTTATTTTACTATTAACTCTGAAGATTTATAAGAAAGTATGTGATAAAATTGACAAACAGTAAAAACAACAATAAATAACAGCAAGAATAGGAAGGAAATTTCTTAATTAGATGAGCAGAATTTACAAAAATACTACAACTGATACCATACTTAATGTCTTAATGTTGAAAGACTGATTGTTTTCTCCCAAGAATGAGAGAAATTAAAGACTCAATGGATATACATACATACTTATGAATTAGAGGGCTCACTATTTTCAGTGTGTCAAATCTCCCCAATAAATTTATATTTAGTATATCAAATTCCAGCAAGTTACTGATGTTCTTTTCATGTTTTGTCAACTTGTTTTTTGATTTCTTTACTATTGTCTATTGCCATATTCTCAAACTCATTAATAATTTCTTTTATAATACCTAATATACCATTAATCCCATCTAGTGTTTTCTTAGATCGTTTTTATGAATATCTTCTTTTGCAGTTTTTATTTTTTTTGTATTTTAACTTGTGTCTTTTTAAAAAAAATTCACTCATATATTCTCAGGCCTATTTTTTTCACCTTAATAAACACATGGATATTATTATAATCAATTGGCAATATCATTAAAAAAGAGAATATATTATTTGCACTATTTCTATTATTTACATATTTGTACTCATCATGGGGGTAATATTTTTCTGATTTTTTTAAATGCCTCATAATTTTGTATTGGAATCCTACCATGGTAATGTCATCTTACTGGGTGCTAGATAAGTCTGTATTCTTTTAAATATTCTTAAGCAGAATAGTAGCATGATCAGATCTGCATTTTGAAAATGGAAATGCTAGTTCCATGTACAGGGCAAACAGAGAACATTTCACTGGAATAAGAAAGCTCAGTTAGAAAACTGTTGTTGTAATCCAGCCAGGAGAAATGATGAGACTTTAATCAGTGCCTAACTCAGTGCTTGCCAAATGATAATCACTGGAAGATTATTTGTTGTGTTGCACTGATTCCTGATCAACACATAGTAGTTAGTTATTTAAATTAACTTTTTTGATTTATAGAATATTTTATATTGGAAAGCAATTCCATGCTGAAGGAAGCTATCCTGAAGAAGAAGATAGTAAAGTCAGAAATTAAAATGCTTCATATTGACGACTATGGTAAAGTTTTGTGCATGCTATGTTATTTAAGAACAACATTCTCTGCATCTTATAGTTTTACATGTAAATGACTCTCCATCTTTTAATATTTTGCTCTTTCTTTAAAAGAACTTCCTTTACAGTTGTCCTTTCCCAAAGATTTTACGGACCGAAACCAGTATGCTCTTCTGTTAATAATGTAAGTATTTTATTTGTTTTTGAAATGAAGGAATCTAAAGACTTTATAATTTTTCTTATGCCTCACATGAGAGCATTCTGATTAAAAAACAATAAAAGAAGTCCTACATGTGTAGTTAACTGTGAGGCTGTCAGTGGTATGAGCTCGTCAAGGACACTACCACAAAACAACATGGAGGGATGTGTGATTTGTATTGCTTACCTCCCAAGTTGAACTCAGTGTTATTACTGGGAATGACACATGTAGTTTGGCTTATGGATGTCTGTTCAGCAATTACTCAAGTCCTATGCTCATTTTGTTTTGTTTTGTTTTCATATAGAATATTGGTCTTTCTTTCGTTGCAAGATATTTGTCATCAAAGTCATGCTGAATTCATAAGAGCATTTTTTTAATTGTAAGAATATTTAATATGAGATCTACTCTCTTGTCTAATCTTAAATGCACAATAGTATTGTTAACTATAGGTACAGTGTTGCACAGATCTGTAGAACTTCCTAATCTTGCATGACTAAAATTTTATACTCATTGAATAGCCACTCCCCATTTCCCCCTCCCCTGGCAAACATCATTCTACTCTCTGCTTCTAGGAGTTTGATTATTTTAGATGCCTTTGAGACTGGAATCATGCAGTATTTGACCTTTTGTGATTGGCTTATTTCATGTAGGATAATGTCCTTAAGGTGCCTCTATGTTGTCACAGTCAGGCCCTATGCTCTTTATCAGTTGTTTATGAACACTGAGGAAACACTGATTTCCACTGCTGAAACCATTAGGTTATATTTATATAACTCCTGCCAGTCTTCCTTCTTGGATTTATGGCCAGCTGGAAGCACCTGCCATGCTCAGAAAACCTTTTCGTTTTTTCCAACTTAGAATTGAATTCATTCATACTTTTTATGAGATCATATTCTGAAATAGTTAGTACTGGGCACAGAGACCCCTAGCATCTAATGGTTAACTAACCATTATATTTATTCCTGAGAGTTATTGGTTATTTTCCTTATTAAGAATCTAGCCAGCATATATTGCTAGGACAATGCTTAAAGTTGTCTAAGATTATATCAGAACCTTATCAGGAAAAGAGAAATGGAAACAGCATTACTTATTGTTTGAATAAAAAGGGCAGAGAGGATGTGTGTTCAGTCTATGAAATCTAAGTTCCTGGCTTTAAATTCCAGTCCTGTCATTTATTAGCTGTGTCCTTGAGCAAGCTGCTTAACCTTATTTGGGGCTTAGTTTCTCTAAATACAAAAACAAGCATTAAATTACAGCCTATGTTTTAAGGCTGCTTTTTAGATTTAATGAAATACAACGTGTAAAGTGGCATGCACATGATTGTTTTAATTATTTTGATTATAGTTCATTATTTTTATATAGTGCAATATTGGTTTCAGGAGTAGAATTCAGTGATATGTCACTTATATACAACACCCAGTGCTCATCATAACAAGTGCCCTCCTAATATCCAAAATACTTGCTATTTTGACAGTTAAAACTTTTTATTTGCTTTTCTTTGTTAAATTGTGAGGGAGAAGAAAAAAGATTATAGATTCTTTAAGTAGCCAAATACAGAAAACACTACACTTAATATTTCCTCGTATTCCAGTATCTATTCCTAACGTTAATGCCTTGACCTCATCTAGTTTCTCATGCCCAGACCATTCTCCTTTGTCCCTAATAATGAGAAGACCCTGAAAGTTCTTGGTGACTTCCTAAGGAAGCTCTTATTTGCTCTTTTATAATTTCTTCTTTTGTCCCTTCTCTTTCCCCTACTTTTCTTCAATTCTTATTTGAAGTATATGTGTGATTTATTCAAGAAAATATTTAAGGAGACAAAATGAAACAAAAATTTCTTAACCCTATATTCTGTCTCAATCATATCTCCCTTTGGGAAAAGAGACTCTTTTTATTCACTTCGTGGGGGTGGTTCTCAGGGGAAGGAACCCTATTAGGCATTCTTCTATGAAGCATTGCCTCACTCATGCAGATGGAGATGTAGGCAATCATTCACCTGTCTGCTGTCTCCAGTGTGTCTCCAGTCACACTTCTAGGTGAAAAGTAGATGGGAATTACAGATTCTCACTGTAGTCCTGATCAGAGAAACTAACCAACTTGTTTTGGCATCTGATATGAGATTTATTCTGGGTGATTTTTAGTTTGTAAGAAGAACTTACAGATTAGTACAACACGGTTTGTTAGAAGGGATAATCAGGTCTTTTTTAGAGGCAGGATAATAGAATAAAGGTGGGAGTCGGCAGCCCTTGGTTCAAATTTCAGCTCAAAGATTTACCAAAACATTGCTTAATTTTTCTCTGCATCAGCTTCCTTATACATAAATTGGAGAGATAACTTGAGATACCTTAAAGATGTGTCACCACAGTACTTGGTGGAGCGTAAACACTTGTGCTCAGTGTTTAATTAATTCTACCTATAAACATTATTATTAGCACAAGTATTTTCTATACTTAAAATTATTGGCTTCCACAGACCCACCCCTTCAGACACCATCTCAGTCTGGGTGCTGCAGGGCCCCTCCTACAGAAAAACAGCAGGACTCAAAACTTGCTAGCACCGCCACCCTGCCCTCCCTAAGCTGTGTTTCCGTGGATCCACCCTCTCCAATATACCCTTCAGCAGACCCCATACAGGATGCTGCAGCCCTGGCAGTGTGAAAGCAGGCCCTAGAGTAGCTAGCACCACTGATACATGCCCCTCAGAGAGGAAAAATAAACCTAAAAACCAGTCAGAGAACAAGTAGTAGGCTGGAGGCAGACAACTGGTCTGACTTCAGGCCCTAGCCACCAATGAAAGCTGCTCAGAGGACAGCCAGGGAAAGTGCCCTGAAGTTTGGTGCTATGACATCTCTGGCAAATGCCTGGTCTGAATCAAGTCAAGCCCAAGACATCTCCAGGTTGTCCCACAGACACCACAGGGAGTAAACACTGCCCACAATAGACCAACAAAGCTATTACAGATGACTGGACTGAAGGAAAAAGTAGCTCTGCCATAACAGCAGGGTCGATATATCACACATAGGAGATATCCCTGAAAAATGCAGATTCTGGTGAAAAGGGGACATTACCTAGCAGGAAACTACAGGACTTCTTCTTCATAAGGCCTGATATGGCTATGCAGATATGGCTATCTCCCCTAACACACAGAAACCTATACAGAAAGTTAGACAAAATGAGACAGAGGAATATGTCCCAAATAAAATGACAAAATCACAGCAAGAGACCAAAGCAAAATGGAGGTAAGTAATATGTCTGTTATGAATTTAAAGTAATAATCATAAAGATACTCAACAGATTTAAGAGTAGAAGACATCTCTGACACGTAATGAGATAAAAAAAAAAGAACCGATAAGAAGGAGCACAATAAATGGATTTAAAAATATACTAGATGTAATAAATAGTAGAAGAGATGAAGCAGAAGATTGGAACAGTGACCTGGAGGACAGAATAACAGAAAATAATCTGAGATGGGGCGGGGGAATATATATATATATTCTAGTGAAAATAGACTTAGAGAACTCGGTGATACCATCAAGTGTAATAACATTTGCCTTATAGGATCACAGAAGGAGAAGAGAAAGAAAAAAAGAGAAAGAAAAGGGGGCATAAAATTTATTTGAAGAAATAATAGTTGTAAATCTCCCAAATCTGAGGAAGGGAACAAATCAAGATAACCTAGGTACAAAGATTCCCCCAACACATAAAATCTACCCAAGGAGGTCTACACCAAAATACACAGTAATTAATGTGGGAAAAGAAGTGATAGAGAATTTTGAAAGCAGCAGAAGAAAGCAGTTACAGTGAAAGGAAATCAGATAAGGCTACCAGATGATTTTTCAGGGGAAACCTTATAAGCCAGAGGGAGTGGCATGGCATATTCAAAATACTGCAGCCACCAATATGCTATCAAGGAAGGCCATCTTTCAGAACAGAAGGTGAGATAAAGAGAGTTTTCCAGTCAAACAGAAGTTGAATTCATGACCTCTAAATGAGCCCTGCAAGGAATGTTATAGGGGACTCTGAGTGGAAAGGAAAGATCATAAGCTAGAGTAAGGAAAGTAGGAAGCACAAAAGCAGTAAAAGTAAGTATATTTATAAAAACCAGTCAAGGAACTCACAAAATAAAAGGATACAAAGTATGACACCATATACCTAGACAGTGGGAAGTTATAAAGAATGAGTTCAAACTTAATATGCACTACTATATACAGAAGACATTATATACAAACTAAATGGTAACCACAAATCAAAAATCAGTGATATGCCAAAAAAATAATCAAGTATATCATTAAAGAAAACCAACTTATCTTGAGAGACGAGAGCAAGGTAAGAAAGGAACAGAACTACAAATATTACCATAAAACGAGTAACAAAATGACAGTAAGGACCTACTTATCAGGAATTACACCAAATGAAAATGGACTAAACATTCCAATCAAAAGATATAGGGTGATAAAATGGATGAAAAAACAAGACCCATATGCATACAACAGACTCATTTCAGACCTAAAGATACTGAAAGTGTAAGGATGAAAGTGAAAGGATGAAACAGCATTTATCCTGGAAATGGGTGTGAAAAGAAAGCCACAGTGGCAATAGTTATATTGGACAAAACACTTTAAAACAAAGACTGTAACAAGAGACAGAGAAGGGCACCATATAATCATTCAGGGGCCAATCCAACAAGAAGATATAACAGCTGTAAATATTTATCCACCCACCCTGGGAGCACACACATACATAAAGCATAGTAACAAACATAAAGGAAATAATCAATAGTAATACAGTAACAGTGGGGGACTTTAACACCCCACTTACATCAGTGGACAGATCATACAAGACAATCAACAAGGTAAAAGTAGCTTTGAATGACACTTTGGACCAGATAGACCTAAAAGATCTATTCATTTCACCCAAAATTAGCAGATACATTTGCTTTTCAAGTGTACATGGAACATTCTGAAAATAGATCACATCTTAAACCACAAAATAAGTCTCAACAAATTTAAAAAGACTAAAGTCATACCTGGCATCTTTTCTGACCAAAATGCTATGAAACTAGAAATCAATCATAGGAAAAATTCTGGAAAGAACACATTTACCAAGATGCTAAATAACATGCTACTAAAGAATTAATGGATCAACCAAGAAATCAAAGGGGAAATAAAAAATAATTCATAGAAACAAATGAAAACACAATAATCCAAAATCTTTGCGATATAGGATGCAGCAAAATTGCCTCAAGAAGCAAGAAAAATCTCAAAACAAAAAACCCAACATTACACCTAAAGGAGCTACAGAAAGAACAAACAAAACACCAAACCAGTAGAAGGAAGGAAATAATAAGGTTAGAGCAGAAATACATGAAATAACAACTTAAAAATAGTACAGATCAATGAAACCAGAAACTGATTCCTTGAAAAGATCAATAAAATTGATAAACATTTAGCCAGACTCATAAAAAAAAGAGACTCAAATAAATAAAACCAGAAATGAGAGAAACCACAACTGATACCACAGAAATAAGAAGGATTATAAGAATATTATGAAAAGTTATATGCTAACAAATTTGACAACCTAGAAGAAATGGATAAATTCCTAGAAACATGTAATCTACTAAAATGGAAGAAGGAAGAAATGGAAATTTAAACAGACCAACTACTAGGAATGAAACTGAATCAGTAATCAAAAAAAGTCCCAGCAAACAAAAACTCCAGACCAGATGGCTTCACAGGTGAATTCTACTAAATATTAAAGGAAAAGTTAATACCTTTTAAACTATTCCAAAATGGAAGAGGAAGGAGAACTTCCTAATTCATTCTGTGAGGCCTGCATTACCCTGATACTAAAATGAGATAAAGACACAATCAATCAATCAATCAATCAATAAATACAAAATGAGAAAGAGAAAATTACAGGCCAATAGTCTGACAAGTACACACACAAAAATCCTCAACAAAATATCAGCAAATTGAATCCAACAATACATTAAAAATCTCATTCATCAAAATCAAGTGAGATTTATTCCCAGGATGCAATAGTGGTTCAACATTGGCAAATCGGTCAACATGATACATCTCATCAAAAGCAAGGATAAAATACATATTTCAATTGATGCAGAAAAAGCCATCTGGCAAAGCACAACATACATCAGAAAAGTAGGTTTAGAGGAAACATAACTCAACATCATAAAGGCATATATGCAAAACCCACAGCTAAAATTATACTCAATGGTGAAAACTTGAGAGCTTTCCCCTACTATGAGGAACAAGACAAGGATGTCCACTCTCACTACATTTATTCAACATAGTACTGGAAATCCTAGCCACAGCAATCAGATAAGAAGAGCTAATAAAATCATCCAGTTTGGTAAAGAAGAGGTAAAACTTCCATTATTCACAATGATATGGTATGATATATAGAAAACTCAAGACACCAGCAAAAAAGCACTATCAGTCCTAGAACCGATAAATGAATTCAGTGCTGTTGCAGGATACAAAAGACATGTACAGAAATCTATTGTATTTTATGCACTAATAATGACGCAACAGAAAGAGAAATTAGGAAAGCAGTCCTATTTACAATTGTACCAAAAATAATATCTAGGCATAAACTTAATCAAGGAGGTGAAAGACTTATACTCTGAAAAGTATAAAACATTGCTAAGAAGAAACTGAAGTCAACACAAAGATATTTCATGCTTATGGACTGGAAGAACAAATACTGTTAAAATGTCCATACTACCCAAAGCAATATGCAGATTTAATGAAATCCATGTCAGAATACCAATACCATTTTTCACAGAACTAGAACAAATAATCCTAAAATTTGTATGGAACCATATAGGACCCTGAATAGTCAAAACAATCCTGAAAAAGCAAAGCAAAGCTGGAGGCATCACAATTCCAGAGCTCAAATTACATTACAAATCTGGAGTAATTAAATGGGCATTATACTGGCACAAAAACAGACACACAACCAACAGAACAGAAAACCCAGAAATAAACCCACAACTATATGGTCAATTAATCTTCAACAAAAGAGGCAAGAATATATAATGGGAAAAAGATAATCTCTTCAACAAATGGTGTTGAAAAACTGGACAGCTACATGCAAAAGAATGAAACCAAATCACTTTCTTATACCAGACACAAAAATAAATTCAAAATGGATTACAGACCTAAATGTGAGATCTGAAGCCATAAAAACCCTAAAATAGAGCATAGGCAGTGATTTCTCTAACATAAGCCATAACATTCTTCTAGTTACATCTCCTGAGGCAAGGAAGAAAAGCAAAGATGAACTATTGGGACTAAGTCAAAATAAAAAAACTGCACCATGAAGGAAACAATCAACAACACTAAAAGCAACCTATGGAATGGGAGAAGATATTTGCATATGACATATCTGATACAGTATCCAAAATATATAAAGAACTGATACGACTCAACACCCCAAAAACAAATAACCCAGTTAAAAACTGGGCAGAAGACATGAACAGACATTTCTCCAAAGAAGACACGCAGATGGCTAACAGACACATGAAAAGATGCTCAATATCCCTCATCTTCAGGGAAGTGTAAATCAAAACTGCAATGAGATAACATCTCACTCCTGTCAGAGTGGCTAAAATCAACAACACAGGAAACAAACGTTGGCAAAGATATGGAGAGAATGGAATCCTTGTGCACTGTTGATGGAAATGCAAACTGTAAAAGCCACTCTGGAAAGCAGTATGGGGGTTCCTCAAAAAACTAAAAACAGAACTACTCTCTGATCTAGTAATCACACTACTGGGTATTTACCCAAAGAATACAAAATGATAATTTGAAAGGCTATTTGCACCTCTGTGTTTATTGCTGCCTTATGTACAACAGCCAAATTGTGGAAGCAGCCCAAGTTTCCATCAAAAGAAGAATAGATAAAGGAGATGTGTGTGTGTGTGTGTGTGTGTATATATATATGTATATATATATAATGGGATATTATTCAGCCATAAAATAAGAAGGAAATCTTCCCATTTGCAACAATTTGAATGGAATGAGAGAGGACAATGCTAAGCAAAATAAATCAATTAGAGAATGACAAATACCATATGATTTCACTCATGTGGAATTTAAAAAACAAAACAAAGGAGGGGTGGAGAGAGAAACCAAGAAACAGACCCCTAACTACAGAGAACAAACTGATGGTTACCAAAGGAGAGGTGGGTAAGGGGATGGATAAAATAAGTGATGGGAACTAAAGTATACACTTCATGATAAGCAGAGTACTGTATAGAATTGCTGACTCATATCATACATATGAAACTAATATAACATTGTATGTTAACTGTACTAGAACTAAAATGAAAAAGTTAAAAATACCAAAGACCATTAAAAATTATGGAAAAAATAATAAAGATCATCTAGTAGACATTATTTTCTTTGAAAGCTGTTTGATTTTTCAAATATTATACAAATAAAAACTTTAAAAATTATCAATAGAAATATGTAATATGTGATTTAGGACCTATAGTTATGTAACAGACATTCACCATGAAAGCAGATCAAAAAAACCCATAATGGAGCCTATAGAATTTTGCTATTTTTTTGGTTGATAAAGAGAAAAATGAAAGTATTTTTCTTTGTATATGTCACTTATAGCAAATGTGAATTTACTTTATTCAAACTCCTTGGTTTTCATAGGTAAATTCTAAGAAGTTTTGCAGAATATGACTTACTAAACCAAACTGAGGATTTTTCTTTTTTGACTTAATTTTTATAAAGTGGTCTAGTGTTTTAAACTGCATAATCATTTCTAAAATACTTATGCTTATAAACCTGTAAGGGTGAGAACGACTTAAGTGTTTTTTTATGTTTTTGTAGGTTGCTTAAAATTTAAAGGCCATTTTTTTTTTCTCTTAGGATTAAACTCTATCTTCAGTAACACATGGACTCCCCACTGTAAAAAACAAAGTACAATTGATTTTTTTTCCCCTAAATGGGCAATTAGACAGTGAGAAATAATAAAGTGACTATTATTTAAATTAGGCTAAGAGATAATTTAATGATTTTGGTGTCACTACTGTTTTTCTATTCTGTGCAGTGTATCTAGTACCTGACAAACTATGAGTCTTTCCTCACCTATACAGATGGATTTACATCCAGGAAATTCTATAATGAATACATCAGTTGGAGACAGGCTGTTCCAAATACCTGAGTAGCTGGAAGGAAGATTGCCTTGAAGAAAAGTAGCCTCTGACAATTTGGAATCCCCTTTCTACTATATCTTCATTATGGAACCTCAGAAGAAATGGTCCCAAGGACCTCTCCATGTCCATATTTTCTGAAACCCCAACCTAATTTCTTGATCTTGAAAGTAAAAGTGAATCAATGGCAATAGAATATTTTATTTAAATAGAAAATCTGTGAAGCATTACCACTGAAGATACATTTCAGTGACCTCCATTTACAGTGATCTCTATGGGGTCACAACCCCCTTTTCCTTTCCTACTTTTTATTCTCCCTTCAGATGCCTAATTGTATTTCTCCAGTCTTTCTCTTTAACATTATAGGGAGCCCTTAGGAACCCAGTAGTTTATATTCACCTTTATAACTATATTATATACATCTATATCTATTTCAATATTTATCACCTTGAATTGTTTTTGTTATTCTTACTTTCTCCTCACATATGTAATTTAGTATAACATATTTACATGTCACTTGTATGTGAAAGAATCTATGCCATAGTTCAGGGGAGATAAAAAGAGTACGAGCATCTTGAAATCTATAATCCTTTTTTAGATTTGCTAAGTGTGTCTCCATAATGCCCGGCATGCATGGAGGAAGCCTATAAAAACTTTGTGACTCATCTGTCACTCTTTTATGATGCAAGACTATAGATTACGTGGGGATAGCCTACAGTTACAGATGTTTATTCGATAAATACATATGAACCTAAATACCTGGAACCTGGTAGGACACAATCCAAACAGATGTATTGTTATTAAAAATGAAAGGCTGGTTATTTGTTCAGTATACCCTGAAGAGAAGCAGTATGAAGGTGGGGAGTTTTATTCAGTGCTAAGAAATCATTATCTTTTTCCCATTTTCTACTCTTTCATGTTCAACATATCAATGCTACATCTGACAAAGGTCTAACTCTGGGAGGCAGTGACTGTGAAACAAATTTTTTTCTGGAATGCAACATACTCTGGCATGCCTCTATGATTTCGCTCATTCTTCTTGAATCCATCTTCCTTGAAATCCTAATAAATTTATGGTCACTCAACAAATCTTATGTTCCTGAAACTTTCTTTCATCCTCATCTGTCCATTTGTATCATAATACAATTCCAAATCTGTGTTTCCTTCTAGAGCCATAGACTTCTGTCCAAAGGCCCTACATGTATCTTGAACCATGTCAATCATACTGTCACTTCTCTACTGACAGTTTTTATGAGGATGTTTTTATAGGCTTATTGGGAAATTTTTGACTCCCACTAGATTTTGGACCAAGACTTCTGGAGGAAAATTCAGTTTAGAGGTGAATATCGTGAAAAATAATTTACAGAATGGATTATGGACTATTTCAGCATCTTAAGAGAAATGTTAAAATCTTTATGTATTCCATATGTCTCATAGCAGTTAGCTTTGCAGTAAGAGTCACTCCACAAATAAATGTTGAGTGAATAAGTAGATGATGTCCAGAAAGTAGATGAATACGGTCACTATTAGTTTTCCCACTAAGTCATTTCTAACTGGAGATCATGATTCATTTTTTAAGATTTTTTATTTATTTATTAGAGAGCGAGAGACTGAGAATGAGAGGGGAGAAGGTCAGAGGCAGAAGCAGACTTCCCGCAGAGCCGGGAGTCCGATATGGGACTCGATCCCGGGACTCCGGGATCATGACCTGAGCCGAAGGCAGTCGCTCAACCAACTGAGCCACCCAGGCGCCCTCATGATTCATTTTTATCTAGAAAGTTTCAGCATTCATTCAGTGTCATGCATATCAGAGTACTACAACTTGGTCATCTAGATGGAAGTGAGCTGTTCGTCAGCTTTTTTTTAATATAATTATTCTGTTAAGTAGCATAATATAATTAATTGATACATATGAAGTGAAATTATTCAGCCACTCATGTCCAACAATCAAGATAACATCATTACTTTTTTTTTCCATAGGCCTACTTTCCTTTCAACCAACAATATGGATAGTTTAAAATTTTTAATAACATCATGCTCATGGGACTGCAATGTCTTGCCTTCATCTTTGCATCAGTGGGGTTGTCCAAAAACCCACACTCTTATGAAGCCCTGTACAGGCAGACACCATATCTGCATGAATCAATTCCAATCTGCAGCTCTGCTATCTACCTACACTTCCTTTTCTGTAGTTTGTTGCTGTATCTTCTTTTAGTTGCTTTTCCACTCTGACGCCAGGGTGAACTTTGTGCGATCCATATCTGAAAATGTGCCTTTCCTGTTTTAATCTGACTCTACCTACCCTCTAGTAGAGATTCTGTCTCTAGATATGGGGGGGGGGGAGAGACCCAAATGGAAAAAAGAAAATTGCTTTATTCAGGAAAATATCAGCTTCTTAATCATTCCTCTGTGTGTGGGTTTTTGTTTTTAACAGTCTTCCATACTTTCCCCCCCAACTGGAAAACTTCTTAACATTTTAAGATGTATTTCTTCAAATTCTATGCACAGCTCTGTTATATTACCACACCAGATTACAATATTGCTTTGCAGTCTCTTCTATTAATTATAAACTTGATTATAAGAACTCCTTTTGTACTGTTTTGCCTTAACACTTCACCTTAATATTATTTGTGTGCAGGAAATATTGACAGAATGAATGAATGAATGTCAAATCAGTCAACCCTGAGTTAGTCATTGGCAATGAATTCAATCAAGATAGGGAATGAGGGAGATATAAATGATTTAAGAGTTTATAATGTGTTTAAATTTAGCCTTTGAATGAATCAGTTTTTCTGCTATGTGGTTGTCCCACTCAGAAAAATGTGAGGTCCATTTCTCATTTCTCTAATAATCTTTCTGGATAATGCCCAATAATGATTGATTTTAGTGTTATCTTTTCAATGCTTCTCTTTAACATTTGGTTATTGAGCATACTAAAATAATAAGATTATTTATTGGATAAAGGACATAATTTTAAGAATGTGAAGATACCACCTTTAAACCTTACAGAAACCATGCAAGATAAATGTTATGGTCTTTATCTCACACAAGGAAACTGTGACTAAAACATGTTATGCATATTACCTCAAAGATTATGAGCAGGACAAAATTAAGAGTTGAAACTCAAGTTTTAATTTATTTCTTTTTTGGATCAAAAAGCTGGTCTATTACTCAATTCTATCTTGTTGCATAGCCCACTGCATATTGTTGGAAAATTATTAAAAATGCTAACCAGAATCAAGAGACTTCACTACAACCAAATTCTTAGATATTATTTTTCTTTCCACTTAAATTTATAATAATCTCTAGAATGTAACCTTTTGTACCTGTACCATTTTAATGCATCAGTCTAAAATAATTATTATAGGAATCATGACTAAGTTCCTAGAAATTCCACAGGAGAGATCAAATTCTCAACCGGACTACTTCATAAAATTCCAAATTCTAATTGAAATGTTCACGTTCTGAAAGGTCCTTTCATCCATCATTTATTCTGTGGATTCATATACTTTTGAGTGGAGGAGATTGTCAGAAGTATGTTTGTTTTGTTTCCCAAGAGTAAAGACACATAAATTCTAAAATTTCTCTATCATATTTGATCTTCCACTTGTTCATGACAAGTGTGTATCTATTTCACTCTCAGTTTCTTACAAAACTAATACATAAAAAAAACTAATACATATATTGAATGTATATGGACAAGAGAGATAGCTAGTACTTGCCTCAAAGAGTGATTATTACCGCTTTCCATTATAATACAGGTCAAAGCTTGAATTTTAAGTTTGATTTTTCTCCTTTTTTTAATCTTCCACATTTAAGCAAATGAATAATTCACCCACACTGTAATGCAGGTGAAATGATTAAGAAAAGACAGTGGCATTTAATCTAGGTAATGGAAGAGGAGAAGGTGATTATTGTGTTTCATATTTTTCTTGAACAAACTGGACCTTGTTCTTTCACAATCTATAGATAACACATCGTAAATGTCAGTATTAATTTCTTAGTACTATTTAAAAGTGTAAACATTGAAAGGTTGGTATCTTGAGAAGGTGCCACAGGAAAAAAATTTTAAATTTACAGAAAATGTAAATGTAAGTGGTTGGGAGAGTATCACTTGTTAGACATCTACCAAGAGGTGAAAACTAGCTAAAAGGTACATTTTTGGACTTTTATTACTTTTCCCTAAACAATTAAAGCATTCAAAAGATATGGTATTAATTCAGGAAAAAGCCTAGACTTAGAACTTGGTAAAATAAATAAGACTTTCAAAATCTTAAATTCTGTATTCCAGCTAAGAATTACACTTTTTAAGAATGTAATTATTTATATGTCAAAGATAGTAAATTAATATTTTGCTAAGGTCTACTTTAATAATTGTATTTTTTCAAAGATCTGGGTTATTCATCTGTGGTTTACAGTTGCTTTACCTGTGTTGGTCTACTAAACTGTAAAATGATTCTTCTAATAATTGCCCACAGTTAGCAGTATAGTTATTATTTCCATTTAACTGACACATAAAGTTAGTATCACCTGTGTTTATACAGGCACATTTTTCACTTGATAAAGTGACTTCCAGAATCCAGATTCTATAGTTAGAAAACAAAAAAAAGTATCCTATAACCACCAAATATAATTGAAGGTGAATGACGCCCTACTGAGGATAACATGCAGATTCAAAGTTTGTAATTATCATCCATTGATATGTATGTAATCCCTGATTTACAGCCCATACGATTGCTTGCCTCAGTGTTAACATTCACAACAGTCCCATGCTGAGTTGTACCTCCATTAGAAAATGAAGAAATAGGGGTCCCTGCGTGGTTGGTGGGTTAAAGCCTCTGCCTTTGGCTCAGGTCATGATCTCAGGGTCCTGGGATGGAGCCCTGCATCGGGTTCTCTGCTCAGCAGGGAGCCTGCTTCCCCCTCTCTCTACCTGCCTCTCTGCCTACTTGTGATCTTTCTCTCTCTGTCAAATAAATAAATAAGATCTTAAAAAAAAAAGAAAATGAAATAGGACACTGTTCAGGAGATCATCAACTGCTTCTTTTTTTAAGATACACATGCTTTGTCCTATTTTCATCTGGAAATTCCTATGTCTGTTAAGCCAACATGTAGAATATTTTGCATTATAATACTTAAAGCAGACCTGCTGTATAGGAGATTTACCTAACAGTTAAATGCACATCAAGAATAAGGCCAACTCTCTTCTTCTTGATCTATTTATGCAACGTGCTAAACTCTTTGAACTCTGACTGTCTCTAAAGAGATCCAAAGAAGTGGATCAAATGCTGATCTACTTCAGTGACGATACAGTGATTCCCAGCAACTGAAAGCAAATATCACCAAACTTCCTTCTCTCTCTACCTTCTCAGACACTCTGTTACAAACTATCCCAAATGGAAACTGACCAATGGATAACAATTAATGTAGTAAGACTCTGACAGCAGAGATGATTAGGAGATTGGAACTTGCTCCCATTTTACTGCACAATTTCTGTGAGACATCCCTGAGGCCCTTTTCTGCTGGTTCTCTTCCAATATTTTCATGTGCTAAGATGTTTATCCTGAGGTTAATTTTGTGTGGATAATACTAACTGTCCATTTTTGAGTTTTAGAGCTGGCTCATTAATATCCATGCTGTTCAGTGCCTCAACCTGCGTTCTGATAAGCTTTTCATTTTTCGGCTTCCTACAACAATAGAAATAACCTGATTTAATGAATAGATTCTGTTTTTTCTTCATTGCTCTAATGATAATTGTTATGCAGTATTTGTATCATACTAAGGATACATGCTCTGGCTTTTATGCAAGGGAAATCAAAGAACGAAAACTGAATTCCTTTTAAAACAAAGAAAAATACCTTTTAGAGACAGACACTGACGCTGACAGGAGGAAGCCTATTCTATTAAAAAATTAGGAGAGAAGGGGAGAGATTGAGTAGAAAAGTAGGGGAAGGATAAAAAAGATCCCATTTTACTAAAGCAAAATAGCCTCCCAAATTCAGAGATCCAAATTCTGATCAAGAAAAAGCATTAAGTTATTTGTTTCAATAGGTTTTTGAATATAAAGAAGACCTACTAGAAAAAAAAATGACTTAAAAAAAAAAAAAGACCTAATTTCAAAGTCACAAGTTTTATAATCCAGAAAAGTATACTAGGGTAAGATTCTCTTGTTTTTGTTTTTGGGTGTTTTATTCTGTTTTTGATTTTTTTTGGTGCCAGAAGAATTATTTATCTGCAGAAGAAGAAAGAACTTACACATACAGGGACACACATCTTATAGGCAGATACACATATACACGATTATGTGTGGAAAGAAGTCAGGTACACACACACATAAAAAAATGTCTACGTATACACATCCTTTTATGCTGAATTAACTGAAAGACCCACCCACTGTGAAAGTAGAACTGTTTTTTTTTTTTTTAAAGATTTTATTTATTTATTTGACTGAGAGAGCACAAGCAGGGGGAGCAGCAGAGAGAGAGGGAGAAGTAGGCTTCCCACTGAGCAGGGAGCCCAATGTGGGACTCAATCCCAGGACCTCGAGATCATGACCTGAGCTGAAGGCAGACACTTAACTGACTACGGCACTCAGGAACCCCAAAAGTAGAACATTTTTAATGCAACTTTATTTTCCTTTAGACTAAACAAAAGAAAAAAAATTTTTTACTATTGTTATACTAATAAGGCTCAGAAATTCTCTAAATTGTCTAAAGCTACTGGACCTGTGCTCAACTCACTCTAGTCCTATCATACCCCCTGTATGTACCCTTTTCAGGATAGCACCCTACATTCCTATAATCTGTAATCACAGTGGATTAATGCAATTTTTCTAAAAGGTTTAACATTAAATAGGATATATGAATTCAAGTACATGAACACAAGTGTTGAAGAGTAACAGAATTTGAGAATCTGGCTGATAAGCCTAATTTTTTATGTATTATCAGGTAGGCCTTATCATAATCACCACCAGAAACACACGCTTTACCAGTGTAAGAAGTCTAGGTAGAAGCCTAAATAACCCTAACCATTTCAAACACTTCCTTATAACCCAGAAAAAAAAAAAGATATTCAGCCAAAAATTATATTGTAAGCAAACCATGGATCAGAAAGTTGCAGATATTAGTGATATTCCTAATGGAAGATGTTGGGGATGTGGACAAAAAAACCCTCCTCTGACAGGAAAAAAAAAAAGTTATTTCTCATATATTGTAGTAAATAAACATATGAGAAAAGTCATTTTTTTATTCTGCATGTAGAACAATCCATTCATGAGAAGAAATCTAAGGATCTTAAAATGAGAAATGGAAGAAATTAGCCTAGAAGCCCTTAGCCAATGTATGTATTCCTATGCAGGTATTGCTTGAAAGAGGTCAGACTTCATATGTTACAACTAAATCATCACTAACTATACATTTCTATTAAGTAAATTTCAGATTAAGGCAAGACAAATAGTGTTTAAGGCAAATGTCCTAGTCAAACTCACCTTCTACTGTGGCCCCTCCTTCCACGCCCCAGTGGACAGATTCACAGTTGTTAGTATAGCAGTTTTCAAATTCTACCATGTAGGGGAAGAAATTCTGCCATATGATAGATTAGTCAAGGAACGTGTACTCGTTCCAAAATATTTTCCTCCCACCTATTGTTACTGGTTAGGAAAAGACTTCTTAAAATGTACTGCATGTGATCTTAACTAATTACCATATGCTACTTTATAACAAAAAAGCAACAAGTAAAACTAAAAGCAGCATATAATTACTCATGGTAACGCATCATATCCTAACAAAGGACCAAAACTTATGTCTTCAGCTCTCTTTACATTAATTTAAACAGCAATTTGTGAACCTGACCACACATGTAGTCTGAACAATTTGGTTGGTCTTCACTTGAATTCAGTTTTGGTATACATGGTGTTAAGTCATAAATATCGTTTTGTCATTTTAAAGGTCCTTGGGATATTGTGTTTACTCATCTTTCTATATTTTATTATATGCTCATATCCTGAACTCTTCATCCATACAGACATGCTTAATGCTGAAGGTACTGAAATAAATGAAGACTCTGGCTTCCAAGACCTTAACTTCTAAGAAGAGTTTAGTCGTAATTTGATTTTGGTGCCTGTGTTAGGAAATACACATTTCATGTTGTTACGATCTTTCCACTGCTCAGAACGGATGGATTGTCCTTTTACCACAACCCTCAACAAAATTTTATGTCCCCACTCTCAACCTTGAAATGAACCCTCATTTCTATGGGCCCACAGAGATTTCTGAAACAGCGTAAAACAAAATAGTGGAGTAAAAAAGATGAAGATGACTCTACACCTGAGACTAATGTAACTAATGTAACTAATGTTAACTAGACTGCTCTTAAAATTTAAAAAAATAATAAACACTTAGAGCGTTTAAAAAAAAGGTTGAAGATGACACAAAGAGGAACCAAATAATTTGAAGCTTACTGATTCTGCATAACAAATTCATGTTCTTTCATAACTCATCTTGAAATAAATATGTACCATGAACCAAAAAAGAAAGAACAACAAACCCAACTAGATGGAGAAATGTGTTAATTCATTAACTGGTAATATATTGATACCATTGTGTGTTCTAACACTGAAAACTTGTAAAGACAAGGTTGAAAGTTAAAAATGGCCCTTTAGAGAAAATATCAGAGTGGAATTACATTTTTCCTCTGGCTATTGCAGGCCTGAGTAAGGGATTGAAAGGTTTTGTTTATAAAAAATCTACAACCATTTATTAATCATTAAGTTTGAAAAATGTGACTTATTTTAAACTATATTAAAAAATAAATTTGCCTGCCATAAAATGTCTGTGACTTATTAACATTTTATCTACACTTAATTTAGCTTTGAACTCATTAAGTAGCTGTGAACAATGCAATAGTTCATAACTAAATTGGAAAATTATTTTCCATATCGACAAAACATTTTACAATGTTACCTTAAAGCTACTGCCAGTGATCATAACTCTGATCATCACTCCCAAGGATCTGTGGATTACACTTCCATATTTTCAGTCTTTAGGTATCATTGGTCCATCTGACATAGTATCTCATATGACATGGCATAATACCTTTATCCACAGACACTGACCAGTTTAATTTCTGCACAACTGGCCCAAAGCTTTTATACAGTTCTCCATTTCTAACTACAAGGACATATGCTCAAAATAAGCAACACTTATTTTGCTGCAAACAAAAGAATAATAACAGTTTCTATTGTTTCACGAATTTAGTAATTGTCTTAAATTGCTTACTGTATTTCACAGAGTATTTTCAAATACATTATGTCATTTAATGCATACAAAACTCTCTGAGGAAAACAAGACAGTATCTTGCCATCATTAAAGATAAGGAAACGGAGTCTTGGAGTTTTAGTGTCTTGCCTATCTATATTCAAAGTAAAGTTGGGACTCATATGATCATATTTTTACTCAGCTTAAAAACTGAAGTTAATCACTGTATCTTATTCTCTGTGAATCATGGTTTGCTTTCTAATATTTGCAATAAATCCCCAACCTTCAAACTATAGTGTCTTTATAAAAACTTTATAAGAACTAAAGGCTTTTTAAGGTCCTTCCATTTTAAACCTCACATGAGTCTACTCTCCCTGAAAAGATCTAGTTCAACAGCATTTTCTGTGTTTAGGCATAATGTGCTAGGCATAATGATTCATGTTATTTCTCAAATGATAGACAAGTTATATCAGTATCACCTGGGAATCTGGAAAAAATAGCAACTCCACACTTCATTCTGAGTTAGGCAATTAGAATTCTAGGGACGAGCATGTGGATATGTGTAATAACAATTCCCAATAATCTGGTAAAGAGGTAATGTTGCAAAAACTAAAAAACTAGAACTAAAATTACAAGAAGAGCTAAAGATTGCAGACACCATGGAAGGACAAAACCGATTTAGATTTGGATCACGGGATCTTCATAATTGTTTGATTTAGAGGGGAATGGGGGGAGATCATGATTAACCCACTTTCATGGCACAGTTTATATATAGGATAGGAATAATAATACACATAATAAACCAGGCAAAAGACAACTTCCTCTTCAAAAAGGTTAAATAAGTTTTGGTAGTGTAGATCTATTATTATAAAATAGTAAGTATTTAAACCACAAAAGACATTTGTATTAGTTTACTAGAGTTGGGCATACTAAACAGTGGAAATGTTATTTTCTCACAGTTCTGGAGAAGAGAAGTCTAAGATTAAGGTGTCAACAGGTTATTTATTCTGAGATCTCTCTCCTTGGCTTACAGCTGGTTTCCCTCTTGCTGCCTCTTCAAAGGGTCTTTCTTTTGCATGATTCATGTACCTAAGATCTCTGTTTTATCCTAATTTTCTCTTATAAGGACACTAATCAGGTAGGGTAAGGCCCACCCTTAAGTCCTCATTTCAACTGATTGACCGCGGGGATGGCACCATCTCCAAGTACAATCACATTCTGAGGCAGTAGGCATTAGAGATTCAACATATGGATTTTGAGAGACAAAATTTAGCCTATACCAGCATCCAGTAAATTTTAGTCATCCATTATTTTGTCCCATTCCTACCTACTCCTTTACCTATACTCAGTGGTCTCACAAAGCCCCTGTATTGGTTCAGTTCTATTTGCTGCCAGGAAGTTATTTTCTTTAGCAAATCTGACAATCTAAAAGTTTGTTGAGGAGGATTAGTTTGTGTATTGGTGTGTACTGGTGCTTTTAAGCAACGCATTTGAGTACTGCAGCCACAAAAATTTGGTGCCTTGACAGGAGAGTGAATAGGGTAAAGACTTCTGGTATGCAGCTCAAATAAAACTGCAGATGTTCTCAGAAAATTGCATGTTTGGTGCTCTTTAAATCTATCACATGGACAAATGCATGTTTGAACTCTATCTAGATTTGGATCTAGATAACCTGATTTTATGAGAGGCTGCTTTTTTTAATCTTCTCTATATCCTAGAAAATAAGATATGACATTGTAATCTGACTTTTTAAAATTGTATCACCTTATCCCTCCAGAGACAATGTTCATGCTTAATAACCTGTATGTCCTTCTTTACTTCGAGCATTCAAATTTTTCAAACATATGTGTCTTTCCTTTTCTTGTTGTCAACTTTAGTGACGCAAAATAATTTTTCCTCAATGTATCCTTAAATTCTCTTTAGTGAGAATTCCATCACACACACAAAAAAATCAGGGAATGTTAATGCAATATTTCTTTTTGAGTCAGAAATTATTTAGGATTGTCCATTTCTTATGTTAAGAAACTAAATTCGATTAATTTAAAGATCTAATTGACTTTATCCAATGATTTATGATTTGGTCAGTATCCCACCTAACAATAGACCTGTACAAAGTGGAAGGATTTTATAGGCAGGAATGGGGTGGGACAGAAGGGTTTTAGCAAAAGAAAGTAAGACTTTTTCAGCCCAGGTCACCTTCCCTTAAGGGGAAGATGGGGGCTTTGGGAATGGTCTTAACATGTAGATTACCTCACTAGTATAGATCACAAAATTCCAACGTGATTGGTTTAAAATTCCTATCCTGAGAGAGAAAGAGATTGCAATTAAGTTAGGTATTAAGTTTTGGTGAGATTTAGTAAAAGTGACTTCATTTTGGGCCTGTTGTCCTTATAATGCTTATTAAACTATTATTAAGTCTCCATAACTGGTTCTGATCTCTATCAGATCCTTTAGCCCTTGTATACCATCTGCAAGACGTTTCTAAAACATACTGTCTGGAAAAAATTCAATAAAGTAGGACCTCTATGTCAACTTGATCATCGTCCTTTAGAAATGCCTATGGAATGTGAACATATTTTCCTTCATTTCTCTCATTTGAAAAAGAGTTAAAATAATCTCTTAGAACAGTTTTAAAATCTTGTTTCATATTTTCAGTTCATTAGTGAACTTTTCATTTGAAATTTTACAAAGGAAAATGGCATTATACTTTGTTTATTATCAAGAATTAACAGAAATTTTAATAGCCCATATGGGTCTTTTCCAAAATTTTTAAATAAGTGTGAAAGTTAAAATTTCTACCACGTTGCCAATTGCTCTTGTTTTGGTCCAATGTGTTGGTATTTACAGGGATGAAGAACCAGGAGGCCAACTGGTTACAGATAAATTCCATATTGACTGGGATTCAGTACTTGTTGACACAGATAATGTCATCACAGCACGATTTGATGGCAGAGGAAGTGGATTCCAGGGCCTGAAAATTTTGCAGGAGGTTCATCGAAGGTTAGGTTCAGTGGAAGTAAAGGACCAAGTAGCAGCTGTGAAGTAAGTGGGTGCACATTTTCCTACTGTTTTTCCTATAATGACAGAGGTGAGGTATATGATACATTAAATACTACTACTACTGATTCAGAGATTTATAATTTAGTGAATGGACAGTTTTCAAAGTTAGTCAAATAAACTGTTGCATTTTTCCAAGTACTTTTCACTCTTAGCACCAAATAAAACAATTATCATACTTTCCCTCTGGAATTAAAATTTCCTTTGGGTTTATGAAAATGGGAGAGACCTTATGGCCCCTGGGTGTTTTGGCTGGTTAAGCGTCCAACTCTGGATTCCAGCCTAGGTCATGATCTCAGAGTTGTGAGACTGAGTACAGCACTGGCCTCTGCAGTGGGCATGGAGCCTGCTTAAGATTCTCTCTCTCCCTGTCCCTATTCTTCTGCTCCTTCCGCCTTCCCTATCTTAAAATAAAATGGGAAACACCTTAATTAAATCACTCTATTATTTGTTTATAATAATCTACAATGTCTATTATTTCCCAGTTAACTATAATTCTTGAACTTTCACAGATACCATTCCCATACTACCATGAGTGACCAAGAAATCTAGTAGGTTCTCTAAAACAGTACAGAAAAATTAACTAGGACATTGTCAAAATGTAGATCAGTAGGTCTGGAATGGGGTCCAAAGTTCTACATCTGTATCAACCTGCCAGGTGATGTCCAAACAACTGGACCATTGCTTTGAGTAGCAAGATTTTGGAATCCAGGATCCTTCAACATGAATAGAGCTCCAGCCACTAAAGTATTCCTAGTTTGAGTTCTGGGTTTTGTGTGTATGTGTGCATGTGTGTGGACGCCCAGAATGAATTCCCATATGCATCTGACTCAAGAAACTATAACTTTTTTTTTTTCATTGCAGGTTTTTACTGAAACAGCCATACATTGACTCCAAAAGATTAAGCATTTTTGGAAAGGTAAATAGAAATGTTGTGTATGTTGTATATTAGAAGTAGACCAACAACTGAACAACAAGAAAAAATCTGTTTTCATAAAGCTTATCTTCTAGAAAGGAGAAACAAACACATAAATGAAAAACACAGCTTCATATAGTGCTAAGTCTTATAAGGAAAACAAACAAAAAAAAAGTGGATGAAAGTTAACTCTCGGGCACCTGGGTGGCTCAGTAGGTTGCGCCTCTGCCTTTGGCTCAGGTTATGGTGTTGGGGTCTGGGGATCGAGCCCTACATAGGGCTCTCTGCTCAGCAGGGAGCCTGCTCCCCCCCCCCCCTCCTGCCTCTCTGCCTACTTGTGATCTCTCTGTTAAATAAATAAATGAGATCTTAAAAAAAAAGTTAACTCTAGGAAGGGCCAATGTTATTAGATTAAGTGGTCAACTAAGGCCCCTTGGATTAAGTAATATTTAGGCTGATGTGTAAATAATAAAAGGGAGCCAGGCCTATAAACCTCTTGAAGCAGGGTGTTCTCTAAAGAAGGATCAAGTACCACGGCCTTAGGGAAGACTACAGAGATTAGAAACTGAAAGATGACCAATATGCATAATTATGTCTTTAGTGTTTTCTGCATGACATTTATCATTGCAAAAATTTTTATGTCAGTTTCAACATCATTTTCACAGTAGGGAAACAGACTCCATATAGATACTTATTAGTCACCTAGTTCAGCCACGTCACTAGGCTAGATACTATACAGATACTAAGATGAAAGGAAGGAATTCTAGTACTATTTTAATTTGGAGACAAAGCAAATTATTGGTGTTCATGGATTTTAACATATGATATGTTTTACTATCCAGAAATGAACCCAGAGATACAGGACATAAATAACTGATCATTTTACTGGGGTATAAATTTTAGTGGTGTTCACTGACAAGTAGGTATAAGAAAAGCTCTTTAACAAACGAATAAAATGTAAATCAGCACAATTTCTTTCCTGCAGTGCACCATGTCTTTGCCCTATTTTATTCTTGTTCTCAGTAATACTCAGTAATCGGGACGATGCTCCTCTGACATAAGCACAAACAAGTAAATGAAAGCTCATCACTAACAATAAAGATATTAGTGAAAAAATGGAAATGTCTAAGAAAGTGATCATTCCAAAGAAATGGAAACTCTAGACAAATTAATAAGCACATAAAGCAAAGTCTTATCATATGCTTACAGCATGGATGAACCCTGACGACACTGTGCTCGGTGACGTGAACGAGTCACAAAGGGACAAATTCTGTGTGATCCCACTTACATAAGATATCTAGAGTAGGAAGTACATGGAGACAGAAGAGTGGGATGGTGGTTGCCAGGGGGAAGGACAAAGGAAAGTTAGTTGCTTAATAGGTAATAGATTTCAGATTCGCAAGATGAAAAAGTTCTAGGGAGCTGTTTCACACTAATGTGACTACACCTGACACTACTGAACTATGCATTTAAAAGTGGTAATTTTGGTAAATACTATGATTCTTGCCACACACACATATAAAAGTGCATATATGGAGAACATTTTACTCTTCAATGTAATAATTTAATAATTAAATATTAATGTAATAATTTAAGGACTTAGGGCTTATGCATTTTAAGGCTCTACTCACAACACACATAAATAAGTCTAAAAGATCAAAGGAGCTATACAAACATTCATTACTATGGAAATTTAGATTCAGAAGGTTGTAAAATACCTCACAGAAAAAGTGGAGCATAACTGGATGGTAAAAGTCACTCAGCAAGCAGAGGGCAAGGAGAAGGCTTTCGTATAATGCCCAGTGTCAGGAGGGAGAGCATAGCTGAGGAACATGAATAAAGTGGATGACTATAATTAAGGCTCACATAAAGGAATGAGAGGTGACAACATTGAGATTAAGTCTGAGCACAGACCTCAGGAAGTCCTTCATATTAACTAGAAAGTTGGATTTTAGTCTATAAACAGGAAAAAATAAAGTTCTAGGCCTTGGATTTAGAAGTTCAAAATCCCATATTTATCATTTATATTAGGGAACTGAGGAGCCTCAGGTAATTGACTCTGGCAATCTAAATATACAAAAGACAAAGGATATAAGTGAAACATAATTAGATTTTAAATGGAAGAAATATCCCATTTCAGTTAAACAAATATGCATATCTGACTGAAATTATAATGTAGAAGGTAGCTTTCTGATCATGTAAAAGAACACTGTTAGTTTCAAGACTTCATAGGTCTTACAATGTTTTTTTTTTTCTTGGAATATACTTATTTCATTTCAGTATCAAATTGACTTAAATTCATAAAAGTGGCTGGGGAGTAATGATCTTGCTTTTTTGGAATTAATTGTAAAGCTGTATCAGGCTTTGTTTTCTTTGTTGGAAATATTTAAGTTAATGTTTACATTTATTTAGTCAATGCAAGAATATTAAGATTTTTCTATTTCTTCAGGAGTCATTTTTAGTACTTTAAAACGATTTTTTTTCATTTCACATATTTTTAAAGATTGTTTTGAAGCATAGTATATTGTCTATTATATGTTCAATTCACTAGTGGAGGTAATGCCCCATTTGACTCCTAGTTTGGGTTATTAGTGCCCTTCTGCCTTTACTAGAGCACTCCCTCTTAATTGCTCTTATTCCCCCTGCTTGTCTTTCTTCTATCCTCCCATTCCTAACTCTTTTAATGAACCATATTTTAGCTTAGTTGTTCTCATTTTGTCTTTTCTATTTCACTAATTTATACCCTTACTATCCTTATTTTTTTCTTCTATTTTTTAAAGATTTTATTTATTTGAGAGAGAGAGAGAGAGAGAGAGAGAGAGAGAGAGAGCATGAGAGGAGAGAAGGTCAGAAGGAGAAGCAGACTCCCCACAGAGCTGAGAGCCCGATGTGGGACTCGATCCCGGAACTCCAGGATCGTGACCTGAGCCGAAGGCAGTTGCTTAACCAACTGAGCCACCCAGGCGCCCTCTTCTACTTTTTATATCCATTTTGTTCTTAAATTATTGACCTGAATGTCTAGCTTATTAATTTTCAGGTTTCCTTTCATTTGAGTTATAAAATCCCTTTGCATTACTCCCTTAAGTACTTCCCACCTGTACTGAGAGTTTTTAAAACTTCATATTGTTATCCACAGAACATAACCTAACCTCACATAATATATAATAATTCTAATGTTCATTCTCAAGTAATTACATTTAAGTATTAGAGGTAAGAAAACTAGAAAATTTTCTTTTATTAAAAAAAACACTTAATTACATGAATTGAGAATAGATGGCAAAATTCGAAAACCATAAGCACCATATGTAGAACTGATACTGCTATGATTACCAGGCAACATCAATGGGGACTAAAATTAATTAATTCCACATTTATTAAATGTCAACTATGTGCTTACTACTTTTCAAAGTGCTGGACATACAGCAATCACACAAACACATACGCACGTGTTTTTGAATTTTTAGTTTAGTGAGAAAAGAAATAAATTTAAAAAATCAGTAAAGTTTATAAAATACCAGTGGTGGAACAATTAAGGAAAATTAAGCAGAGAGGCAAATTGGGGGCCCAAGATTAAGGAAGAGATAGCAATTTCCACTTGGAAGACAGTAAAGATTTGACTAAGAAATCATGTTTGACCTCAAACAAGGGAATTTGAGAAGGCAAAAACATGGATATCTGAGGAAGGTAAAAAAACAAAGTACAAACAGATGTATTAATATGGAAGCCTGTTAAAACTCGACTTAGAGGGTGCCTGAGTGGCTCAGTCAGTTAAGCGTCTGCTTTCAGCTCAGGTCATGATCCCAGACTCCCGGGATTGAGTCCTGCATGGTGCTCCCTACTCAGCAGGGAGTCTGCTTCTCCCTCTCCCGCTCCACCCTGCTTGTACTCTCTCTCTCTCACTCAAAATAAAAAAAAAAAACCCCAAAAAACAGAAAAAACAAACTTGACTTAGGGAAGTAGTTATTACTTATACTTTAATATATTCTCAACTGAGATAGGGCTTGTTAGTGGCAGTCACATCTAAGGTTTGAAGCTTTTAACATATATAACGTGAAGGACACAAGACAGGATTGTAAGAATTGTGATAAAATGTATGTGATCACATTAAACAGATTAAAAAGATTTAATGCAAAATAATACAAAGCAATAAATTGTGTTACCTGTAATATGTGCATTATATCTGTATTTCAAATCATTATATGCCATAAGTGATGTGGTTCACAAAGAATCTTAAGTCTGAGGCTAGGAAAAACCTTTTTTTTTTTTTTCTCAATTCTGTCAGTATTTTTTGGACAGTATTCATTAACTCTGAGAGTACGCAAGAAAGTCACTTAACTATTATCTGAAAAAACAGGATGCGTGAAAATGTAATTTCTCAGTAAAATGGTTTTTACAGACCCCACCCCAGGCACCTCCAAGTCCATCTATCTATTGGATTCATTGTCTTCTATCAAGGGTATGGGCATAATATACCTTTAAGATAAAATATTCTCAGGAAACATTTCTATACTTTAAGTCCACTGAATAAAAAATCTTCAAAGATACATTTATTAAAATTGTGTCAAGTAATGCTAAAATGCTATGCAAATGGACAGGACGTTACCAGTGAATGGAAAAATGTGATCACTGAGAAACCAATAAAATGGCAGCACAATTGAACAGAACAGCCTATATCATTAACTATTTTTGATCTACATCAAATAAAAAGCACCTTCCAATCGACTATATGATGACCCACAATTTCTGGCATCCTCCTAATAGACAGGAGTTGTTTCATAAATTAAAATAACCATCTTCTGTTTACCTAGAACCTACATCTGATTCCTACCCTAGTCTGGGATATATTTTCTGAGATCTACTCTTTATATACCCAGTGAAACTGAACATAGTTTCACTATTTTCATATTGCACTATTTCTACTGCAGTACAAAGAGATCTACTCTTTCGTGATCTACTCTTGCAGTCAGTAAATATAAAATGTTACAGAGGAAGGTGGGCAATTAAAATTTAATTTATTCTGATGCCTCCCAGTGTTGATTTTCTTTTAAAAATAGAAATTATTTTGTTGAAATAAATCAAAGTAAGGCAGCATTTTGGATTAGGTTTTTGAATGCTATAGAAAAATAATTTTATTCAACAGCTTTCACTATCATTAAGTCTTAAAAAGTATCTAGCTTCATTAATCTCAAATTTTCATATAAATAATAGTAAAATGCAACTCTTTGTGCAGCAGAAATGATTTACGACCCTAGTTTCACTTACATGGAAAGCTCCACAGCCCATTCTCCACAGACTAAATTGTTTTCGAGAGCACTGATATATACCCTTAAATCTCCACTGGTCTAGGGAATGCTGGTTGAAGCTAGGGAGATGTTTGGGTAGGTAGGTACATTTGTTATATTATTATGCTCTAAGAACTTAGTGGAACAGCAGCCTAAGTATTCCCTGGGAGTTTGTTAAAAATGCAAAATCTTGGACCCCACCCCAGATCTACTGAATTAGCATAACAGGCATTTTAACAAGATCTCCTAGTGATCTGAATGAACTTTCAATCATTGTTGTAGAATCTGCCCCTCCTTTGGAAGACACCATTCTGCTTAGTTCCTGGAGATAATCAGACTGAGATTTATGTGAAATGGAGATAAAAAATGCAATATCAATTTATTAATTTATATCATTAAATTGTGATGTAGTTGTTCTGTGGATTGGAATATTCAGTTATTCTCTCAAAGCAGTCAGGTTATAGAAACAACTAAATCATAACAAATTCAAAGTCTGTTCTAAATCTATTGTGGAATTAGAACCAGAAAAGTTACCAACTGAGATGTGCATTTTTCACTGTGGGAAGTGTTGCTCCATGGGAAATATTTGAAACCTCATGGCTGCAACACCTTGGTCTTACCTTGGTCTTATTTCCATGTCAAAAAACTAGGAACAATACACTGGAAAAGCTCCCTTTAATAAAGGACAGAACTTTTAGGGGCTCTCTATACTTTTGTTCTATTATAGCTATTTACTTACTTTGCAGAACTCATCCCACCCCTGCATACTTCTGAAGGGGAGTAGAATATGCCATCCCAGAATATGCCTCTTGGCATAAGGATTATTTTGAGCTGATTAAGAAACAGCAGACACAGGAGCAGCTTTGGAAACAAAATAGAAATTACTCTTTTGTAAGAGACATTTACATTTACAAAAGAAATCTCCATTTGTGTCTCCCTTATACCAGGATGAGAAGGTTGAACTAAATCTTAAGAAACTTTTATTAACGGAGAGGCACTGACTCTAAATTGAACTTAAATCTGCCTAACAGATTAACCTTAACTATACTTCTTTTCCTGGTAACCTCCCATTACTGAGCTCCCTCCAACATCTTTCGTCTTTGGCTAAAGATGGTATTTAAGGTGCTGGCTTGGGCCACCTCAAGGAGTTATTCAGTTTCACTGGGTATATCCCATGTGAATGTGAGATTTTTATGTTAATAAACTTGTTTTCACTTGATAATGTTTTATTACAAGGCATCTCAGCCAAGAACTCAGAAGGAGAGAGGGAAATTATTTCTCTTCCCCTCCACTTCTTTCTTTAGATGCCTTAACACTTTTAAGGCTAATGCTTCTGAATTTTGCTGACCTAATGATATTTTTGTATCTTTCAAAAAGAATGAGTAAAGACAGTCTGTGGTGGTTTATCTCTGTAAAGGATAATTTTATTTCCCTCATTTACCAATTGGTGAAGAAGATTTGCTCAAGCTTCTGGGTACTAGCTAAGTATTTCAGCACTAAGTTAACGTATGCAAAAAAAGAAAAATAATTTCCCTCCTACTCTTCTGAGCTCTTGTCTGAGACCCCTGTAATAAAAGACAGATTTACAAGAGAAAAACAAAAATACGTTTGTTGACATACACACATGAGACATACCCAGGGAAAAGTAACTATCTGAGGTGGGCTTAGAATTCAGGCTAAAATACTACCTTAATAGGAAAAGAAGAGTGGGATGTAGGCGTTTTAGGAGAGCGAATTATTGTCAGGAAAGATGAATGGGCCCTTAGAAAAACAGATGGGAAGGGTGATAGTTTATGACAGTCTTTCTAGGTGTGTTGTGGACTTCTAGTGACAAGAATCAATCTTCTAAGTTGATGAAATTCCTGGGGAGGGGACAACTGAGTTCCTTTTGGAGGATCTGTCTTTAGGTAGATGAGTTCAGAGTAAGTCTTTCCCTGCACTTGCTCTTTTCCAAGTGTTTGCAGCTCAAAATAATCAATAGGTCAAAGTGGCATATTCTGCTAGTATTTACATAGGTGCTTTCAGACATTTAAGTAATCTTTGAAATTGAGACTTTGATGTCAATCGTCCTAGTTTTTAAATAATGTTCCAAAGAAGCATAAGTGAAATTCTGTGTTTCTCATCTCAAGAATCTATGAGAATAACAGATTTCTATCACATAGGACCACACTAACATCATCTGGTAATCTTTCAAAAGTAAACCTCATCATGAACCAACTGCATCAGAATTGGTGAGGCTAAGGCCTGGGTCTTCAATTTGTTTTTAATACCTCCCAGAGTACTCTGATGTCCAGCAAGATGAAGAACATTGCCTCGAGCATGGCTAAAAATTAATTTCTCAGATGAATATGTAATTCAGTCGGTCATTCCCTTAGCCCAAATCTATCAAATTGTTAAAATATCCTCTGGAATTCTCCTGGTCAAATCATGGGCTACAAAAGAAAATTGGGGGCGCCTGGGTGGCACAGTGGGTTAAGCCTCTGCCTTCGGCTCAGGTCATGATCTCAGGGTATTGGGATCTAGCCCTGCATCAGGCTCTCTGCTCAGCAGAGAGCCTGCTTCCCCCCTCTCTCTCTGCCTATTTGTGATCTCTCTCTGTCAAATAAATAAAATCTTAAAAATAAAAAGAAAACTGGACATCTTATTTTTTTTAAATTTATAATTAAATTAGTTCAAAAGCACTGCAAGATAAATTTAGATATTTAAAATTAAATTTAAACAATAATCCAACTCATGTGACTAGCAACATTATTTATCAACCTCACTTCCCTCAAATATTTAGGTGTGTGGAACTGAAAGTAGAACCTATATTTGCAATAACAGATTTTAAATATTTAATTCTCCTTTCCTAATTCTACACAACTATCATTATTAAATATTTCACTAAATATATATATAATTTTCTAAAAATGATATAGGATTTAATAAGCGCTTCATTTCCCTAGCTTTTAATTATTTGGGATTATTCCCAGATATATCACATAAAATCAAAGAGCAAGTATTGGACAGTGTTGATATATAATTAAATTTACATTTTACCTAAAGTTATTAAAATAGCTTGTTAAATAAAAATTTAAATTCTTTTCAAAGTTTTCATCTGTACAAACTGATCTTAGTGTATTCTTTTCTTAGATCTGGGACATTGTAAGACATCCTGTTATGTATATTGCCAAACAGTAATCAGCTAAAAATATCTCCAAGGGTAATTGATACAAACTCCCTTTCTTTCACTCTCTTTCTCTATATATATGTTTTTGGTTTTTTTTATTCTGCCAGGGGTATGGTGGCTATATTGCATCAATGATACTAAAATCAGATGAAAAGCTTTTTAAATGTGGATCAGTGATTGCACCCATCATAGACCTGAAGTTGTATGGTGAGTACTTCCTACAGATTGAAAAAAAAAAGAATAGAACTTAGATGATGCCATCCATACCAGTGTTGGATGAAATATATGTAAAAGAGGATAAACATTTTGATGGACATTAGAATATTGTTCTAAGGTATTAAGATCTTACATATATATTTGTAAAAAAGAAATCCCAATTCAGAAGAGTTCAGTAGAGTTCATTTATCATGTGCTATCAGAGATGTTTTCAGCTGTTAATAATCACCTTCCTGATTCAGTCAGTTTTACTGAAGCATGACAGTTAAATGTGAAATGTAGAAATTAAATAATGAAATATGCTAGTCAAATGGTTTTAGTTTATTCTTAAATTTCTGTTTTCTTGGGTCACAGCCTCAGCATTCTCTGAAAGATACCTTGGTATGCCATCTCGGGAAGAAAGTACTTACCAGGTAACAAATTTAAAATAATGAAGAAAGAAGAGTATATTTGTTCTAAAAATTCAGTCAAATTGCAAATAGATCTATATATATATACACAGATATTTATACTTTCCTTTATAGGCATCCAGTGTGCTACATAATATTCATGGCTTAAAAGAAGAAAATATATTAATAATTCATGGGACTGCTGACAGTAAGTATTATATTTGCTGCTGTTTGTTAGGTCTGACCTTGAACAATGGGGTACCTCTAAGAACTTGCTTACAAGGGGCCCTGTAAACTTTTGGAAGAAGATAGCAGAGGATAGAGGCACAAAGAATCCAATGTATGATATGAAGTAAGAAGAAGGATGTCAGGACCAAGAGGAAAGAACCTGTGAGCCTCGAGGGCAAGGCCATCCAATAAAAGTTTCTGGGATGATGGAAATGTTCTGTATTTGCGCTGTAGAACACTGTAGCCACCAGCCACATATAGTTCTTGAGTACATGAAATGTGTTTAATATGATCAGGAACTGAATTTTAAATTGTTTATTTCTAATTAATTAAAATTTTAATACCCACATATGGCTAGTGACTATCACTGTGATGTTATCCAGAACACTTCAAATTGAAAGTAACTGAGAAAACAACAGGATAGAGAAAAGATGCCAGCACAGAGATAAAATTCTGATAGGATCATTCACAGTTAAAACAAAAACTTTTTAAAATGCATGTTTATATCACTTTTCCTTTTTTCATCACTTTAAACATTGGAGAGGGATGTGATTGATATTACTAGTAATAAATATAATTTTATATTCACTTTGAAGTGTTTAGAGGTCAAAGAATATATGTATATATTTATGTGATAGTTTACAACAGAGGGCAGAGTTTTTATAGCCCCATTCACAGATGAGAAAAATCAATTTCAAGGAGGAAACTGATTGAACCAAGGCTATCTGGCTAGTAAGCAGAGAGTCAAAGCCTTGAATCATTATTTCCTAACATATGAACTTGTTTTTATTGGTCCATCCTGTCCTGCCTTAGTTGTTTTACCCCATTTTACAGAGAATATCATGAAAAAGGTCTTATAGCAAAGATGGTATCAACTCTTTAACTTAATCTTACAGCATTGCCAGATTATGATTAGAGTTTAGATCAATACTTATGTATACATATACATATAGATAGATCTTGATATATATGTATATATATGTGATATATATATACACATTCTGTATATATGTATATATATGTGATATATACACACACATACACACACATATGTGTATATATATGGTTATGTGTGGTGTATTTCAATATATATGTAGTTATGTATTGGTGTATTTCAATAAATAGGTAAATGGGAGAGAAGAGACAAAAATCCCCCTTAGGTAGAATTCCAAATTTATGTAGGTACACATCCTCAAGGAGGCAAAGCTTAACTGTCTTATCAAAATGGGATGCACTCAGTGATTTGCTTCTAAAGAGTACTGTGTGGAAAGGGGAAGAAAGAATAACTCCATGATAGAGAAATGACAAATACCATCTCAGCCAGGTAATCAAGGGTAACATCAACAGTGACAAGCCATGTTGATTGTATGCACCCTTGATATCACTTTACGAGACTGGTACTCTCTCACTTGTCCCCCAAACCCAGAACCTCACTCTACTCATGAGAAAAATATCAGACAAACCCAAACCAAATGAGGAACATTCTCACCCATACTCCTCAGATTTGTCAAGGTCATCGGTAACAAGTCTGAAAATCTCTCGTGAATCATAAGAGGTTAAGGCATCATGATACCTAAATGTTTTTTGTTGTAACCAATGAACCATAATGTGAGATGTGAACAATAGGGGGAACTGGGCAAGGATCTAAATGAACTCTCCGTACTGTCTCTGCAACTTTTTAAAAAATCTACAACTATTATAAAATTGAAAAAAAAAAAAAGAATAGAACTGAGATGATGCCATCCATACCAGTGTTGGATGAAATATATGTAAAAGAGGATAAACATTTTGATGGACATTAGAATTATTGTTCTAAGGTATTAAGTTCTTACATATATATTAATAGTTGTAACAAAAAGTAGAAATTAAGTACTGAGTCTATTTCAGAAAATGTGCCAAGTTTTTAATGTTATACTATTTTTCACAAAAATATTGTGTAGCAGGTGCTATTATCTTATTTAACTGATTGGGAAAATAAATATTACGGAATTTATGTAACTTGCCAAAAATCACATAACCACTAATTTATAGAAAGGGGGCTGGAATCTGGCACGAAGGCTCTTTTTCATTGTGCTCTGAAGCTTCACTGTGAGAATAAATTATATTTGAAGTTAAATTATTTCACGTCTGGCCATTACCCCTAGAATGTATTAGTGCTATTCAAATTTCTGTCAATATGTTGCCACTATTAAGGAAAATCATGTTCTTCCCACCTCACTTAGGCATGGATCTGGTTCTTCACCCACTGATGAAATGCAAGCAGAGGTTCAGCACTGGTCACTTCAAAGGAAAAGCACGAACACATGTACACATATGCACGCACCTCACATGGGCCTGGTGGGTTATAGGTGCTCAATGACATTATAATACTACCATTATTCATGTCATTGTCAGAAACTACCAGCAAATCAGTTCACTAAGACAATTAGACCTTTAATATTCCTGCCATAGGAAGTAGACAAATGACAAATATCAACAGGCTTCACACCAGAAACTAAACAGAAAAAAAATCCAACTATACTTTTGCACATTTATCTTTCTAGCTACATCCATGCAGACAAATGATCAAGTCCTTTTCAAACTTTTTTTTGTGTAGCAAATGAGCAATATAAGGGGTCATTTTACCTTAGTTATTGCCCCAACTTATCAGCATTTCTCATAACTTACGTTTACTGAGCAATTTGCAAATTTATTTAAAAGTAACATGGTAATACTCCCACGAAGTTTAATAGGAAGACACTGAAAGGATCTTGGGTAGATTTTAAAAAGATTTAAATGATCTTTGGCATCTTTCGTTGTCTGCTGTGTGGTAGGATTAACCAGTTTCATTGCCCTAATGAGCAATGAAGCAGCTTAAACTAAAAAGGCTGACCTAGTCTGACAGAGACACTTTAAAAAGGTTAGCTTTAAATTATTTACAGGGGCCTTGGTAACTCAGTCAGTTAAGTGTGACTTTGGCTCAGGTCATGATCCCAGGGTTCTGGGATCAAGCCCAGTATGGGCTCCCTGCCCAGTGGGGAGTCTGCTTCTCCTTTGGCCCCTCCCCACCTGCCCTCACTTGTGCTCTCTCTCTCAAAAAAAAAAAAAAGTTATTTATAGAAATTTGAAGATGCACCAAGTATAGCAATAAAAAGCCAGGCAGCCTATGAGCCAAGTGCTGTAAAGATTTGAGTGATTTATCCGAGACTTCACAGGTACTTAGGGCAGTTCTACACAACTCTGGTCTACTGTGCTACCTATCTCTGAGTTGGGACCTCAGGTTCAGGCAGAGAGGGAAGCTAGAAGGAAACAGGAGGAACCAGTATGATCCACATTGAACACTGAGCCCTTCAATAATGAGATATTGACTCTAATTTCTCAACATGGTGCAGTTTTTTTCTCATTTAAAATAAAACAGAATATCAGTATCTAACAGAGACTGGGCCCCAGTAATCCTCAGAAAGGAACAGAAAGATGGTTTGCTATTTTATTATGCAGATAGGTATTCACTGCATTAAAATTGTTACAACTGTATGACATATGTGAACAATTAGAAATAATAAATGATAAAGTAAACTTAAATGCTGTCCTGTGCAGTAAGTAGAGCCTTAGTAGTAGCTTCTGCTTCAGTTTCTTTTTTGTAATGTATAGTATTTTTTTATAGACTTTAACATTTTATCAGCATTGTATCTTAATGATTTTCAAGTCTTTTATTATTTTTTACAAGATTTTATTTATTTGAGAGAGACAGAGCCTGAGTAGGAGAAGGGGCAGAGGGAGAGGGAGAAGCAGACTCCTGATTGAGCAGGGAGCCTGATGCAGGGCTTGATCCCAGAACTCTGGGATCACGACCTGAGCTGAAGGAGATGCTTAACCGACTGAACCTCCCAGATGCCCCATGCCAGGTATCAGTCTTTTAAATGTGCAGTGTACGTAAAGTATGTGACCTAATCTCTTTGAAAAAAATGGTATCAAAAGTTCTAATTCTAATAAATGTACTTCCATCAAATAATAGAATATAATTTCTTACAGCAAAAGTCCATTTCCAGCATTCAGCAGAATTAATCAAACACCTAATAAAAGCTGGAGTGAATTATACTATGCAGGTAAGTCACTTTTTCACAAGACTATTTTCCTAACTTGGTTTTTCAGTTGTGAGATACAGAACACAGCTTCTGTACTACTCCACCCTCCATGCTATTATTTTAACTGTGATTTTTAGGTACCAAAGATTGTTTCTTTTTTTTTTTCTAATTATGCTAAGAAGATCAGCTCATGCTTTATGTGAATTACAAAAACTTTCAAGAATGTCTTTTTCTTCTCAGACTTTTATTTCTATCACTAATAGTGAATTGTTTTAAAAGAGACATGTTCTATTTCCCTTCTAGTCCATTTTTCCCTCATTTTCTGTCATAAAAGGTAGGGAAAAAGTGGTTTGAGGAGATATTGACAGAAAAGGAAAGAACAAAACATCTGCATCTATGCGTTCAACCACATGTAGTAAATAGTACCAAGGACTTAAATTATAGTGGTCACTATGCTAGGTAGGTAAGACAGACTTTACACCTTTGAGAACTTGCAGTCTAAGGGGAAAAGTCACAGAAGACAGAAAAAAAAAACAATTTTAATTTCTCAGCATTTGAAAGAACCAAAAGTCGTTTAGCATATACTATAAGCGCAGCTACCAGGGTTAGGATGATGAATGAAGATGTTGTTGAGATAAACAGATGATAGATAATGCCACAAACAATGTGAAGGAGTTAGGGCTTTACTTAGATGACTGAGGCACCATTTAAAAACTTTATCCCCAGGTGCTTGCTTTGGCAGCGCATATGCCAAAATTGGAATGAAACAGAGAAGAGTAGCACGACCCCTGTGCAGTGATGACACACAAATTTGTAAAGTGTTCCATATTTTTGGTATAGAACTGTTCAGTGACAGTGTTGTATATCTGAAACTAATAGAACACTCACGTGTGTTAACTGGAATTAAAGAGTTTGAAAAAGAATTAAAAAAATAAAAAATAAGTAAAAGTGTTATCTTAATAGCACAAAATACAATTTAAAAAAATTAAAGAAATAAAAACTTTATTCCCAGGAATTGACAAATATCTGTATTTGTAATTTTAGAAAAATTACTCATGGCATTTATATTAGAAGGGACACTATCAAATTAAAACTTATACCAAACAAAGTTAAACAGACAAGGCAGGCTTTATTTAAGACTATTGCAATAGGAGAGAGAAACTAAACTCTGTTGAAACATAGGGCTGGGGAGTTTATAATGACTGGGGTGGAGGAAATCATAGGCCATCTGTGTTGGGTAATTCACCTTACCAAAAGGAAAAGTAAACTTTCTGTTCATGGTAGGAGATAGTTTTACAACTTGGAGCGAGGGTTCTACCCTCCCACAGAGAGAGGGCTGCTCTCCTCTTAAGTATTTGCATTTCAGAGAGATGGTTTTTAGGTCCTTGAGAAAGACATTTCCTAAACTGTAGACCTGGCAAGACTGGAAGATTTGCACACAAATGGGCAGAATTTATAATCCCAAGTTTTCTTAAACAGATCTAAGAAAAGGAAGGTCAAGGCCCTAGGCTCAGGAAGAAATGCTTCTCAGGTTTAGTCAAACTAAGGGGAATGTTAATGCTGTCCTGGCCAACAGGAACATAGAAAGCTCTACTTTTAGACCAATAAGTTCTAATTTAAATACATTAAAAAAATGTAGTTGGTCTCAATTATTGATTATTATAATTTAAAAACGAGAAAAAAGTTTAGCACAAAGAACCTATAGTTAAATTGGGTCAGATTTTGGTCAGATATTACTTTCCAAAGTTCCCTTGCCACTGGGGCTAAAGGAATGAATTCTAAGGGACAGTATCTTTTGGTAATTTTCAATCCTTTTCCCCCTCAATATCTTAGGTCTATCCAGATGAAGGCCATAATGTATCTGAGAAGAGCAAGTATCATCTCTACAGCACAATCCTCAGATTCTTTAGTGATTGTTTAAAGGAAGAAATCCCTGTGTTACCACAGGAACCAGAAGAAGATGAATAATGGACCCTATTTATATAGAACTGAAGGGGATCCTGAGGCTCAATGAAACCTAACCAAGAGACTGTAATATTGTACATGCTCCAGAATTTCAAGGGCAGCTTAAGGAGATGACACTGGAACAGCACACTCAGAGACAATGAACTAGAATTTGAATACAGATGTCCAAGTCTACTGTGTTGCCAAGGGTGCGGAACCCGTTTCTTTGTGTAAGGAAGGTCAAAGGGTTGGTTTCCTGGGAGAAATTAGTTTTGCATTAAAGTAGGAGTAGTGCATGTTTTCTTCTGTTATCCCCCAATTTGTTCTGTAACTAGTTGCCCTCATTTTAATTTCAGTGGCCACCATCATCTTTGCATATGATGCATACTTATCAGTACCACATCCTGGATCTTTGATGGCTGAGCTGCAACCTAACACCTTACTGTATCTTTACAATAAGTGCAATTCCTTCATCGTCTATTATTATGCTTAAGAAAATATTCAGTTAATAAAAAACAGAGTATTTTATGTAATTTCTGTTTATAAAAATACATTAAACGGGTCAAAGGTCATGTAGAAATACGGATTTCAGCACCTTCCAAAGTTCAGCCAGTTATCAGTAGATACAGTATCTTTAAATCAACACACGAGTGTATGTCTCACAATATATAGACACACGTGTGCATATACAGTCAATAAATCTATCTTTACAGTTATTCATGCTACAAAGGATAAACTTCTGATGAATTAGAAGAGATGCTCTTTTACAGGCTATAATGGATGCTTTGTTTAATGAGCCAAAAATGATGAAACATTTTTTCCAATTCAGATTCTAGCTATTGCTTTCCTATAAATGTTTGGGTTGTGTTTGGTATCGTTTTTAGTGGTTAATAGTTTTCTAGTTGCGATTTAATTTTTTGAATATGATACCTTGTCACATGTAAATTAGATACTTAAATATTAAATTATAGTTTCTGATAAAGAAATTTTGTTAACAATGCAATGCCACTGAGTGCTATTTTGCTCTTTTGGTGGAGAAGGCTTTTTTTTTTTAAAACACTTGATCCTTTTACTTCTCTCTCTCAATGCAGAATCAATTCTCATTTTCATTGTAAAAGCAAAGAGCTGGATTATTTCATTTTCCAGTTCCTACTTAGTATTCTGTGCCTGCCCACTTCATCTGTTACTGTTTAATTTAAATCCTTCTGGTGAGAATTAGAAATGAAATATTTTTTATTCATTGGCCAAAAAAGTTCACAAACAGCAGTGTTTGCTATTTAATTTGAGTTGAAGGCACAAATGCATTAATACCTGTGCTGTATTGACTTGCAGTAGTAAGTAACTGAGAGTGTAAAATAAACTTGACTGTATGAAGTCAAATTTAAGTCATGAGAATATTAAATTTGGTGACTAAAATCACTCTGGTAACTTAAGGGATCTTCCAGAAGATGTCTGAAAGTCTGTAATCAAGCTTAGAAGTTTAGATAAACCTAGGCTGTTTTTGTGGTTTCTCTCAAATTCCTCAGGACAGGCTGGATTCTAATATCAAGACACCAGGAGGAAACTCAAAAATGTCACAGAACTGCTCAGTAACTCTCCCATTTTCTTAAAGGATCAACCTCCAAATCTGGGTATTTGGAAGTGTATAAATTGTTTTTTGGATATTCAACTTTTCTTCTGGATGCTTTGGAATTGTGTCTTCACTGCTCCACTGGATTCAGTTTAAAATGGGAAAGGCTAACTTTTCTGAGAGACCCATTTCAGGTCTTTTTCAAGAATAGTAAACACATTTTTTAAAAAATAAGTTTAATGTTTAAAAGGAAAGTTTTGCCTATTTTATTAAGATGGGAATTTCTTTTTAGGCTGATCTGAAGTCCAACTGAAGCTTTTTAATCAATATTTTAAATTTCAACCACTAGAGTTTTTTATGATGCAAATAATTATGTTGTCTGAAAGATGTGGTTTTATTGAATGTCTATTTGAGCAACATTTTAAAAGTATTTACCTCTTACTGTTCATCATTTCTCTTGTTTTATTACTATTATCAATGTTTATCTATTTTTCAATTAATTTAATACAGTTTCTAATGTGAAAGACATTTGTCTGGAACCCACTTTCACCTTAAAGGCTAAATGGACCTCAAATGAAGACATACTATTTTAATAGGCAGGTGGAAATTTTTCATCTCCATGATTTTTTGAGTTTTAATCATTTCATTGGGCCACTTTAGAAAAGGGAATGCTCACCAACACAGACACCAACTATTAAATGAATCATATAACTGAACTTTCTCCTTTATACATTTGCCTTTGGTTATAATCCAACTATTTCACATGAATTTGTGCATTCTGAGGGTTTCCTAGAACTCCAGCAAGCTTTTCAAGTGTGATTTGCCCTTTAAAGTTAAAAAGCTCAAGGTAAAATAAATATTCTATAAAACAGGTAAGCACTATCAAATCATACATAAACACATAACCTTTTAAAACTATTTTAAAAGAGAAAAGTGTTGTTTCCTTTTTTTTTTTTTTTTGTAAATGTTCATTGCTACCATTGAGGGCTCTAATTCAACAGCTAGAGACTAAGGAGACCATGGGATCTGTCTGAGTTTCCTATGAACTAAAGGAAGATGCTCTTCAAAACCTGGGTTTCAAAAGGAAACAAAACGATGGGTCTCAGTTCACCCAGACAGTGTGTCCTTTCTGGTTGGATGTTCAGTAGAGAAATTACCATAGAGGGTCTTACACATTCCAGTTCTAGATCTACTAGAACGAGGTGACTTGAACATTGGTGTCCACCATATAGAGAATATATATATATATATATATATATATATATATAAAAGATTTTATTTCTTTATTTAACAGAGAGAGAGATCACAAGTAGGCAGAGAGGCAGGCAGAGAGAGAGGAGGGAGCAGGCTCCCCGCTGAGCAGAGAGCCCGATGCGAGGCTCGATCCCAGGACCCTGAGATCATGACCTGAGCTGAAGGCAGAGGCTTCACCCACTGAGCCACCCAGGCGCCCACCATATAGAGAATTATTTAAGCGCTGTCCTCAAGTGGTAGGCTTTGAAACAGAAGAATCTGGGACTGAACTGATTTCAAGTTTCAAAGGTCACTGAGAGCACATGACTTGCATAAACAATCATGTATGGGATACATCTTGTGTCCCTCCTCAAACTCTCTCACCATCTTCACATCGTACAGCAACAAGCAGTGCATAAATAAAACCTGATCCACAGGCTGCACTCTCACTTTCTGTTCTGAGGATTTTCTGACATAATGTTAGCTCTCTACTGGAACCAACACTCACCACAAACCAACACTTTTATGCATTACAAAATCTACACGAGGATGTTAATACCCACACTGAAACCCAGTTAATGGAAGACAGGAGCAGTTGAGTGACCCGTTTTTTTTTTTAAGGATTTTATTTATTTGACAGACAGAGTACAAGCAGGGTAAGCGGCAGGCAGAGGGGGAAGCAGGCTTCTCACCAAGCAAGGAGGCTGATGAGGGACTGGATCCCAGGACCCTGGCATCATGACCCGAGCCTAAGGCAAACACTTAATTCATGGAGCCATCCAGGCATCACCCCCATTTTCTTTCCTTAGATATTCCACGTGGCCCTTAGAAGGCCCCATGAGACTCAGCTGTCCACAGCTGCACACTGCTCTGTTTCCTCCCTTCCTCATTCCACTTAGCTCAGTTCTTCACTCGTATCTCCTAGAATTAGTTCTCAAAATACAAATGCATCAGGCCCTACTTTCTGGGGAAACCTTTTTGCTCACAAGTTTACCACTGTGAATATTGTAGGATAAACAAACAAAATGAGACTAGAGAAGTACTTCCTTTTCAGTTTAGAATAAGTTGCTTTTACTAAGATTTCCTGGATGCTTACTAAGCACCAAACGTGTACTAAATGCTCTACTTGCATTATCAAATTAAACTTCTCAACAAGCCCTGATTCCCATTTTATAGATAAGAAAATGAAGTCTTAGAGGAGTATGTAAGGCACCCACATTTATATAACTAATGAATGAATAGCATAAAACCTAGCTCTAGCCATCTGAGAAGCCACTGTTCTCAGCCATTCTGCTCTATAGAGTGGAAAGGTTTCATCTGAGAAAGGATTCTGAATATTTAAATATACAGTTCCAGATATTATTGAGAAAAATTTGATGGCAATAATACTGAAAGGTAAATGATAGGCTCGTGAACCACTACACCCGTATTTGAAGCTACATGGATTCCCTGATGTCAAGAGGACTCACTTAATATTAAAAATACTCTGTTTTTGATTAGAGATATGCAAGAATTATTCCCATTCATGGAAACCCTGACCCAGAAGACAATGTCTATATGCCTAGGATATCATTAGTAAAATCCCCTGCCCTGACATTATGCCAAGAACATTCCAAAATCATTCCAAGCAGCATTCAAAACATTATGTTGATCAAAGGACCCAAGCTTGTAAACATGAAAACTCTACCTAGTCTTTAAACATTAAAATCCAGAAAGCATGTTGCAACATTTAGAGCCATAACTGGCATCCACAGTCCTATTTGCAATCTGACTTAGGAATATTGCATTACCTCTCACTGTTCTATTACTATAGGAAATAGATTTTGTTTACCACTGATCAAATCTGCTAACAATCATTTCATTTGGCAAATTCCAGCAATCGTGGAAAAGTCTGTAAATTAAAAAAGTCTGTAAAATAAAAAATTCCCTTTCTCATCAAGGCAGATTTAAAAATAAAAGTCATATCAAAGTACAATCTGATTATTTTCCTTTCAGACTTCCAATTAAGTTTAGATAGTCTGATACAAGTATCACAGGCTTTTGATAGAGCAACTTGAGAAGGAAAGTCTCTAGGCTGATTATCACAATCTGTCTTCTATCAGACTTAGCACCATTTTAACTAAGTAATCTTTGACATGAGTGAAACTTAACAATACAAAAGTCCAAAATCATCAATAGAAGAGGAACTTGCATATGTTCAACATCTAGGCTTTCTGTCATATAATCTCAGTGAATGCTCAAACCAACCATATGAGACATTGTTTTCTGATGAAATCAAGATTCAGAGAGGTTTAACCATTTTCTACAGGGTCACCCAGTTTGTAAATGACAGAAGCAGGATTTGAACACAGACCATGATGACCTCAAGCCCTCACATGTGATAATCCTGTCTATAAATTTTTCAGTTGATAAAGTCTTAAGGGTCATCATGCATATCTTTAGGTTGAATTAAACTTCCAAGTCCCTCAGTATTCAGTGTTGCCACGTAGTATGTATCTGACTTCAAGTAACAACACAAACTTAAAAGTGGCTTAAATATGTGTGACCCAACATGTAGGCAGTTTGGGTATCATCTGAGAGTTTGTTAGAAATACAGACTCTTAGGCACCACCCAGACCCTCCAGAATCAGAAACTTAATTGTAACAAATCCTCAAGTGATTTGTATGCACCGTAAAATTTAAGGAGCACTGGCTTAAAAGACAAGAACCTTTACTCACATCACGGGAGAACTAAAGTTTGGTACTTCTAGGGGAAGTTTAACAGATCAGTTTATTTGGCCCCTTCATTAGTTTCAAGAAAACCTTTCTTGAAGGTCCTTTCACAGCAACAGCCCAGGATGGATAGGCAAAGAGCGACTAAGTTTTTATCTGGAAAGGTAACTTCCTCCAGAAGTCTTAAGCAAAAATCCTTTCAAATCCTTTCCTCCAGCCTTTGGTTGTAAGCCTCTATTGCTGAGGTATAGCAGGCTTGGAAGTTATATATCTGAAATTGCAATCTCCTCAGTGAAGGTGCAACAAATAAGAATGTAGGAACAAGGAGGGCTGTAAGATAGGTGCCCAGTGTATGGCTCTGAAGATACAGGTATATCCTACCAAATGCAGTAGGAGCCTAAATGCTGACATTTTCAGAAGAGACAGCTGAAGGCACTGAGCAGTGAGGATGGGAGGTGGGGTTGTTTACACAGATCCTTTTTTTTTGAAGGTGTCTCATTCTTTCTTCCCTAAGACCCCCCCCCCAAATCTGCTCCACCCTATGTTCCTAAGAGTTGGTACACTTTTCCCCAGCTGACATTTTCCTTTTTCACCTTTGCTTTTCATTATCGAAACAGTCTGTAGTACAGGCAGGCAGTTTTGAAATTTGATTGCTGTGCTAGCAGTCCCATTTTGCAGGCTTATTTGCTCTAACACGATTTATGATGCCTTGATTATCTCCGTATGGCCTGAATTGCTAGTCACACCATTAATTCTCCTGATTGATAGATTACATAAGACATATTCCAATGGGAAAAGCGAAAGAAACACAGGTAACACAGCCTCCCCATTCATATGCACTTTTAATGGGAGTAATTGTCATTAGACTCCAACTTTCTATCCCTTTAGGACACCATGTGTGACTTTTAATGATCTGTATGATGTAATTGGATTTTGAGCCTCTGGGGAGAACAAGTTGTAAATTCCCTTGCCCAGAATAAATGGTAAATTTCAACTTCAAGGTTGACTTCAAATCATGTATTAACTAAGGATACTTTGTGCCGACTATGTGCCAGGTACTGTGCTGTTTGATACATCAGGATCCTTTTTTTAAAAAAAAAATACTTAATTTAATTAACATGTCACATGTATAAATGGGCATTTTAGTTTAAATGTTATAGCTAAAGGAGTCATCATTCAATAGAAAGTATCAGCATATTCAATCACGTTTTGATTTTCATTGAGTCATTTATAATGCTCCCTTATGGTCTATGCAATTTCCTTGGACCTGCTCCCTTTGAATAATCATCCCATAAAGAATTTACTGTTTTTTTTTCTAAATCAAAAGGACTCCACAGCCCATCATCACACTGGATAGCAATGGGTCTGTATGCAGCTACATATACGCAGCTACATATCCCACTATCACTTTAGGGAATTTTGTAGTAAAGTCCTACCATTTCTTGACAATTGTTTCTCAATCTAAATAACACCCAAAAGAGGGACAGTGATTAAAAAAAAATTGGGTTAAGTTTAATTTTCTTATTTTGTGGTGTGCTAGCTTTAACTAAAGAATTCATATCCTATGGAAAGATTAAATATTGCCAGAGAATAAAAAATAAAATGACCTACTGCCCTAGCTCAACACCTGCCTTACGATTTCAGTTGAGTGTTTACTCAGCTTAGACTCAATCCCTGGGCCAGATAGTTTGGAGTTGGCTTTTGGATAAGAGTCTACCATCTCCCAAGGTTGCCGGTTTCCTGAGTAAAGCTCACATTCCTTTCCAATCAAAACTCGTCTCGTGAATAATGGATTTTCTAGAGACAGGAAGCCGAACCTGAGTTTCAGTAACACCAGGATAAGCTCATTAACAGATTTATTTCAACTTTAAAGTGGCAGCAGGAATTAAGTACAATTACCATCCCAGGTTTTGTATATGCAAACTGTAAGCTTAATAAAGTTGAGTTACTGAAAGCCAATGGATTAGTCAAGACAGACACACTAAATAGTGCAATGAAAGAAAAAATGTTAAAGAAATAAAGCTTTCTCACTCACATTATGTTATATACGGGCAGGTGTCATATATATGATTTTACTCTTACCTGTTATCTGAAACAGCTGTCTCTGGGCTGTAACCTCAAGGTTGAAACAAACACCCAATAGAAGCTTTCAACTGCCATCTCTCCGAAGTGATATCCATCACACCTGCCTGTAGTTTGTTTTTCTCCACAGCTCTCAGTGTCCAACCTAACAGCAAAGAGATGGAAACATCCAGGAAAATAAATGTAGCATTTAGGGAGTCCTAATTATCACTGGCTCAGTCCACAATTCTAAACATGATGCACTTCAAGGACTCCTTTGATTTTCCCCATACACTGGGCACAATAGACCCCACCCCAAGAGACATAATCCTTATCCTTTCCAGCAAAAAGCCCAGGATTTCTGGGAGGAGAGGGTTCAAAGAGGATAGTGTAGACAGATCCCGCACTCACCTCACCCATAGACAAAACAAATTCACAAGGACATATGCAGTAATTTCCTCAGGAAAAAGACTTGAGTGGTGCCTGGATGGCTCAGTTAAGCCACAGACTCTAGACTTTGGCTCAGGTTACGGTCTGAGGGTCCTGAGATGGAGCCCCAGGTCGCCTTCCAGGCTCAGCCTGGAGGCTGCTTAAGATTCTCCCTCCCCCTCCTCACGCATGCACACGGGCCTGCGCACACGTGCATGCACACCAGGTGCAAGGGCACGCACTTTCTAAAAAGAAAAAAAAAAAGACTTGGAAACTGGATGAACTGAGTCTTCACAACCAAAAATAAAAGGGCAGCATCCAAGGGTTAAAAGTGCTAGGGTCTTATTAAAATAAATAAATAAATAAACACCAAAAAAAACACAAAAACAACCCCTCAAAGCAGACGAAAACATTCTAGGCGCAGAAATCCACAACCAGAAGGGGATCGCTGAACTACAGTACTTTTCCCTGAAAAGCAAGGGTTCTGTGCTCCACACTACGTACCCCAATCCCTACATGTCGCACAGAGCCTAGCACCCATACTCCTTACTCTGAAGACAAACGGGAATTATAAGAGGAAAACCATAGAATTTAGGAAAAATGGGACCCTCCTCTCAAAGGGCTCATGCGACTACTCACTTGCACAGGACGCCGCGCAAAAACCCCTCTGAAAAGCATCTGGAGGATATGTGAAGGAGACACACTTTTTAATCCGAAAGTGTCTGTGGCATTGGCGGGAACTTGTTGAGAGCTCTCTCCACAGAGACACTAGCGGACGCCAACTTAGCGATCCCGCTCCCGGCCTGCTAACTAACGCCACACCCGGCCGGGCACCATTTTGAAACCTTCGGAACCTGTTAAGGACCAGTGCGCATGCGCGGCTGAAGGTCCGGTCCACGGCGGAGCTGCAGCACCGGAAATCAGAGTGAGTCGAAATCTGTTACAAGTTATAAAATGATACCCACGATAAGGTCTGGAGTCTTAAAATTTAAAATGATCAGTTTTCTGTTCTCCACACAACAGAGGACAAGGACGGGATAACCAAACTATAGAGTCCCATTTGGAAAGGGAAATAATGGGTAAGTCCACTTGGAGGTTAGCACAGCTTTCCTAGCCTCTTAGCCTATGACAGTTGGGAGCCCAAATACCTTCAGAAGGCTTATATATAGTCATATGCCCCTTAATACGCTAACATATTTTTAGTATTAAAAAATAAAATATTTCTTACATTTACTTTCAAGCAGGTCTGACGTCAGTGACTAAACCTACATCCTTTTAATTTTTTTTTTATAAATTTATTTTCTTTTTTAAAGATTTTATTTATTTATTTGACAGAGAGAGAGATCACAAGCAGGCAGAGAGGCAGGCAGAGAGAGAGGGGGAAGCAGGCTCACTGCTGAGCAGAGAGCCTGATGCGGGGCTCTATCCCAGATCCTGAGATCATGACCTGAGCCAAAGGTAGAGGCTTAACCCACTGAGCCACCCAGGCGCCCCTAAACCTACATTCTTTTTAAAGTACAGTTTAAGAATGTACACAATTTTTAGAGGAAGAGGCTATGAGAACTTCTTTTCTTATCACTGAAAATATTGGTAGCTAATTTAAGCTTGATCTGAACTTCATCATAGTCTATTGAAAAGGTTTTAATCCTGTCGCTGTTTGTGATTAATAAACTGTGACTTTTTAAACGCTGAAAAGACCCAGATATCATGGCTCTATCCATGACCTTCTGCTTAAATTTAATTTTTAATGATCTATAGAATTCATAAAACCCTACAAATGATGTTTTAAACTGTGCACTCCTGGGCGCCTGGCTGGCTCAGTCAATGGGGTGTATGACTCTTGATCTTGGGGGCATGAGTTGGAGCCCCAAGCTGGGTGTAGAGATTACTTAAATAAATAAACTTAAAAAAATTATAATGTACAATCCAGTGGTTTTTAGTATATTTACAAAGTCATGCAAATATTGTCACTGTTTTCAGAATATTTCTACCATCCCCTAAAGAAACCTTATAACCTTCTGCTGTTACCCTCCATGTCCCCTTTTCCCTAGCTCCCAACAATCACTAATCTGTTTTCTTTTGTATGGATTTGCAAATTCTGGAATTTTAATATAAATGGAATCATACAATATGTGGACTTTGATTGGCTTCTTTTACTTACCGTAATATTTTCAAGGTAGATCTGTGTTGTAGCAGGTAGTACTTCATTCTTTTTTGTGGCTGACAGATATCCCATTATGTACCCCAATGTATATAATGTATATACCACATTTTCTTAATCCACACATTAATTGATAGGCATTTGGTTTTCTTTCTTTAAAGATTTTATTTATTTATTTGACAGAGAGATCACAAGTAGGCAGAGGGGCAGGCAGGGAGAGGGGGGAAGCAGGCTCCCTGCTGAGCAGAGAGCCCTATGCAGGGCTTGATCCCAGGACCCTGAGATCTTGACCTGAGGGGAAGGCAGAGGCTTTAGCCCACTGAGCCACCCAGGTGCCCTGACATTTGGTATTTTGTCACTTTGGGCTATTATGAATAACGCTAGTATAAATATTCAGGTTTTTGTGTCAACATGTTTTCAACTGTCTTGGCTATATACCTAGGAAGGGAATTACTTGGTCATATGGGAACTGATTTAGCTTGTGAGGAAAAGCCAAACAGTTTTCCAAAGTGAATGGGCTATTTTACATTACTACCAGCAAATTGAAAGTCTCCAGTTTCTCCACATACTAGATTTTTTTAAAAACCATCCTAGTGAATGTAAAGTATCTTGTGGTTTTGATTGGCATTTACCTAATGCCTAATGATAATTGAGAATCTTTTCATTCTCTTATTGGCCATTTATTTTCTTTAGAGAAATGTTCAGTCGGAATAGTTGCCACTTTTTAATTGGGTCATTTTTTTTTTTTTTAAGATTTTATTTAGTTATTTGAGAGAGAGAACACGAGGCTTGGTGGAGAGGCAGTGGGAGAGGGAGAGGCCGACTTTCCTCTGAGCAGGGTCGCAGAGCTGGATCCCAGGATCCTGGGATCATGACCTGAGCCAAAGGCAGAAGCTTAACTGACTGAGCCATCCAGATGTCCCAGGTTATTTTTAAGAGTCTGTTAATATTTTGATGTTGATCTCTTATCAGATATGCGATTTGCAAATAATTTCTTTCCTTACTGTGGGTCTTTTCATCTAAGATATTGTTTCTTTGTGTTCTTACAAACTTTTTTATGCACTTTGCTTGGTCCATTTGTTAAGTATCCCAAAGTTTGAAATTCTACATCTCTTCCTTCTTAGTAAATTTAAAATTTTCTATAAAGAAAATTTATTGCCATTAAACCTTTTTCTATAGTACATGTAGGAAAGGCAGGACAAATGCCTCAGTTTTCCCCTTTATTTAAAACGTTTCGAAATGATTTATTGATTTCCTATCATTCTCCAAATTTACTGAGGAATTCTTTTGGTTTTAAGATTGTTAGAAACTTACAAATTTAAACATATAGTATGGGTTTTAATTATTTGAAGTTATTATCCAACCTGACGCTTACAGCATGCCTTTTTTACACCATTGGAGCTGATCTTTGAGTTCATTCCTGAGTCCTTTTGTTATAATCTAGGTAGCCTAAGATAACTTCTTCTCTTTGTGTTATGACAAAACTTAATGACTTTCTTTGTATTTCTTTCCTAAGACTTGGAGCTCTCTTCTTAACAGTGTGAAATTGTATTTACACATTAGATTTAAGCAATAGAAGTCTCAGTGGTACTGGGTCGGTCATTGTTTCTGGGCTTTTTTCAGTGGACAGAGCAAGAAAATAAATTAAAAAAAAAATGTTATGCTATCAGTAACAATTAATAAAACTAAATAATTATACATTTATTTTAATCTATAATTGAATAGAATATATTTGTACAATATATTTGTACTTTATACTCAATATAAAGTTAAATTATTGGTTTTATTTTTCTTTAAATATTTAAGCACTACTTATTACACTCAACTTTGTTATATATAATCTAACATACTTGGATGATTAAAAATTAAAAATATATATAAAAAGAAATAAGAGCTA
>CM052810.1:84940519-84957824 GCA_028533885.1 Nasua narica | reverse complement strand
CAATATATTTGTACTTTATACTCAATATAAAGTTAAATTATTGGTTTTATTTTTCTTTAAATATTTAAGCACTACTTATTACACTCAACTTTGTTATATATAATCTAACATACTTGGATGATTAAAAATTAAAAATATATATAAAAAGAAATAAGAGCTAGATTCTATTCTTCTTCACTCTATTCTCCTCCCATTTGTACCCTTACAAATATGGATTATATATTCGTTTTAAACACTGTCATTTGACAAAATATGCATAGATGGTACTAATCTCTAGCTTTTTAAATAAACAGTAACATATTAAAACACATTTCTCAACTTAAATTTTTCACTCAAAAATAAATTCTAGTGATCACTGTAGGATCATCAGGATGAATTCCTCATGCTTTATTACTGGAGCATATTGCAATAATACAATAGCGGTAATACCCACTATTTGGAGACATTGTATTAACTTTATAAATTAACTTCAGGAGAAGTAATGTCTTTATAGTGTTGATCCTCCCTAAGTAAGAGCACAGCATGTTTGTATTCATGTTTCATTCAGAAGTGTTTTGTAGTTTAGCTCATGTGGATTGACACATGTCATTTTAGCCCATTTTTATCTGTTTTAATTTTTGTTTGCTGTAGTAAATAGTTTCTTCTTTTTCTTAGAATTGGTTTTTTTTTGTATCCATGAAGTCTACTGATTTTTTTATGTTGGTTTTTAAACCAAATACTTTACAAAATCACATAAATTTCAGGGTGTTTACCACGATTCTTTTAGGAGGTTATCAGATATATAATATATATAAGTAGAGACACTTTTACCTCTTTCTCTCTAATTTTCATGCCTCTAATTGCTTTCACTAGCCTATTCGCATTTGCTCAAAATACGGGATGTAGCTGTCTTGTTCTTAATTTTAATGGGAAAGAGTCTGGTGTTTCCCAATTAAGAGAAAGAATAGTTATTGTGTTGAGATATTGTTTTAATGCATTTAGCCCCCGCACAAGTGTTGAGTATTGTCTTATGTCTATGGTATCTGTTGATAGAATCTTTTGTTTCTTCTTAGATATTTTAATATGAATTGTGGCTAGATTTCCTAATGTTGAGTGCCCTCGAAAGAGTGAATGCTATATAAGTTTCAAATATAATATCAAATTCTCTTGATATTTAAAAGTGAGATTGGTATATAGTTTTTTTTCCTGAGTGGTTTTTTTCCCCTGCTTTTGAATCAATGTTACGCTTGCTTCATCAAGGAATTATGGACATTTTTGCTTATGTTTCCATGTTCTGGATGATTTAAGGTACATTGGCAATATTGATCTCTAAAAGGTTTTTTTTTTTTTAAGAAGTTTCTTAAGAAATCCTCTCAGCCATACTTCATTTTTGCTTTATTTGTGTGAGTATGTGTGTGTGTGTGTGTGTGTGTGTGTGTGTGTGTGTTTGATGTATGTGTGAGGGGGCTATCTTTATTTTGTTTATAGCCATCTTGGTCTCTAGTCTTTCTATTTCTAATTTGATTCAAATTTTTATTACCAGTAATCTTCAAAATTATTTCATCTAGAATGTAACATTTCTTTGGATATATTTGTTCAAAGAAGCTTATATTCTGTTATCATTTTGTTTTTCTTTCCATAATTTTGAACAATGCACAGTATCATTTCTTATTTTGTGTTTGTCTTGTTTGGTTTTTAAATTAAATTATCTATGAGTTTTCTAGTTTGCCTCCCCTTCCAAAAGGCAGTATTTTGTTTTATTTATTTCCTGTACTTTTTTCCTGTTTTTTAACTCATTATTTTATGCTTTTATTTTATTAGTCTATTCTCTGTACTTTATTTTTTTGGACTTTATTATTATTCTTTGACTTTTTTTTAAGATTTTATTATTTATTTGTTTGACAGAGAGATCACAAGCAGGCAGAGAGGCAGGCAGAGAGAGAGGGGCATACAGGCTCCCTGCTGAGCAGAGAGCCTGATGTGGGGCTCCATCCCAGAACCCTGAGATCACGACCTGAGCCGAAGGCAGAGGCTTTAACCCACTGAGCCACCCAGGCACCCCTATTCTTTGACTTTTGACTTGAATGTTTTATTTATTCATTTTTCTTTGGTTTTAATGCTGAAAATTTTCCTTTACTAAGCACTTCTGCTGTATCTCATTGTATCTATGTCATGTTTTAATTACTATTAAATCAGTAAATTTCACATTTTTAATTGATTCTTGGACCAATGAATTATTGAAAAGAATATGTATGGCTTTTTAAAAAATTATTACAGTGGTAAAGACTTGTTTAAAAATAATGTCTGGTGTTATTACAGAGTCGTGATAGAACTCTATTTAAATTATTTCTATTCTTTGAAATATGAGTTATTCCTTGTAGCCCAAGATATGGTCATTTGGTTATTTTATTTTATTTTTCTATCAAGTGCTCACTGTACATTTTGAAAAGAAAGTTTAATTTCATGAACTGGAGTTCACTGTTTTATATATGTAAATATTATTGGTCTTTAAAGGGTCTTAATTTTTAGCCAGTGATTAACATTTGTCTTTCTTGGTGGAGAGGAAGGGGAGGTGGAGGACACCTTTAAAAATTTAGTTCTGTTTTTGGCAAATAGCAGGAATACAGGAACTTTTCTTGCATCAGTTTCTTGTCACTTGTCTTTAGCTCAAAATAATCCTTACATCAGAGAGGCATATTTTAGGGTAGCATATTCTGCTACCCTGTAATAGCTAATTTTTTTTATTATTACTAATATTTTGTTCTCTTCATCTTTCTTGGGTTGAGAGAATAGCATTAGAGTTTCCCGTTACCAGTCTATAGTCTATATCTGTCCTTTTTTTTTTATATATCTTCTGTAATATCTGCTTTATAAAAGTTGTTGTTATGTTGTTTGGGGCCTGGATGTCTAAACAATTTTCTTACTATATATCTTAAGTTTAATAATTTTATTAGAATTTATGTCTATACGTTGGACATGTAGGATTGATGTTCCCAGGTACACAGTGTGTCTGTTTAATAGTTTAAAACTATTTTTCATATTAAGCTTTTTAAGTTATAAATTGTAGTGTAAATTTAATAGTTTTCTACTGCTTTAGTTTTCTTCTTCCTGGATTATTATTAAACATAAATTGAATCTTCTTTGCTTATGTTATTAATCAAATCATTTTTGTATTTTTAACTCATCTATTAAGCAATTTTTCATGTTGTTTATTCACCTTTGTGTTTCATCAATTCTTTATTTCTGAAATAATTTATTTTAATTCTTTTAAAACTTCCCTAAATTCTTTCAGTACCTTTTCAAATTTTCCTTTTCTCCAGTTACCTCATTATGAATGTATCTAGTTCTAATATGTGCTATTATTTCAACTTTTATAGTATTTTCTTAATTTCTTGAAATTTATTTTGAAAATATGCAGCTTTAATCTACTTTGTTTTTATTTTCTTATATTCTTCTAATATCAGCACTAACTAGTTTTAGAAGATTTCTACGTGAATTCTTGGTAACAAACACAAGTAGTGCTGACTCTATATATATGTGTTTGTGTGTGTGTACACATCTACATATATCTATATATACATATATCATAATTTATCCAAGAATAACCCCATTAATATTTTTTTAAGATTTTATTTATTTATTTGACAGAGAGAGAGATCACAAGTAGGCAAAGAGGCAGGCAGACAGAGAGGGAGGAAGTAGGCTTCCCACTGAGCAGAGAGCCCAACGAGGGGCTGGATCCCAGGACCCTGAGATCATGACCTGAGCTGAAGGCAGAGGCTTTAACCCACTGAGCCACCCAGGAGCCCCATCCCCATTAACATTTTACTGCTGATGCAAAATCAGTGAGGTTGGAGCATTAACAGTGCTGGATTTAGCAAACAAAGCAGTGACACCAGTAGAACTAGTAGGCATTGTATACTTCATTGTCTTACATTTATAGGAAAGAAAACAACAAAAGCCATTTCTTTTAAGAATGTTTTTAATGAAGCAATTTAAAAATACTAGCTTTATTAAATGTCAACCAACAAGGATTGTCCTTTTAATATTTGATGTGATAAAATAAGCAATATGCATAAGTACTTTTCCTGTATACCAAAGTATAAAGGTTGTTTTTAGGAAAAGTATTTGTTTTGTTCCATTGTGTGATTTGAAAGCTGAACTAGTTACTTTTTTGATGAAACACCTTTTTACTTAAAAAAAAAAAAAAAAAGGCCGACAAATAAGTTAGGGTTTTTCAGATTTGGATTTTTGAAAGAAATATTTTTGAAAAATAACAAACTTAGCCTGTAATTTCAAGAGAAAATCTGATTGTATTTGTTACCCATAAAAAAAATTTCTACTTTCAAATGAACATTAAAATTTAGAAAAACTTAGTTATGATCTTGACAGCTTCTCAACATTTTAGAATTTGGGGGGGGGTGGGATCATTAAGAATGCTATTTTTTATATCATGTGATGAAATGTATAAATATCTGTAAGATTTGCATAATTTTGTGAACCAGTATTTCCAAAATGGCCAATTCATGATGTGACAAAATCATACGTCAGTTACAAGTAGACCTCAACAATTTCTCATATTCTGGGGGCTTTTTCCTGAAAGGAAATTTTAGTGTGTCATTTCAAGAGTTAAGGGATCTCCAAATACTCTGGCACCATTTGACTTTACCTCACAACAGTCAATTCCCCCATTCATTGGAGGCTTGAAGCCACTTTCCATTGCCTCCAACTGTTTATACTTTGCTCCATTAAGCTTTCCAATGGGACCTCTAAAATCTCTTCTCCTTCCTTCTGCTTCCTTCTATACTACTGTCTACAACACAGGTCTTTTGTCATTTTTTTGTTGCTGTTCCAGTTATATTTTGGGGACTATGGATGTGCCTTGTCACTTAATTTTGTTGTAGATGCTGGCCATATTCTTGTTTTGCTGTCCTGACACATATATTTATTTTTTTGCAAATGTTCAGAGACTTTCTAAAACTATATTGCTGACATCCTCTCAAAATTCTCCTGCCCAAAGTAACATGAATTAGAAAAAATAACTCTTGTAGTGTGACTCTGCTGCTTGATGTCAGTGATGATGTATTGATAGCCCAAACTCTATTTGCTAAAACTAGGGCCAGTAGCCTAACTATTATAACTGATAATCACTACAGTTATAAATGATATTTATATCGGGACAAAGTTCTGACTTTAGTAAGCATGCCTTGTGATTACTATATTACTTGTAATTAACTATATTAAATATTATTCCTGTAAAAATATATTTTATGTATTTATTTATATACATTTAAAAAAATATATATTTATATATTATACACACACATTTAGGTAAGTTTAACTCCCAGAAAAGCATGAAAAGAGAGACAGGATAAAAGAATTGGAAATGGCCTGACCTGTTGCTCTCTGCAAATGAATATTTTCCTCCATTATTAATAAGATGAAATTGATATTAGAACTTTGCCTCTTCAACAAATTTTTGTATGCAAGCAGAAATTGTTTGTTCAAAAAAGAAATAGTGTTATCCAATCAGACATTATGAAAGAACTACTCAATTTGCAGCATAAATCTTAAATTGTGAGAGCATATTTTCCCCCAGAGCTCAAAAGGGAGCTTAAATATGCAAATACAATCTGTGAGATCCTTGAGTAAATACATCATCTTTATACATCGTTGAACCCCTGAGATTTAGTAGAAATTGACATTCAGAAGGTACTCCATAAAGATGTTTTGATTTTCTGAAATGAGAGGCCTACTTGAATTAGTGAAAACTACATTCAAACACATATACTGAAAATATGATTTATAATTTCATGTACAGTTGAACATTTAGACATGTAGTAAAATTTGTGATTTGCAGCAGGGTAGGCTTATCCTACTTTTTATATATGTCATTGAAAATGCAGTTGAGCTCATTGATTGTATGTGAAAAGAGTGGATTCCCTATTTTCCTACTTTCCAAATGGAACACTTTAGTCTGAAAAACATGATTTAGTATGCAAATAATCTTTCTTTTGAAAAAAATAATCAGTGAAACTACAGAATTTACATAAATAGATGAGGTATCAAAGATAATCATTTAAGTCCAAGTTTTTATAAAGCAAAGATTCATCATTATGGATCTATAATATTGAAAGAAAAAAATGAGTAAATATCCCTAGTAACTTTTAACTGAGGCTATATCTTATTTATGTTTTATGTGTATTTACATATGTCTAAATTTTAAAATATGTATCAAGTGTGAATGAAAGCAAGCAATTTCCAAGAAAAATGCCATGCCTGTAGATAAACCATTTCAGTCAGCTGAAGTAAGAAAAAAATTAATTTTTTGTATGGGAGGGGTTCTAAAAGGAAAGGATAGAAGTTGAATACAAAGCAACGGAAATTTGCCATAAGTGAGATTGTGTATAAGACATTTCAGAGATTGACTAGACAAATACTTAAAACTGTTCGATTAATTGATTGATAAATAAATAAATAAATAAATAAATAAATATATGCATACATACATGCCAAAATCTTTGGTCGATTGTATACCTTTTTATATCTTGACCACCTTTTAGTGTGTATCCACAAAAAGTTACCTGAAAACAGATTTTTCCATTCACTTTTATTCCCTAACAGAAACGATTTCAACCACCGCAGTTTTATTTTTAACAAATTCAAATGTAATACTTTCAGTTATAAACAGTGACATTTACCAAATATTTCCAAGTAGATATCTTAGGAGACCAGTTCCATGGAAGAGATTAGAGTTTTACTTTAAACAAATACATGTTTCTGGTAATCTAGGTAAGATTTTTCTCTTAATTAGATTAACTAATTCACTCTGATATTATTTAAACTCTGTATTTTGTATTATAGGGGAGGAAACAAACCTTTTTCCTCTACTCTTTTAGGTTCCCAGATACCACAAAAGGCAGAGTAACAAGAAAAAAGTAAGCAATTTATTAATACATGTAGTTCACATACATAAACTTAGTGATGAATAACTCAAAGAAGAGGTTAGAATTTGGGGTTATATAGCATCTTAACAAAGAACAACAAATTTGTAGACAAATGACAAGACAGAAGAAAAGTTTATATTTCCAAAGGAGGCAAACCATAGAAAGGTAAATATATAGGGAAACCAATGGGAAATAAGAGTTGTTTTAGAAAGGTTTGTTATGTAGATTCCTCTTGATGTCTTCTCTGGGCTGATAAGATTCACCAGTGATTAAAGCCTAAACATACTTTTATGCAAATTGAAGATGGAGTAGGGTGGGCAGAGAGCTTTTTTTACTTCTTAATCATCTTCAGCTCAAAATAATTTTTATGCCAAAATGGCTTATTTGGGGCGATTTATTTTGCTCTCCTGCAGTTTAAGTGCTTTTGAAAAGAAATCAAGACCAAATTACATCTTTTACCTATTAGAATAATTAATACAAAGACAAATTATTGGCATGGACAATGTAAATTTATGGGCTGGATGATCAAAGAGGACCATGAGTGTGTCAGAACTATGGGAGCATATGGGGGAGAGTGTAATGAAGGCTAAATTCCTCTTCCATTTGTACTCAAACAATCTCTGTGATCTTGCCAAGCCATATCAACCAGTATTAACATGGTTGCTTATTGTCCTTGAACTTGTGGCGAATATTGAGTTTATCTTAACAGTTAAAATTACTTTTTTTAGAATTTCTATATGTATAGTCCAGATGCTGTCTTAGAATGGACGGCTCTTAGAAGGTCAATTCACAACTGATAAAGAGCAGGCAGATTGTTTACTTTGGTTTCAGAAATGTTATGAATCTCTTCTGATTAAAATGTCTCTTGCTCATCTGGAATGATACTTAAAATTTCTGCCATTGAAACTGTCACTTTAGGTTAAGTGATTGTCTCTAGAACACCAGGACTGAAATGGAGAACACTACTGTAAATGATAACACACTTAGATTAACGCAAAATCATTGAATAAAGAGGAGATAGAGTGGAAACATGGGGCACGGGACTGTCAGAAAATTGCTGTGAAATGAGTGTGGCTGGTGATGAAGTTTTAGGACATAAGTGAGGTTTGGTGGGGAGAAGTCTGGAGCTGATGACCAAGAAAGAATTCTTAAGAGGTCTTCGGTGCAAAAGGTGATTTTATTAAAGCCCGGGCACAGGACCCGTGAGCAGAAAGAGAAGCCCTGGGTTGGTGAGGTGTGGTTGATTATATACTTGGGAGCTGGGGAGGTGAGGACAAACGGGGTGTTCAGGACTGTCATATCCTAAAGAAGACTCTCAGGATAATGGCGACCTGGTTATTGTCAAGCCAAGCTGTTTCTTCCTCTAATGAGGCACTAACATGAAGACAGTTGGGAGTTTCCTGGAAGAATGTTACATTTCTCCTTTCACATGTCCTTGTCAATGGGCTTTAGGTTTAGAAAAAATTCAGTTTTATTTACATTTCCTTCTGCCTCAGCCTCCCTTAATTTTATGGAGAGGAGGGTGATATTAGGGCTTTGGGAACTGAGTTATGGATCTCTGGAAGTTAGGCTATTGATAAGAAAGCTTCTTCCTTGAAAATCCCTAGGACATTTGTAAACTAAGGGAGATGCCTGTCCTGCAGGACTGTGATCTCTATCGGTTAACCATTTGTTTTTCCTTTAGGGCAGCCAGGAGTGCCTGAAGAATGTCACATATATCACATGGGGGGGGATGGTATAGGGTGCCAGCTTCTGCTTTGTCTTCAGCTAGCCTTTGGCTCCCTCATCACTGGGAAAGAAAGACCCAGCTAGTGTGAGGATGGTAGACTTCATGACAACCAGAAGAAACAGTGCTTTAAAATAGGAAAAAAAGGATAATCTGGCATTACTTGATGTTCATTTGCTAGAGGATGGAGATATTTAACAAGCATCTAGTTGCTCTGGATATCCATGGCTAACAGCCTCCTAAGCTACTTTTCCTCTTCCTTATCTCTCTTTTATAACTTCTAAGAGTCCTTCCTGGCAAGTGTAAAACATGGACTGAATCTTTTATTTCCCTTTTAATGCTTGAGGTTACTTTGTAAATACTTTACCCACTGAGGACCCAACTCTTCTGTTATAAAAATTTTCCTAGGATTTGCAATGGCTTCTTTCTCTATCTTATTGGTCTTGAGCAAAGATCATACACATGATGTCAGCATATAAATTCAGTGGTGAATAGCCCAGTACAACAAGTTAGTGATCTGAAAATAAGAATTTCAGTAGTACTAAAAGAGAGAAGATATAAGCAAAAGATTTAGCACAGTGTCTGGGTCATAATTCTTTACTTTTACATAACTGATCCAGGTAGTTGCTTATTATGAAGTGGTAAAATAAATAGTTTTCTTGAAAGTTTTGTTTGAATTTCTTTAGCTACAAGCCCCCTACTTTGATTTTGGGATTAGGAGGGATTTTGATACACCCATTGATTTATCTCTAAGATTTAACACAGAACTGGAAAAATATAAAAAGTCACTGCTTGTATGTAGATTGATCAATCATATTCATAAACATGAAAGATTTTTGTATTTGCTGAATAAGATATCAATTTCTATAGAATCTTGATACCTTTTAATTGGTTATGTCTTCTGTTAATGTCCTATGCTAAGTACTTCTAGTGTCATATGTCCATGGCAAAATTCAAATGTAAACACTTGAACTTAACAAAAACTAAATAAAAAAGAGGATGATAGCAAATAATAGTGACTGCTAAAATTATTTACGTAGTATTTTGAAATCTAAACTATACTTCAGGAAGTTTTTTTTTTTTTTTTTTTATTCATTTATTTGAGATAGAGACAGTGAGAGAGAGCATGAGAGGGGAGAATGTCAGAGGGAGAAGCAGACTCCCCATGGAGCTGGGAGCCTGATATGGGACTCGATCTTCGGGATCATGACCTGAGCCTCAGGCAGTCGCTTAATCAACTGAGCCACCCAGGCGCCCACTTCAGGAAGTTTTTAATGTTAATGCATATTAAACTTGACTCTTTAGATTTGGTAACTAAGATTATATTGGCTATAGATAAGATCAAAGTTGAGATGAATAAGAAAAGTGATTAACTTCATGTCTGGGTCAACCATGGCAGAAAGTCCAAAATGAGAGGTAGCAAAATCTAAGTAGGAAAGCCTTTGGCACTAGTAGGTACAGGGTGTTCCCACAGGACAGTTAATTTATAACTCTTTAAAGGTGATCATATACAGGACTCCTGGAATATGTAAGTAAACAAATCATTATACTTGGATGATACCAGTATCTAGTAACAATTTACCATAACATTTATTTAACTATAATATCCTATCTCTCAACCATTCTAAATAAAAACATAAGTTAGTAGTATAAAAGTAATCTCTGAGGGGCTAAATCCATAAAAGGTACACATAATCCAATCATTTCAAATAAAGATTTGAAGATTCTAAGGGTGATTTCCAAGGACCATTGAATCTCCAAAAGGGTTCTATTAATAAGGCTAAAATAACAGAACTATAGTGGTATTTTTGAGATCTTTTTCCAATGGTTAAGTTCCAGGATTCTAAGGCACAAGATATTTTTAAAGAATAGCAGAGCAGAGTTTTTTTTTTTCAAAGAGAGGAGAAAAAATTATGCTTTCAAAAAATGCCATCATGATATCCTCATATAAAATACTGGGTGGATATAACTCAAATTAATACTAATGATCCAAATTTCATGATCTGTCTCCAAACTATTAACATATAACCTAAACTCTGAAATCTCTTAACTTGTTATTTCTTGAAATTTCCCCTTATCCATCAGATATAGAAACCAAGAAGTATCCTGTAGGTTTTCCTTTTTAATTCTGGTTTTCTCTTGTTGATGGTCTTGACTCAGGAAACAACCAGAGGATACTTCATTCTCTCACCGCCATTTTTGTTCTTTAAAGGATAACTGATGACCACCATTGTGTTCCTTCCCAATTACCAAAGTTGTCAGAATTTTTCTGTAGGTAACCATAAAGTTTCTGATTTCATTTTATTATCTAATTCTCAATACTCCCAGTTTACACATACATACACACACTTACACACACACACACACACACACACACTGAAATGGTTTTATCAATGTCAAGAGTTTCTGTTTTCTTAGATTTCTGATTCCTCACTTTATAATCATCTGTATCTATTCCAAGAGATCTGGTAAGGAACCGAACGCATTCTAATTTGACAGGTTTTCCCAGAGTCACATTCCCTACTAACTTCTTTATTTGTTTTTCTGAAGTGAAAGACTTCATGACAGCCTTCTCTCTTTCAAAAATTTCCAATATTTTACAAGTAGGCAAAATTTGAATCTCAGTATTGGCACAACTTGGAGACCATACTACAAAAATAACTATAATTGCATGTCAATTGGTTAGAAGAGAATATTTCAGTTGCATGAAACATAGAAACTAAGTAAGCACAGAGAGAAAATAAATGCTTTGTAATTCTAAGATACAGAGATTCAAGCAAAGTCATCAGCATATGGTCCATCTATTTATGGGTTAAACTTCCTATCTTCTCTGCTGGCTTCATTCTTTAACAGCCTCTCTCAACATTGTGAGCCCTACCCAGGTCAAGATGAGTTTCCTATTAGTTGAGTTTCAGTAAGGATAGAATTCTCTTTCTTTAATAGTTCCAAACAGAGTCTTGAGAAGGAATACCGTTAGCCTTTTGGGTTACATGGCCATCCATGGATTAATTGTTGTGGTCAGAGAAGTGATATCCCCTGAATGAGTAGGCCTTGTTCTCTTTAAATCAGTAGTTGAGGTCAGCCATACATGGCCACATGAACTGAGAAGAAGAAGGTTTCCTATTAGAAAACCAAGGCACAAATATCGAAAGAAAGGGTAATGGGTGGTAGGCATCTATGTTCACCAGTATTGATAAAAATCCTCTTGGTGCAGTATCTTTGTCTTTATCAGTACAGGAATTTTCTTATGAAAGATAATCTTCTTGTTGAAAAATAAGAAAAAAAAAGAAAAAGTTCAAATTTCTATGTAAAAGATCTTCTTAATTCATATCCTAGGGACCTAGACTTTATCTGTACTTTGCATTGCTTTTGAGTAGGCATAAGCATGATTTTAATAAACACATTTTCATTTCTTCCAGTGTTTGGCCTTGTGACTTTGTATCAGCAGTGTAAATGTTACAGGAATTGGATTGACCATTTGCAAAGAGAAAAAAACCTGGCAATGTGCGTTGGCGGAGAATCAATTCTAGAAATAAATAGATTATAACCCCAGCATTAACCTTAATATCTGAGCAAATATCACACATTCTGACATTGCATCATAAAAAACATCTCTTCCTCTTAGGAACCTTCTTCCAGATTTAGGTATGGGGGTGGGGTTCCCACGTTACCCTCATTACCCTAAGTAGAAAATTATTGGGGAAATCCATATTTCCAGTTTTATATAATATGAAATCTTGGTAAGGTTTGGAGATTTCTCATAAGATATAGAGGTAGCAAGTATAGGCTTGTGAGGACAATCTAAAAGCTAGTTCCAGATCTCCTGAGATCTATGCATGTATCTGTGTATAAGTAAATTTAACAATTGGTATTTCAGTCTCTCTGTATTAAAAGATATTAGTAACTCCCCTATCTTTATGACATAATTCATATAAGGATAGACTATTGCTGTGAACTACTAATTGAAAAATTATAAAGTGTTATAAAAATGCAAAGTAGTCCCTTATCACTCTTGATATTATTTTGTTACCTCCAATTTTACTGCCATCTTTATATATGGTATATATAGCTGTTTCCTACAATCTTAATAGTCATAAATTCCACTCCACAACCTCTAAAAGAATGCTAATAATCCCTAAGTTTCTATCTTTAGCCCCAAAATCTCTTCTGATTACTAGATACATACAACCAGCTGCTGATTTAGCAAATGCACTAAGATATCTGATGGACCTCTCACACTTAGCATAGCCGAAGTGAAGTGTAATGTTCCTCCTCCAGTCCTTTCTCTCCCTATCTTCTCTCATGCAGTAAAGTAAATTGCAAATTACCCGTTGTTTGGGTCAAAAATCTGTCATTCATCTTTTATTTTTTGCTCTTTACCTGTCTCATTTTCTCTTTAGTTTTTTTTTTTTTTTTTTTGCACGCACAGAACATAGTATTTATTACACTTGGGAGAAGATAGTTCACTCGGTCCAGCGGTGGCCACAATGTGGGGCCGTGCACACATAGTACAGGAGCATGGCATCCTCAGCCCGGCACTATGTGACTAGAACACCGCCTCCTTGTGGCCACACTTTTAGCATGGGTGGTCCTCGGTCCGCGGCAACGTGGGGTCCTGGGACACGTCAGCGATGATCTGGGTCAGTTCGTCCACTTCGTGCGTGATCTTGTTGATGTAGATGCAGCTGTTGTTGGCTTCCACCTCGTAATCACAATTCCGGCATGCGTAGAGCAGAATGCGGTTCTCCTTGTCCTCCTTGGGGTAAAGCATGTTGTTACATTCCTGGCAGAATCAAATACCCACGAAACCCGGCTCGTAGATCCCTTCTGGTTCCATAGCTTCGCAGGGCCCGCCAAGCATGCCTTCCGCACTTCCTCCGCCGCGCGACCAGTTCAATTCATTAGCAATATCCCAAAATATATCTACCAGCCCCTTCACTTTTAACCACTTTAAGAAGGCCTTCCTTCATCCACTCTCTCTTTCCCTATAGGGGCATCTGAGGAAAGCAGGCTTGGTGGTTCATTTTGTATGGATCATTATATTTTGCATCACATGATACTAAATCTGAATCAGCTATTTTGATAGTTGGGCCAGGAATTAAATTAAGAGGTGTCTTAAAGCTTCTGCTGGACAAAAGTACTCTATATTTGATTGTGACAGGCTAGACTAACATAATCAGGAATTAGTGAGTTTTATTGTGAAAGCATCAGCTAACAACAGGATATAGTGGCAAGAGAATCTGAGCAAGTCTGTAGGAGGAAACGGAAATAAAAATCTATGGAGCTGGAAAAGTACGTGTGTGTGTGTATGTGAAGTATGTATGTATATGCAACTTTTAAAAGGGAAAGAGGGAATAAATTTAGACGTTGCATCCTTGGGATAGAGGACTGCTAGGTTTAGTATTGTGACCTGAATGAGTTTCCAACTCAGGAGTCTCGCTTATATAGCTTTTGAAATTATCATTTTTTTCCCTCAATATTATCTACCATTAACAGGCAACTAGAGCCAGTCCATGTTCCTTGTAGTATGAGAAAATAAAATGCTGTTTTTGAAATCGTTATTGCAAGTTAACTTGTAAGTAATGGATCCTCATAAAGGCTTGGAGCTTATGGAACTGGCAATGATACAGGGCTGAAAGTGGTAGCACATAATAGCTCATGATTTGTCTCTGAAGTTGATGATTAAGCTATCATATAAAATATTTCTCTACCAAAAGACTAAAAGCAGAGCTTCGGCTGCAGCTTTGGAATACTTCAGTGTGTTATGTAATGTAGGCACAGTAGTTGGAAAGGTTTACTTCTCATACCTCAAAATGATTACGGTAGAAAAAACACAAGACAAAGGGGGAAAACACAGAGTATTACATTTCATATTACATATTATATCTATATGTATATATACATTTTATATTACATAATAATGTAATATATATATTATATATACTATACTACATATAAACATTTTAAGGTATGTTTTCTCCCTATAACTGATGCTCTGAGATAACTTAAAAGTAGCTCTTGAGGTATGTGTGGTGCATTTTAAAGAAAATCTGAGGTCTGAAGATGATAGGCTTTCATGGTCAAGACCGGGATCTTATGGTCAAAGGTCTGGCACTTGAATGGAATTATTTAGGAAGAATTGAAAGTGCCTGGGGTGTTGGAGGTTCACAACACTTAAAAACCATACAAATCTTAATTTATCCCCACAAGTAGAACAAATGCTATACGAATGCCTGTGGACCAGAGAGAAATGTCAAAAAATCAGATTAACAAAGAAATAAATGGATTATAGGGGAATTTTATAGAATCTTCTAAAAGAAACCAAGAAAGAACTAAATAAATATGAATTTTAAGGGACCCTGATTAGAAAGCTTATCAAATAGGTAATTATACTGAGATGTTTGGTTCCTTGTTTGTTTGTGGAGGTGCATGGGGAGATAACACACTGTTCATCCAGTGTGTTAATATGAGCCATATTTAGTAGCCTTCATAACTTTTTGGGTTCACAGGTACAAACTTAAGCCCAGCCGTGGCCCATGCTGCAAAGAAATAAAAGACCACCAGCTATGGGAGGAAAGAAAGTGGAATTCCCATTTATCACATGCATCTGGCTGACTCACTCCTGATTTAAAATCCCTTCCAGGATGCAAAATAATATTTTTGCACTGTCAGTCATTTAAGAGAAAATCTTCAGAGGTTAAAATAGCCCTTGCCTGATAGTCCTACCTGAGCCCAAAAGATGCTAATGAGTAAGGACAACTGAGATAGTCCTACTGATCATAGCAGGAATGGGAGGCTACCATGCATATGTTCAGTTGGGATTGAATATTTCATGCAGCTAAAAAACATTAATCATGAAATCCCAAAGGCTTAACACAGCAAAGGTTTATTTCTCATTCAGGTATTTCTCACTGAAAAGGTATGCAAGGATTTTCACCAACAAAACCAGTAGGTAGTCCAGGTTGTTTTTCCTCACAGCCTGTCGAGTAGAACTACCATATAACTATGCAAATTGGAAGAAGACTGGAAAATGTCAGTCAGAATAGAGGTGAACATTATTGTTTCTGTCATAGTCAGCCACCCTGGCCTCAAACTCTCCCCTTACTCCCTTTTCCATAGAGGGAGACAGCCCCTACATTTTTTGAATATGCAGCTCAAAGTTTAGGATACTTAGGTAACATATGGTGCTCTCTACATTGACCTTACAGTTGGTTCCCTTTGGTCTCAAGACCAGTTAACTTAAAAAGACAGGTTATCCCACTATATCCAATATGCAACGGTAAATAGGGTTGATGTAGCTATAATAAATAATTCAAGACAGGGAAGAATTACATAAATACTCTGAAAATCCACTAGGTAGACACCCTGAGAATCCTCACCCCAAAAAAGGAGACTGTTGATTGGGCCCAAATTTCTTGCCCTGAGAATTGTTCCTCTGTCCAACACCCTCTAAGATTCTTTCCCCTCTAATAGTCTTCCTTCTGTATTATCCATCTTGAGTATATCTAAGGCTGGGAAATAACCTTCTCTTGGGTGCTGTGCAGCTTTCTCAACCCAATTTTTGCCATAAAAGGTTAGTGTCCCAATGCCCTTTAAGTTACAGTCTCTTTCAGTCTGGATTCTAAAACCTGGTGACTATGCTTTAATCAACTACTTCATCTGCTATCACGTGACAGTAATCCTACCTATTTCAAATAAATTCAAATATATTTCAAATATATTTTGAAATTCAATTTCAAATATATTTTTCATGCTGGACATAATTCCTTGCTTTTTATTACCCTCTCCCTCTTTCTTATCACTCACATTATCACACACTTAATGGATTTAAAAATGGGTACCTTGAGTTTATGTGATTAGATAAAAGAGCCAATTGTTATTATAAGCTTCCCTACTAATTATTTCATAAACTGAGAGGATTTACTGGGTGCTGCACCTTAGTCTTATCTTTCCCCAGAGGCAGTCCAATCAGTCAAAAGGTTTTGCTAAATATCTGTTAAATTCTCTCATACTAGTGTTTAACTCTCAGCTTTTGAATGTTTGCACCAGAAAGTTGGCTGTTCTAACACTGGAACTACTTCTTTAATTTCTAAAATTTTCCATTCCCTTCATTTCTGCTCAAAAAGCCAATAGTCCTTCCTTGAGTTCAACTCTTTCCTGTAGTGCATCCTGATGCATCTAAAAACAAGCAAAGCCCACCACTAATGTCCTTTGCCAAGCTCTTTGTGCAGAGCTAAAAGTTCATAATATAGGAATTGCTTTCCAGGTTCCCACAGAGAAGAGTATTGCCTAGCATTTTGCCATTTTATTATGTGGGTCACTACCTTTTTGGACTTAAAGTTTATTTGCCCTCACTCTCAACAGTGAGCTTAACTATTAAACTATAGCCATGCATTTTAAGTTTTTGTTTGTTTCAACAAATTATTCTTTTTCTCTTTCTCTCTCTCTTTTTTTTTTTATTAACATATAATGTATTATTTACCCCAGGGTACAGGTCTGTGAATCATCAGGCTTACACATTTCACAGCGTTTGCCATAGCACATACCCTCCCCAGTGTCCATATCCCTACCCCCCCCCCCACCTCCCATCAACCCTTGGTTTGTTTCATGAGTTTAGGAGTCTCTTATGGTTTGTCTCCTTCCCTATCCCATC
>CM052810.1:84864047-84940019 GCA_028533885.1 Nasua narica | reverse complement strand
ATTTCTCTTTCTTCTGTTTTGCTGTTTGTGTATAGGAATGCAACTGATTTCTGTGCATTAATTTTATATCCTGAGACTTGACTGAATTCCTGTATGAGTTCTAGCAGTCTTGGAGTGGAGTCTTTTGGGTTTTCCACATAAAGTATCATATCATCTGCAAAGAGTGAGAGTTTGACTTCTTCTTTGCCAATTTGGATGCTTCTCTTTTTTTGTTTTTAATAACTAATAGGAAAGGCTATGCTGTGATAACAATAACCCCCAAATAATTCTACAAACAACCTGATGGATGACATTTATGGTTTTCAAGACAAACTATTTCTTGCTTATTCTATGCTCCATTATCTTGTGCCTTCGTTATTGAAACACACACACACACACACACACATGACCTTTTTGACTGTTACAAAAAGAGAGACTAGAGAACTATGCATGTTTGTCTGTAGGTTTATTTTACTGATTCAGCCATATATTTTGCTTTTATACGTAACCCAATGGCCAAGGCTCATGGCTCTGTAATATATTTTAAAATTTAGGGATGCAAATGTTTATTTGGTAAGCATTATAGTCTCTCTCACAGCTGACTCATATGGAACCTGTTAAGTGTCAGAAGTGGTCATGGTCTGTGGCTAGGAGACTTCAAATCTCACTTAATAAGTAGACAGAGTGAACTAGATAAATTGTATCCATAGCTCAAGGCTAGAATGGGCTTGCTATAGGGAATATCTTGAAAAGTAATTAAGAAAGGAAATCCTCTCATTTAGAATACTATTTTAGTATATTACGACCATAAAATAATCGTAGCCCTTTGGACTGAGAGTAGTTCAAAGCAAAAAGATAGACATTAATAGGTGAATCATTCAGCCAAAAAAAGGCTTTGTGAAATAGTTCTATCCAGGAGGGCTCTCACTATTCTATTGTGATAAGTTAGGAAAATCTTATTCCTTCTCAGGACTTCTGAATATGAGACAAGGAGAGCCAGTCACCAGGAGACAGAGAAGCAAAGATAGATAGGTAGATAAAAAGGGTGACCAAGTGAGCTGATTGGCACAGCCCTACAGTAAACAATAAATATTTTCATTTTCAGTACGTTTAAAGACAACAAGGTCACAAGAGCCTGGGATCCTGAGATGTATCTTATAATAAATGTCCATTTACGGAGGTAGAGTAAGTGTCTCTATTCCTTACAGCTTGAAATATCCTGACTCATGTAAAAAGTGAATATGTGTGTATTATGGACTGAATTATGTCCCTTCAAAATTCATTCATTGAAATCCTAATCCCAAGTGTGATGGTATTTGAAAAAAGGGCCAATAAAGAGATAATGAAATAAAGTCATGAGGTTAGGACCCTGCTCCAGTAGGATGGGTGTCCTTATAAGATGAGGAAGAGACATGAGAGCTCTCTCTTTTATTTCTGAATGCACACAAAAGAAAGACAATGCGAGGACATGGGGTGAAGTTGGCTATCTATAAAACAGGAAAAGAAGCCCAAGATGGAGCCAGCCCTTACGACACTGTGACCTTCAACCTCTACTTCCAAAACTGTGAGAATGTAAGTTTATGCTGTTTAAAACATTCAATCTCTAGTATCTTTTTATAATAGCCCAAGCAAATTACTATTATAGTAACTAATGTGTCTTGTTATCAGCACGCTATTTACTGTTTCTTCTTTTCTTTTATCTTAAGAACTCTTCCCACAAGTTTATTATTGTTTCACACAAAAAAATTATCTATGTATCCATTTATTTTTTGCTTTGATTTTGCAGCTTATGGTAGTATAATGGTTAGAAGATCAACAAAGACAACCCATGGGCTTTACAAATTAAAACACTAAACAAATGTGAATGTTATTAGTATTTTAATAGTCCTCATGGGTGCTGATGTGGAAAATTGAGGTAATTACATGGACCAGTGGCCCTTGATATTTATAATATATATAATGATACTTTGTTCACTGTTTCACTTTTTGGAAAGATCTGTCTAAAACAATGTATTTTTTATCAAATACTAAGTTTTTTTCTATTTTAATTATATTTACTATAGTCATACAACAAGTTATGAACACTTATCATAATGCCACGCGCGAACTAGGTGCTGAGTCATCATTCAGCAAAATAGACACAAGTCCCTGCCCTCATGGAGCTTGGTAAGAGGAGACAGGCAATAAATATTATAAAACTGCTAAATATCCGATAGGTGATACAATGATCTGCACTATCATGTTGGAAAGGAGATTTAGGTGGGAGGAATTCAAATTTAACTGAAGGTGGCTTTGGGGTAGAAAACCCAAAGCAGATACAAAACAATCATGTACGTATCTGAAGGGAAGATCATTCAAGGCAGAGGGAACAATTCACGCAAAGACCTGAACTGAGTGTGTTGGCCTTGTTTAAGATGTAGCAAGGTCAGTGCGGCTGGAGGAGTGTGATGAAGGGAAAGCAGCAAGATATGGGATCAGAAAGGAAATCATTTGAGTCCTTGTCTATTGAACAATTTGGCTTTTGCCCTCAGAGAAATGGAAACAACTGAAATGTTGAGTAAAGTGGCGACATGGCCCTGATTTATACCTTTTTTTTTTTTTTTTTTAGAACAGGGGTGGGAGAGGAGGGAAAGAGGGAAAGCAGGCTCCACACCCAGTGTGGAGCCCAATGCAGGGCTCCATCTCACACCCTTGAGATCACAACCTAAGCTGAAATCAAGAGTTGGACCCTTAACTGGACCCAGGCCAGGTACCCCTGGCCTGATTTATATTTTAACAAGATAATTCTGGCTACTGCATTGAAAATAGACTGAGGGAAGGCAAGGGGATAGACATGAAACCAGTTTAGGAGGCCACTGCAGTAACTGAGGAGAGATGGTAGTGACTTGTATCAGGAGCACTGGGGTGGAGGAATTGAGAAGATGACTAGTGTGGACACACTCTGAACATAAAATCCTTAAGATGTGCTGATATACTAGATATGAACTATGACAGAGAGGAGAGAAGGGTACCTCTGAAATTACGGATCGGAACATGTTATCCATTAACAGGAGGCAACACGTATTGGAGAAGTAACAGTTAGGACAGTTAACAGTTGTTAACTGTTGACACTGTTAGGTTTCAAATATCGAGTATGTCTGTATGTAAGATGTCAGTTGAGTAGTTAGATATTTGATTCTGGAATTGAGGGGAATGGAACAGAAACATTTGGGAGTTGTCAGTGAATAGATGGTAGTTGAAACCACCGCGTAGGATAATACTCCAGACGAAGGATATGTAAATAGGTAAGATGAAAACCTCTAGGGTCCGACTGTGTGACGCAACTGGAGATTCTGATAGGTGCAGCAACTTTTACGAAACTATTATCAAGTCTTTATTTCAATAGTTCTTGATTGTATTATATCCAAATTACTTTATAGAATAATTCTCGATATTTAGTTCCTAACATATAAAATAAGCCTTTAGTGCATCAAAAAATGTGCTTTAAGCCTAAGTCAGTTGTAGTATATCTCCCTTTTAGGTCTTAGTAAATGTTTATATCCTTAAGTTTATTAACTTTATGAATTTTCTGAAGTATGTTTGCTTTTACTTTTTCAGCCTTGTCATTTTAGATTGTGGAATATAATTTGTTGATATTTCTGAGTATCATTTTGGGATAAGCCATGATGATTGAAGTTTTCAGGAAGCTTACAACTTAGTTGGCAATAAACAAAGACATATGTAAATAAATAATTTCAGATATGTTGTATGTTAAAAAGAAAATATAAAAGGGTAAAGGGATGGAGAGTGACAGCAGTGGGTGACAGGCAAGTGGGTTTCATGTTAGTGATCAGGAAAGCTTCTCTATGAAGATATTTGAGCAATGAGCTGAATAATGAAAAATATCCAGTGTGGACATACACACAGACACACATACACAAGTAATAGGGAAGATCGTTACAGAGAAAGGGAAGAGCAATTGTAATGAGTGTATAAGCATTCATTTAGCAAACATTTACATGATAACTGCTAGATGCTACAATTTAAATAATGTAGTCCCAATACTTGAAAATCTTATTATCTGTTCGTCTAATGAGCACTCTTATCAAGCTTTACTATTCAATATCAACAACTAATTACCAGAACACATGGAGGTGTGAATTGAGTATTGAGCAACAGTTTTTCTTCATTAAAAACAAGTCTCATGTTCCTTGGGAATAGCTAGGTCATTGTCTCAGGTCTGCTCCTGTTTTCTTTTTGCCTTTCTGCCATTTGTTCTTATTTATACGCATTTATGCAAAGATCTCCTCCACATTCTTTGTGAAATCTTTTCCCTGTCCAGGTACTTCACTGATAGGACATTGATGCTCTTTGCCCTTCATTTTATACCCCTTCTACCTGCTGCATACTTTGAACCTCACATACTTTCTGCACTGTCAATATACTCCTTTCTGTATAATGTGGTTTTCTGCAGAATGTAATTTACTACCTTGTCTTTTCCTCGGTATTATCATCTGTTCTATCTACATACTGTCCCTATTTCTTAAACTTTTAGTTTTAGAATAGTTTTAGGTTGACAGAAAAGTTATGAAGATAGTACAGAGTATTCATATACCCCCTACCCAGATTCCACTGTGATTAACATCTTGCATTAGTATGGTACATTTGCAACAATTAGTGAACCAATACTTACTTTATTTAAATTCCCTTAATTTTTACATAATACGCTTTTTGTCCTCCAGGATCCCATCCAGTGTATCACATTCCTTTTAGTTGTCATGTCTCCTTTGGCTCCCCTTGGCTGTGACAGTTGCTCAGTCCTCTTTGTTTTTGATGACCTTGACAATATTGAGAAGTCGTGGTCAGTATTTTGTGGAATGTTCCCCAGCTTGAGTTTGTCCTATATTTTTCTCATGATTAGGTTGGGTCTGAGTTTTGGGAAGCATATGGGTAAGATGCCATTCTCATTACACCGAGGGGTACACAGTACTAACATTGTCTTATGGATGCTGCTGTTGACCTTGGTGAGCTGGCTGAGATAGCGCTTGTTCAGCTTTTTCCTCTCTACTTAGTGTATGGTACATAGTGTAATAAAGTTTCTGTGCACAGCCCACACTTAATGAGTAGAGAACTTTCTACCTCTTTAAAGGCAAAATATGTACCTAAATTATTTGGAGTATCTCTACATAGCAGATTTGTCTCTTTTCTTTCTTTCTTTCTATCTTTCTTTCTTTCATCTATTATCTTATCATTATTTAACTATTTATTAGTATATATCAATGGATATTTAATTTGTGGCTCAGACAGTTTATTTTGTTTTACCCTCTTGTCCCACCTCAAAAGCAAGGAAGACCTTTTGCCATTTTTTTTTTTTTCCTTCTTAAATTTGCCTTTTCTTTGCCAGAGAATGCCAACACACTGTTCTTGGGGCTTACTTTGGACTTTGGGCTAAGGAGTTTTTCTTGCCATATAGTGCTAATATTTTATTTGGGAGCCAAAAAGAGCCCAGCTTTTTCTGACACACAGACAGAAGTTGCTTTTCATCATCTCATTGGCTCAGGAGAAGTGAATAGCTGAATTAGGAGACAGAAGGAAAGCAAACAGCACTGAAGTCCCATGCCTGATAGTTCCTTATTATCCAGCCTCCAGGATGGGCTAACTTTTCTACCCTGAAACTGTTCCCCCTCCCTCCCCCCCCCAGAATATTAATATATTTAAGAAATACTCTTTAATTTCACTTTCCCTTTTATTCATTTTTTAAAAATATCTCTGCTTACTCTACAATTTCTTGAAATCTGGTTTCAGTTCTGTATAAGGCAGAATTTAGTATAAGACTAAAACTGATTCTAAAAGTGTAAATGTTTCTCAACTGCCATATCAGCAAATATTCAACATTTTAACAACACACTTCATACATAATGACTTAAGTTCTTGGTAGGTTTTGTTTTTATTGAAGAAAACAGCCACTGTTTTCTTGGTAGGTTTTGTTTTTATTGAAGAAAACAGCCACTGTTTTCTTCACCAGAAATACTGGTTAAAAAGGTATAAAGGGCTCTTCTCTGAATCTTCTGGCCCCACATATAGTTCTCCTTGTCACCATTGTGTCAGAACAAAACTTTCCTCTTGGTAAAATCAAGATCAATATCCTGGTTAGTGCTATGGCTCCCTTTCTCCGAATTTTAGTCCGGTTGCATTAGGATTCTAGAACAAGGAAATTATCAGCTTGAAACTTAATGGGAATCTTCCTTTATAATTCTAGCACTAGTCAAAAGTCTGCAGTGTTACAAGTTTGCCAGTGAAATAAACTTCTAATTATTAACTCTCAGGAGATTTTATCTGAATCTCTTTCATAATTTCTAGTATTTTATTGTATATTTTAGACATGTAAGCATGCCCCCTCTTTCATTTGTTAGTTGAAAAGTTAAGACAGATTCCATTTTTTAATTAACTTATATGTTTTTCATGATACAGGGAACAAAATACAACATCTTAATAGAACACTGAAGTAAGCTGATTCTAGTTACTGCATTTGGTCTATTGTTAATAGTTGTTTTAAGAAATTTTCTTTCCTGGGTCGCCTGGCTGGGTCAGTCAGTTAAGCATTCAACTTTTGATTTTGGCTCAGGTCATGATCTCAGAGTTGTGAGATCAAGCCATGAGTCTGACTCCACTCTCAAGGGGGAATCTTCTGAAGATTCTCTCTCTTCCTCTCACTTGGCCCCTCCGCCACCAACGTGCCAAATTTTGCATTCTCTCTCTCTCAAAATCAAAATAAATAAGTAAAATTTTTAAAAAAGTAATTTTATTTCCTTTCTTCATCCCTTTCTTTTCAGGCAAGAAGCCATTAGGTAATTTATACACATGTTCAGCCCTAAAGGTGGTGGATCATAGCTCCCCACTCTTTATGTGTGGGGTGCACACACTGAATTCTTTCCCAAGTATACAGTATATAAAAGGAAGAAGAACTAACTTTATAGGAGAAACCTGGCAAATACTTTCTATAGGCCATCAAGGTTAATAGCAAGAGTAATAAGTTCTGTTGATAGTATGTACCTTATGATATAATGTGATGGTAATGGCACTTGATTTCTGTAGTGTTTCTCCCAAGTAACCATAAAACTCCAATATAATTAGAAGGAAAAAAAGAAAAAAGAAAATCAGATATATCCCAATTGTGAAAAATTCAATAAAATACCTGGCCCATACTTATGAAAACTATCAAATTCATGAAAAAACCACAGAAATCTGAGGAACTGTCACAGTCAGGAGTCCAAGGAGATATGATTGATGACCAAATGATATGGGATCCAAGATGAGGTTCCAGAACAACAATAGGAGCAGCAGCAACAACAGGCCACTAGGTAGAAAGTAAGGCAAATTCAGTAAAGTATGGACTTTAGTTAATAATAATGTCTCACTATACCAATGAGTTATCAAACTGCCTTACATTTCCTTTCCAGTTTTATTTTCTATTGCTCCCCTATATGATTCTTCAGCTCTAGTTAAAGGAGTCTATTTATGTCTCTCTACCCACAGTCCTATTTCCTGTGTCCACATCTTTGTTCACATTAGCTTTCCTACCTGTTATATATTCAACCAAAGCTTCTTCCCCACCCTACTCCCATCTCCCAATCAAACACTAATTTTCAATTTAAAATTATTTCTGTTTGTCCTTATATTGCCTTAACTGAAAGAAACTTTCTTCCACACTGGAAGAATTATTGTCTGTGTTGTTTATTTCACTCTTCATATGCTAATTTACACAGTTATTTTTTCCATATGTATTTTAGAAGGCTGTGTGTTAATTTCTACACATCTGACCTTGTTGAACATATACTACATTTCCTAGAATTATCTTTCTTTATAGTCCCACTTTAGAATTGATCACAAGAGAAAGGTGTGTGAGATTTGGAAGGTAAAAGTGAAGCAGCTCTGGAGGTTGGTATAAGGTGTAGGCACTCTTGTAGCTCATACATGTTGCTGATCTTCTGGCTTGTCTCGCTTGGATGGGGCAGCAACCTGGCCTCTAGGTGTTTGAATCCCACAGGACCTCCTCCATCTAGTTCTGGGGCGAGCACAAGTGCAACTCCATAATGAAAGGTTCTAACTTGTGTAGGTCATCAGAGTAATCAGGGCTGAATCAGATTCAGTTTCAATTTGTCCTAATGAGTTTCCTTAATCAATTTCATTTTTTTCTCTCTTATTCTACCTCACATCCAGTTCTCCTTTCTGTCTGCTGATCTTGCCGACCCTTAGTGTTCATGGTTTTGCATGAACTTCATCATCACTATTCAGGTGTACAAACGCTAGGATGCCAACTAAAAGTACACACACACGCACACACACACACACATATATATAGATATATATCTATATATATATAATTAAAATGATAAAAAGGAAATTAAATCATATAAAATATTCAGTTAAAACTCTTAGAGAGCAGATGAAGAAAGGACAAGAAAAAAACACAATTAATAGTAAATAGCTAAAAATGCGGTAGATATTAAGCCATATGTATTAATGATCATTTTAAATGTGACTGGTCTAAATACACCATTTAAAAGATAGAGATTGTCAGAGAGAATAAAAAACAAGACCCACCTATCTATTATGCAAAAAGGAAAAAAATACCCTACTTTAAATACAAGAACTCAGCTAGGTTAAAAATAAAGAGACAGAGAAAGATATACTGTGTTAACACTATTGAAAAGAAAGATGGAGCAATGGAATAGTTATTTTAATTTCAAACCAAGACTATAGAGCAGACAAATCAACAGAAATAAAAAAGGGGGGAGCATTATATAATAATAAAGAGGTCAATTTTCCAAGCAGACAAACAATCCTTAACATGTATGTACTTAATACCGGGGAATCAAAATATGTGGAACAAAAACTAATAGAACCAGAAGAGATAATAGACAACTATCATAGGTGAAGACTTAAACACCCTTCTACCAGTAATAAATGGATCCACCAGGCAGAAAATCAGCAAGGACACGGTTGAACCCAGCAGCAACATCAGCGATTTGGATCTCATCACCATTTGCAGAATACTTCACCAAACAACAGCAGAATATATCTTCTTCTCAAGTTCCCATGGAACATTTACCAAGATATACCACATTCTGGGTCAGAAAACATGCCTTAACATATTTAAAATAATAGAATGTAGACCATGTATACAATATGTACTCTCAGACTACAGTGGAGTGAAATTAGAAATCAATAAAAGAAAAATAGCTGGAAAATCACAAATATATACTGGGAGATTGAAAAACACAATTTTCAATAACACATGGGTCAAAGAGACAATCTTAATAAAAAATAATTTTTTGAGCTTTAAATTATAATGAAAACATAGCTACCAAAATTTGTGGGATACAAAAAAAGTAGGTTTTTTTTTCCTTTTTTTTTTGAAATCAGAAAAACTTTTAAGGTTTTAACATGTGGCACATTTCTTGAATAAAATGAAAACTTTTCAATACATTGAAATACAAATCACCATTACATACAACACATGGCAGGATAAAACAAAAACAATAAGATTACACAGTCCCTGGAATAGCCATGGTCTTATTCTCCGATGCTTCCTCCATCTGCCAAATGTGTTTTGCTAAATACATAACTCACCACGTCTTCTGGGGTCACACTCAGCCAAGGCTGTAGCCCAAAGAGCACTCATCTGCCTGGACTGTGGGGGTATTGGCTCTGCTCAAAAGCAAGGCAGTTACCAGCATATTCAAACAGTGTATTGAACATACGCTAAATATCAATTGAGGACCGTGAAGGCAACATAATAATGTTATCAGAAAGAATTTAGCAATTAAGGACAGCTGTGTAATGCTTGAGCCTGAAAAGTGGCTCTCCAGCTTCATGTCTTTGGTTTCTTGGGCAGTGACCACTGAAACAGCAAGATGGGTGGAAAACTATAGCATTGAATACATACAATAGAAAAGAATGAATGTCTGAAAACAATCATCTAAGCTTCCACCATAGAAAATCAAAATAAAATAATAATTTAGCTTAAAAGAACCAGAATAAAATCAATAAAAATAAGAGCAAAATCAATTAAATTGAAAACCAGGAAATGATGAAGTCAACAAAACAAAACCTCACTCTTTAAAAAGATCAATAAAATTGATATATCTATAGCCAGAGAATCACGAGAGAGGGAGAGACAGAGAGAGAGAGAGATGCAGAGACAGAGAGAGACACACAGAGAGAGAAAACAGAAAATCAAAGGCCTAATAATTAGGAAAGCCAGTGGTTTAAGGTCTAGTCCAAAGCTGGGAGGCTTGATATCCAGTTTGGGTCTAAAAGACAGGAAGACAGAGACCCCAGCTCAGAGCAGCCAGCGAGTAGTTATCTCTTACTTCACTTTCTTGTTCTACTTGGGTTTCTAGTTGATTGGATGAGGCCCCTTCACATTAAGGAAGGCAGTTTGCTTCACTCAGTCTACCTATTGAAATGTCGACCACATCTAGAAACACCCTTATGGACACACCCAGAATAATATTTGACCAAATGTCTTGTTATCTAGTGGTCCAGTCAAGTTGACACATGCTGTAAATCACCACAGGTAGTATGAAAAATGAAAGAGAATTCATCACTACTGAATCCATGGACATTAAAGGAAAATAGAGTAATATGAACAATTAGATGAACTGGACTAATATCTTGAAAGTCACAAACTATCAATAACTAAACAAGGAGAAATAATTAGAAAAGATTCATAACTATTATAAAAACTTAAGCAATAATCAATAATTTTCCAAAATTAAAAAGTACTAAGCCCAGATGGTAAATTTCTACTGAATGTTTAAGAAAAAAAATTATTCCAATTTTCTGTAACATCTTTAAGAAAATGTATGCAGATGGAACATCTCCTAACTCATTCTATGAAGCCAAAATTGTCATAAAATTTGATAAAGAAATGACAGGAAAACAGCTACAGACCAGTATCTTCTATGAATGTATATACAGAATTCTCAGCAAACTATTTACAAATCAAATCCAAGAATGTATAAACAGAAATATTCCCAATTACCTTTGGAATTTATTCCAGATTTGCAAGTCTGATTCAATAGTCAAAAATGAATTTACATAATCCTTCACAAGAGCAAGCTAAATCATATTTATCAATGGAGGAAAACAAATTTGACAAAACTCCATACTCATTCAAGGTAATAGTAAGGATATGAATAGAAACTTCCTTAACTTAATAAATAATATCTCCAAAAATGGTTGTTTTTTGGGGGTTTTGTTTTTTATTTTAAATTCCTGGTTCAAATCAATCTCTGTAAAAATGCAACAATGTAAAATCACAGCACTAGTTGAACAGAAGCTAATGGAAGAGACAAGTGACCACAGATGAAAAGGAATATAGTTTTGCAAAAAAAGTTGAGGAAAATCACTAAACAAATGGACCGTGACTGCCACAATAATCAAAAATAAGTTAATTAAAAATAAAGCATACTAGGGAAGAGAAGACTCTAATTTCGAGAGTTACCATTTCATTAATATTCAAATATTTAATTCTCAACAAAAAATAACAAAGCAAGTTATACAGTTTTATATACAGTGGTCTCTAAGGAGGCAACGCTTGATCAAAGACCTGAGTAACTACAGAAATAACCTTAGAACAGCTCTAGTTATGATCTTCATAACTTTCCAATTTATTGGAAAATAAATAATATTTGGAGGCTAATAAGGTTGGAGGAGAGGTAGCCATTGTCCAGATCACGAAGGTCATGCAATATGTCTGCAATGATCACTAATATGTAGATCTTGTTTGATAATTCTGTGAAGTAGATTATCTCTGATTCTCATGTTTCTTACCTGTGAAATCAACAAATTATCTAATTCATTGTTCTAAGTCCAAGATGGGAATGTGAAATTGGGGCTGGGTTGCTTGTTGTATTGCATTCTTTCGTCTAGGTGATGGTTACGTGAACATTCTCATTTTGCATACACTCATGATTTATGCACCTTATGGCACGTGTGGTAAACTTTAATCAAATGTTTAGAAATGCATAGCTATTTGACAATGGTCTTGTAAAAAAGTATACAAAGTAATATGTATGTATGTAAAGTATCAAGCAAAGTACCTGGTACAGATTAGTACATACCTCTTATCCTTTTTTTTTTTTCCTCTAGCCTAGCAGCCCTAGAGATTTCATAGTACTTCTTATAGTTTATATTTGTTTTTAAAAGATCTGTTTATAAAATAAGAAAAATATATTTCAAAAAGAAAGAATGGAGAATGTGCTCATTGATAAAGGAAAAAATCCAAACAAATGAATTTTACCACCAGTTTACTAAAATATTCTAGTCTTTCTCTCCTTTTCATCTATAACACCTTTTTTTCCCTTCTGTGAGTAGAACATTCCATTTCTCAGATTCATTTACTTAGCCTTCCTACTTTCTTCCAATTATCTTCCCTATACATTTTTGGTCAGCTTAAAAAATAATAATAGTAAGAAGAAGGCAGAAAGGGTAGCAGTGAAACAAACCACAATCCTTCAAAGCAATGAAGGTTGAGGAAAGACTTTATATTTGGAGGTAAATAGTGTCCCTTTCAGGTTTTTCTATTCCTTTCTATATTCAATTCCTCAATGTTTCTGAACATCTAGTTTTTTTTTCCTTGCTATTATAATTTTCTGCATTTATTTTTATCTGGATACTTCTATCATTTCAGTGGAATTTGGAAAAGGAAAACTACATGTGTGATTGACATTCTGAAGGGAAAGCACTATTTCTGATACACATTTTTAATATACAGGAAAACTTTCTTCGATAGTATTATACTGCTTTATTTTTTAGGTTTTGGAAGCAGAGTTACATTGGCTTTTGAAAAATGGAGATCTTTTTTCTTTATCACTTGTAATCATTCATCAGTAATATGAAAGAGTTCTCCTAAGACACCATCTAGGTTACCATTCTGTAAATTTCTGAAACTTTATTTCACAAATATTAGTGTACTTATTTATACTAAAGAAGCATGATCATAAATTATGTAATAGGATCATAAGATGATCATAGGATGCTATTGACTTGCCTAGATTTTCTTCTCTTAGAAACTATCCTCCCTTGCAGACACCCCATGTGGAGAAATCAACCAATCCCTACACTCTCCTTCTTATGTTATTTTCCCTGAAGAAATTCTGAGCCCATGAGCAGGAAAGTGTACATGAACGTCCCCTAACATGACACCATTTCAGAATTGTCTCTGTAGTGTTTTTCATGCCCTGGGAAATCAATAAACCTCTGTGTTACTGTAATGTAAGGGGACACTTTTCTTGAGGAAAGAAATTTTTACAATTTGGAGGAGGCATTAAGAGTCAGCAATAAATCTTAATGACATAGGCTAAGACATTTTTACCAGACTACTTTTAGAAATATCTTCTGAGGTTGTTTCATCTCTTCTGCTTGATAATCCTAACCTAAGCTGCATCTGAGCCCCAATTTTAGTGAACTTCTCAGTCCGTGAGTTTTATTTTATCCCATAAAAATTTGAATTCACCTGTCAGAGTACAAGTTATTCTCACCAGAGCTGTCTGCCTAAAAATTCTTGGTGACATTGTGTTCTTCATCTCACATCACATTTGTCCTGTCATGTTTCATAAAAAAAAAATTGTTTTTTGCCTAAGAAGAAAAAAGACTTTAAAATTATCAGTAGAGAGAGAGTCCTAATAAAACTAAAACCATCTTCGAGTACTAATAAGTTTCATGTTTTGTCAGGCTAACATCCTGTAGTGGGCAAACTCTACCCTAAGGTTTCTGTCCAAAATGCTTATATGAGTTCTATAGGCTTTATCCTGCCTTTGTGTCCCCAAGAGTTGATTTGGGAAACAAAATCCCTTAGAGATGTATAAGTCATCTTATTACTACATGAGGAAATCCAAGAAAATCACAGAGAAGCTGAGCAGTTGCCTTGAAATCATTTAATTACCCAAGTAACCAGTCATTGGCTATCTACCTGTGTGCTTCTAATTATGTGGAGATTTTTTGTTCTGTGGACATAGTATAGACTTCTTCTTGGCCCTAGTTTTCTCATCTGTAAACATGGGATAATAAACATATCTCAGTTATTATGAGGATGAGTAAAATAAAACAGAAAAAACACTTAGAAAAATTGCATACAAAGTATTCAGTAAATGCCAACTGTTCTTAGCTTTTCTTTGTCATAGTTGAGCTTCTTTCATCAGGTGTTCTGTTATCTGCAGCCACAGGTACACTAGCCGTTACAAGCACTGCATCCTCCTCAAGAGTAGCAGGATTACCTGCTGGAAGCCATGAGTGGTTAACAGTTCCATGGCATATATTGTAATGATAGGTTAGTTTTAGATCGTTTTTCCTTCAATGACATTAAGTGTGATTTCTCATCTAGTCTAATTAATTCACGTAAGACATTGTTCCTTTTTCTTTTATTGTTCAAAAGCATCGATAAATTGAACATCATTCTCCTCCAAAACAAAGTGGAGCAAAATAGAGCCAAGAATAGACTTGAAATCTCCAAGTCATTATTTTCTAATACCATATTGACATTTCTGATGTTGTTGCCATCATTCCATCCCCACTCAAGAACATATGTTCATCTGATTTTGGGGGGGAGCGTTGGGGTCATTGTCATTAGATTTTTCTTTAATAGAGAAAAGCATTTTTAGAATAAGCTATTATCTAAGTACAGGGAGATTCAGTAGGCTGTCTGTATCACATGCAGCTTTGCTTGGGAAACTCAACACCTGTCAATGAACCATTGTTACTGTCTCTCTTCATTAGATTGTCTAGGTTTGTCTGACTTTTGCATGGGAAAAGAAATGGTTGGTAAGGCCTGGCCATTACTTTAGTGTCAGTGAACACTCATTTTCCTTTCTAAACTTCTTTTAAAAAGCCAAACCCCTTACTTCCCACCCCACTGGGGCTTCCTCTACCCACCTTCCCAGCTCTCTACTCACTATGATTTTTCCCTAATTTATGAAGGGAATAAGAACATTGTTTCTTAACAATCACCTATTGGAGTTACAAAAGATATCTAGAATTCAAGGAGCAGTCAAATATTTCAAGGGCATTACAGTGTACTATATGCCTCCTTCAATCTTTCAGGCAGTAAATGGTACGTACCACTCTAAGTATGGAAATAGGAACACTGTGCTGGAAATGGGTCAAATTTGTATGATATCTTGACTTCTCATTTTTATTTTTCAACTAACTTATAAAAATGAATAACTACTTAAATAGAAATAGCTTCTAGATTTTTTTTCCCTCTTTTTCTAAAGTCAAGCTATACTTGATATCACTGTAAATCTCTTCTTACCTCAAATAAAAGTTTAGCATCTTACAAGCAAATGGGTGTGGTGAGAAAAGCTAAAAGAAGACTGAACAATCACATCAAATTATTATATTCCTTACACCCTCAGACTCTCAAAGAAAACTTGACTGGATTGAGTGGTTTATATATGTTCCTGCCAAAAATGCTAAATGCCAAGAACCCACAAAATTTCTTTACAGCAAGAAAATTTCTTTCTGTACTCAGTTTGATGAATGGTGTAATGCTCCCTTTCTATCATAGCAAGTGGCAGAAAACAGCAGGATAGTAAATCAAATTTTAATAAAAATGATTTTCACAAGAATAAGATATGTCCCATTAATTTGATCATGTTAAAGTAGAAGTCATTAATTAATGAATGAAAAGTTAATGGGGACCAAATATCATGGAGAATAAAAAAAAACTGGAAATTATTCTAGAGAGTCAGAGAGGCATGACTGTTCAATCATCAATATCCACCCTAGGCTTAATTTTGTTGTTATCCCACTGTATCTTTTAAACTATCCTTTTGAACAAAATTCAGTGTGTAGCACAATGCATTGAATGTGAGATATTGGTAAACACATATTATTTTGGCCCCCATTCTTTTTGTCTTTTTCCATCCCTCAGGGTCTTTTTTTTTTTTTAAAGATTTTATTTATTTATTTATTAGGAAAGAGAGAGAGTGAGAGAGAGAAGGTCAGAGTGAGAAGCGGACTCCCCATGGAGCTGGGAGCCCGATGTGGGTCTCGATCTCCCGACTCCGGGATCAGACCTGAGCTGAAGGCAGTCGCTCAACCAACTGCGCCAGGCGCCCCCCTCAGGGTCTTTCTTAATATATAGTTTATGCCTACTAGGAACTGAATGTTTGTGTCTACCCCAAACACAAACTGAATCCCTTATCATGAATGTGATGGTATTCAGAGGCGAAGCCTTTGAGAGATAATGAGGTTTAGATGAGATCATGAGGGTGGAGCCCTCATGATGAATTAGTGCCCTTAAAAAAGGAGGAAGCAACAGGAGAGCTCACTGCATACCTGAACCAGGGAAGGGTTTTGGGAGGACATAACCAGGAGGAGGGTCTTCACCAAGAACCCTACCATGCTGACCCCTTGACCTCAGATTTCTAACCTCCAGAACCATAAGAAATACATGTTTGTTGTTTAAGCCCCCTAGTCCGTGGTATTTCATTACAGCAGGACACACTAAGACTGTGCTTAATGTGACTTTTCTGATTTTCAAGGTCAGGGTTGCCTTGGCCTCAAACACTTGATAGGGTTTATAACATCTTAAATGATAGGACTTTCATAAATAAATTTTCCTTATCCTTCTGAAGGCTATCTGAAATCCATTCTTTTTTGTTAAAAGATAATATCTCTGGGGGTTTAAAGCAATGTAAATAAATCTGGAGTGAAATCCTTTTATGCCCCAATAACAACTGATACTCATACATTAGTTTATCAGATTTTTTAGTTGTCATCGAAAAATTTAAGTCTCCCTCCCCCCCACCAGGGGGTGGCTGGGTGGCTCAGTCAGTTAAGTGTCTGGCTCGTGATTTCGCCTGAGGTCATAATCTTAGAGTCCTGAGATCTTTCACACATCTAGTCTACATGGAGTCTTCTGGAAATCCTTTCTCTCCGTCTTCCTCTGTCCACTCCCCCCACTACCCCAGCTTGAGCACCCTCTCTCTCTCTCCCTCTCTCTGTCTCTCTCTCTCAGAAAAAAAAGGAAAGAAAAGAAAAATAAATAATTTTTTTAAAAAAATGAAAGTTTTTCCTGATGCAATATGTGAGAGAGGAGAAATATTTTGTATTAAGTGGAGGCATAGCCACATAAATATTACTAAGAAGAAAAGCATTTTGGGATCTTCAGCACGCTGTGGAAATAAAATAGTGTCTCATTCTATTATGGATAATGATAGACTTCTCCCTCCTGCTTTTGCAGTGATCAAAAATTTGGGGAGTATGTGAAAAGAGTGAAGAGATTTTGAAACGTGTCCTGATGTTTTCTTTTTACTCTTTGTTCTCTTAAATCTTGGCACCAGATGTACGTTTGTACTAGATATAGCTTTATTGGACAAAAATAATTTCTTTAATGATGTGACATTCAGTAGATAAAAACCCATAGCCACATGTGGCAACTTAAATTAATTAAACTTAAATAAAATTTAAAATTTGGTTCTCTGAAAAAAAATAATTCTCTGGTTCCACAAGCCCACATTTCAAGGGCTCAGTATAGACAGGACAGTATAGAGCATTGCCATTATCGTAGAAAGTTTTATCAGAGAGCTGTGCTAGAGACTGTTTTCAAGATACAGCTGTGGCCAATAAATATTTCTATATAATTTTATTAATTTAAACTAATTAGTTAAGTTATGCTTTATACAAATTCAAAGATATCTATAGCTTCTGTAATTGTAATATAATAATTTAGCAGTATAAAATCTGTAACTATCTTCCTTAAAGGTGAAATGTTTGAGATAAAGAACAGTGTAAAGTGGCCTGCAATTATAATTGTAAGCATTTACTAGTTAAGAATTTTGAGTTACTAACAGGTAGAATAAGCCAAGAAAAACAAATCAAGCTTAAGGAATTAGGAAGAGAAAAACAAATCATTATTCACTTATGTATGGAAGAGTACCTATAGGGCTTTTAATTAAACATTATTTTTAGTAAGAAAGTTTGTGAAGAATCAATAAATTTCAATAAATCAATATATTTATTGAAAAAGATTGTTTCTATATAAAAGGAACAAACAGATATTGAAATAATCTGTGTCTAATTTCCAATAGAATCAAAATAAAAATACCTAGGAATAAATCTAGATAAAGATACATAAGAATTGTGTGGAACAAAACATAAAACTCTTGAAGATCGTTCAAGATCTAAATAAATGAAATAATATACCGTGTTTCTGGGCTGGAACACCCAAGGGTATAAAGAAAGCAGTTCTCCCATATAATCTCTAGATACAAAGCAATTCCAGTACAGGTTCCAACAGTTGGGGTATGTGTGTGTACGTGTGTGTATTTAAGCTGACAATCTGAATTCCTATTTTTATGGAAGTGGAAAGGACCACTACTATCAAGATGTATTTGGAAGAGAAAAAAAAATGGGAGAATTTTGTAGTTGTAAAATTTATAATAAAGTTATAGTGATTAAGACGAAACAGAATTATGAAGGAATATAAATAGAAAAATTATAATCGAACAGAAACTAGAAACTGCATAGATAAGACAACAAAGACTGCTATTTAGAAAAGACAAAAATAGGAAACATACAAAATTCACTAGTTTGTAACAATCTAATATCTTGTTGAGTAGACATTACAAGTGACCCCCTACCTTGAGATTAGTAGTGAGGAATAACTTCTTAAGATTTGAATTTGGGGGTGCCTGGGTGGATCAGTGGTTAAAGCGTCTGCCTTCAGCTCAGGTCATGATCTCAGGGTCCTGGGATCGAGCCCCACATCTGACTCTCTGCTCAGCAGGGAGCCTGCTTCCTCCTCTCTCTCTGCCAACTCTCTGCCTATTTATAATCTCTCTCTCTGTCAAATAAATAAAATCTTTAAAAAAATTTTGAATTTGGCCCCATATATACTTACACACATTAACACACACACACACACACACACACCCTTATTTATGTGTGTGTGTGAGTAGCCTTGACATTATTATCATCTGTGGTCTTCCTAACAAAAACTCTGGAAGGCCTAAGACCTGAGATTCTACCATACTTGTAACTTAAGTTAGCCTGCCACAGTTTCACAGATATTGGCAGAAAACATGAGACACCTGGGACAGAGACAAAAAATTTTAATATTCATAGCAATAGCACTAGCCAGAACATCAACATTTTCTTGTGCCTATCCCCTGAGCCTCAATTCCTTCAGGGAGACATAAAGAGGGCCAGATGATACTTGAATACACAGTGGCCTGCATTATAGAAAAAAATCATCAACTTTTGGAACTCATGTCTTAAAAATGAGTAGTAAGAGTACCCGATTCAGTACCTGGAATAAATTATCTTAATTATACTGGACAGTAAACATTCCAGACTTTTGCCTGAATAGACATTATTTCTATTTTCCAGAGCTGCTCACTATACAAATATCTCCACAAAGATTTTCCAGAACAAAACTAGTTAATGCCTCTGCTAACAAGACCGAAAGAAACATGAGAAAGCCATGGAGAATTATTTCCTAACACTTGCATTTTCATCCTCCTCTTTGGCTACTTCCGAAGTCAGCCTTGGAGAATAAGTTCTCCCGGGAGGATGGGACCAGGAGTAGGGAGATGTTTTAGCTTGTTTCCTGTTTATAAAGGATTTAATTTCCTAGGGATTTTTGCAGATTTCATACAAGTATATTTTTAGTTCAGGTTATTGTGTCTTTGGGAGAAAACTCTTTAGAACTTCATACCTATTTGAATTTATAGAGTTCCATGTGTTATTAGCCATATGCATAGATCTAGACATTTCTCTATGTTTGGATTTAATGTGGATACACTGAACCTATCAGTTTGGTGGGAGAGCAGTTTCCTTACCCTGAAAAAATTTGTTCAACTGGTGAAGATTCCCGGGTATTTCAACTTCTTCAGCCATTTCAGCTATTGGTGCCTGAATTTACCCTAGATTTGACATTTACCATTATTCTGAGTTACGACTGACTTTTCTTGCTCATAGGACTTCTCAATTTTATCTTTTACTATTTAGGATTATTAATAAATTGCCATGCCCAGTTCTTCATGTACATAAATTCCTGAACTCTTTTTATTTCCTCTAATTCCTTCTTGCAAGTAGATTTTTTTACTTAAAATAACCATATTAAATGCAACCAAAAAGAAGCCAATCCACACATATTACCATTCTGTTTTTTTAACATCTATCTCTAAATTCATATGTATTAGCTGTATTATCTGCTTTTCAAATCACAGGCAGAATTATTGCCTAGTATTTTGCTTGTCCATTCCATGGATTGCCATATGTCCAACTCTCAATATCAGTTTTCTCTCTGTAGCCAGTCACATATTTTAGGTTTTTTTTTTATGATAATACCCTAATTCTAGGAGCAAATTTCTATAACACATTCTGTAACAGTTTCTATAATAAGCAATCCTCAAAATCCCGAGTTGTTTAAAGCAAAGATTTCTTTCTTCTGATCACATATGTCTACTGAGTGTTGGTAGGGGTGCTCTGTTTCTAATAGTCTTTTTTTTTTTTAAAGATTTTTATTTATTCATTTAACAGAGAGAGAACACAAGCAGGCAGAGAGGCAGGCAGAGGCAGAGAGAGAGGAGCAGGCTCCCTGCCGAGCAAGGAGCCCGATGCGGGACTCGATCCCAAGATGCTGGGACCATGACCTGAGCCAAAGGCAGCTGCTCAACCAACTGAGCCACCCAGGCGTCCCTCTAATAGTCTTTTAGCAACCTAAGCAGACAAATCAGCTGGGATTTTGAGTGTTACCAGACACTGAGTTAAACGAAGTTAAAAAATTGGGGTAGAGTCGGGCAGAGAGTCTTGCACTGGGAATTAAGTGTACTAACTAGAGGAGACACACATCTTACTCAGCCATGAGGGGTTAGCAAGTATGATTGGCTCGTGTGTCTAAATGATGACAAATCTGAAATATCTGGTCAGCAAAATGAATGATAATCATAATACCCTGAAGATAGTTTTGGTTGTCACAAGTGGAAGAAACTGACTAAATGTTTAGCTGAAACCTGATGCTGGAATATTGCTGCTTCTGCCATGGATACTAAAGGGACTATGATGGCATGCATCACACCCAAGGCCTGAGCAGAATACTTCGAGAATAACCAGAAGTTTGGGAATGGAGAGAGAGAAGTTAAGGTGCAAGTAGTTGACAATAACAGAAAGCTTAGGAGTTTATTTGAGATAAAAACACTCTGTGCCTCCTTCAAATAGTTCCCTGAGCAGTTAGGTGCAGCAGGGGTGGGGATGGGGGTTGGGGGAGAGGGATGTGGCTACTGCAAACTCCTCTCTCCACCAGTGTGGCAGGGACTAGGCAGTATAGCATGGTGAAAACATGAATTTGTTTGAGATTAGAAAAACCTGTACTGGAATATCAGTTTTTCTGTTTACTATATATGTGACTACAGGAAAGTAATTTAACAATATCTGAGTTTTTATTTTACCTATAAAAACTAGAAATACTAATATTCACTTACTGGGGCCTCTGCATTAATGATTAAGAAGCACATGGAATGATGGGGGCACAAAATCTCTATTTAATAAATAGCAATAGCTGCCATTACTATCAATAGTAGTAGAAGTAGTAGTAGTAGTAGTACTAGTAGTAGTTACCATAGTGCCTGGTCTTATTTGCTAATACGTTCCCTGCGTAAGTCCAACAATTCTTTGGGTTACTGTTTGATCTGATATAGTATTTATTTTATTCTTATCTCCTCCTTGTTATTTTCTTTTCACCTACATGGTTGAGTACAGGAGAAATAAAAGAAGGAATTACACTTTTGTAGAACACACCACAATTATTTAATTATACCAAAGCGCACTGATGGATGAACTCAGCAATAAGAAAGTAATGAGATACCACTACACAACTATTAGAATGACCGAAGTCCGGAACACTGATGATACCAAATCTTGGCAAGGATGCGCAACAATTGGAAGTCTCATTAGTTGGTGGTGGGAGTGCAAAATAATACATCTCCTTTGAAAGAAACTGACTGTTTCTTAACAAACTCTTTCTATACAACCCAGCAATCATACATACAACAGCTTTGTTCATAATTACCAAAGGTGGGAAACAAGCAAGATAGTCTTTAGTGAGTAAATATATAAGCAAATTATGGAATACTATTCAGCAGTAAAAATAAATGAGCTGTCAAGCCATGAAAAGACATGAAGGAAAGTTAAATGCATATTACTAGGGAAAGCCAATCTGAGAAGTCAGCATACTGTGTGATTCCAACTATATGAAATTCTGGAAAGGGCAAAATTATGGAGGCAGTCAAAGGATCAGTGGTTTCCTGGGGTTAGGGAGAAGGGAAGGAAGGGATAAATAGGCAGAATACATGGAATTTTTTTTAAAAAGATGTTATTTATTTATTTGACAGAGAGAGAGAGAGAGATCACAAGTAGGCAGAGAGAGGGGGGAAGCAGGCTCCCTGCCGAGCAGAGAGCCCAATGCAGGGCTCGATCAAGGACCCTGAGATCATGACCTGAGCTGAAGGCAGAGGCTTAACCCACTGAGCCACCCAGGCACCCCAGAATACATGGAATTTTTAGGGCAGAGAAAATATTCTGTATGTTACTATAACCATGGATAAAAATCATTATACATTTGTCCAAACCCACAGAATGTAGAACACCAAGTGTGAACCCTAATGTAAACTATGGACTTTGGATGATAGTGAGATGTAAAGGTAGGTCTATAGATTGAAACAGATGTACCCCTGGTGTAGGATGCCCGTAATGGGAACACTCAATTTTGCGGGGAACCTAAAACTGCTCTAAAAAACAAAGTTTATTAATATGAAAGAAAAAGAAAAAAAAGAGTACTTTCTTGAGCTGACCTGAATTTGAAAAAAAAATCTGGGGTTGCCTGGGAGTTCCAGTTGGTTAAGTGTCCGACTCTTGATTTCAGCTCAGGTCATGATCTTGCGGCTATGGGATTGAGCCCTGCGTCAGGCTCTGTGCCTCGTGTAGAGTCTGCTTCAGATTCTCTCCCTCCCTCTCTCTTTCTCTCTCTCTTCTCACTCACTCTCTCTCAAATAAAGAAATAAAAAATCTTAAAAAAAATCTCAGTTATGAAAGAGTATTTGCCGCCTTGATTAGTTGGATATCTTTATTGATTCTCGTGACATGATATATAGGTTAAAGTGTTCTGGTGAAGAATCATACAATTAATCATGGGGAAATGAGGCAAACAAAGTTAATCTAACATTAAATTATCTGAAATCTCCCCTATTCCATAAAAGCGGTTGAAGAACATTGACATATACTCTATCTCTTTTCATTTTGCTTCTTTATAGAGAGATGTACATAATTAAAGTGTCAGTGTTTCCAGGAACATGTGGCTAAATAAGACATTCATGTCACTTTGTCTTTCTGATAACTTCATGGAGAGTTATTCAATTAATTAGACTAACACCCCAGTATAAGGGAAGACATCTCTATGTAAGTTGCTGTGAGGCAGCAGTGACTAGATCAGACTACTAGAGTTGCCTTTGAGCCAAGCTTTGACAGGAGTTTCGACTTCTCTCTCTCTCTCTCTCTCGTATCTTTTTTCCTCATGGAATTTTGACTTGTTCAGAATGTGACAATGAAACAGAATATGTTCTACTGTTTTCTAAAAAAAGGAAAACATCTGGAAGTGGGAAATATACTATGGCGCACGTCTGCTCTCCTTGATACATGCTATGCCATTTAAAAGCACTGCTTCTCAATTCCGAATCTCCCGTTTATTCTCTTTTCGGATACTGAAATTGTACGCTTAGACATTTCTACCTTTGCAGCTGTGTCTCAGTGTTAGGGTTTGTCACTAGAAGGAGCTGGAGGGCCAATGTGAGAGGAAGGGGCTTCCTGCTTCTGCGTATTGTTTCCATGCACAGGCCAGTCAGTGATTCAGTATATAGGAGGTCTGATAGTACTCTCTTCAGGAACCTTCATAGACTAGTTCTGCCTTTCCCTACCTACAGGTTTTTCTAATCTGGCAGGCCACTCTTGCATCTGAGCTCTGGTCTGTTCACTCTGGCAAATTTCTTCATCTGTGGAAAGCTGGTATTCTTGTAGCAGCAACATACTCTCCAAAGGGGTCTGAATTTAAGATGGAAATGGGGAGATAGTCTAAGTCTGTTCCTTCCTTGTTTACATTTCCGCAGCTTTTGGGACAGTAGTAGCTGATTTAAGCCTTTTCTACTTCTGTACATCATACAGTTTCCTTTTAACCTCCCACCACCCAGCTGATAATTCTATACATAAAGTTTCCCCCTTCAAATTCCCAATATGGTTTATGTCTTCTGAATGATACACAAGTGTTAAGTATGTACCTATTGCTTGGCAATTGGAAGTCCAAACATGGCGGTGTGAGTCCAATTATTTTTATTAGTGGAGGCGAGGGCAAAAAGCTACTTCGTCCATAAGGGTGCTTGGTAAGAATGCAGCCATTTAAGTTGAGCATTCATGCCGTCAATGAGGACTAATAATTCAGTATATCCAAGATTTATCCCAGTGGTTAATGGTACGTGTGCATGTGTGTGTGTATTTTTAGTATAAGATCTCTGAAAATAAACCCACTAACTCTTTAATTTCTTGAAACTTATTTTTTCTGCTGTTTGTACTTGCATAATTCTGCTTCCTTTATCACTAACATGTGGAAAAGGAGATCAGTTTGCATACATTATTTTATAATGGTCTATTTAATTGTCTCACTTTTTTTTTTTTTTAAACCAGAATGAGAATTGCATTGTACTTCACATATAAATGTCAGTCAGTAAGTATTTGGATATAAGTGCGTATCCTCTCTCTGTCTCTGCTGGACAAGATAAATTACAGAATTCAAAATTCTTTTGTTGATGCTTATTCTAGGTATAGATTTCCCCCAAGATAAAATTTGAATATTTCTTAGAAGGATTTTTGTGTATGGGTATAAGTATCAGAGAGAAGAGAATTTTCCCAATGATTTCTGCTTTATTTACCACAGTGAAGGGAATCTAGCACCTGCTTGCTAAATGGTTTATCTTCACTTAACATACAAAAGGAGAATCTTGGGGATACTTCAAAATTTGAATATCCTGTATCTCCTCCTGGTTATTTGTTAAAAATTACTCCATTTTTTTAATTCTTAAATTCTAGTCCTTGTTTTCTCATTTTACTCCATTTTAAGTCACATATTACTTGAATTAATTTCCTTGTTACTGCCCTCATCCTATTGTGTTCAATGACTTTAAACATTTTTAGGAAGACAGTAATATATAATTCAAAAAAAACCAAAACACCTTCCCATCTTTGTGTTCTGACCACCTCTTCATTAATATATTATCTTGATTGTCAAGATAATTGACATTGTTAAGTAACCTGACAACATATTGTTAAATACTCTGAGCATTTCATTAAATAATGATAATAATATGGTTCATGTAATATTTAATTATATAATTATATTGGTTGGGGTCTGCCAAGATAATGCTTTCTACCAAACAGTCCCATAATCTCAGTAAGCATTTATGTATCAGGGGAAGAGATGTGGGTGGCCATTCTATTCAGGGGGCTTTTTATAAAATTAGCACTTTAGCATAGTGATTGGATGAAATATTTATGGAGTCTGTTGGTCTGAGGTCAGTTCTTATTAGGTCTAACATTTACAATGTGACCCTGGGTATGGTTTTTAGTGTTTCTGTAATTCGGTTTCCTCATCAGTAAAATGCAGTTGATGATGATAATGCCTACATCTCAAAGGATTTGTGAGAATAAAAAAAAATACTATTCGAAAAAGTTTTTAGATTACTGATTGGGAAATAGTAAGCCATAAATAAATGTTAAGCAGTATTATAATTAAGAAGATTTCAAAAATATTAATTGTGGCAGAAATAGGCTGTCTTTTTAGAGTATCACCGACATGATAGGGTGACTGAATGATGCTCCACAGAACTTTACCGCTTTTCTGTGCTTTATTTATTTATTTTTTTCTGGTAGGGCTTTAAACACTTTATTTGTACCTCTTTCCTACTCAAAAGCGGCCTTTGTTTTTAGAATATCAAGAAAAGAGAAGCTGATCACCTCTGGCTGATAGGTCAAACTGTTTTTCATGTCTTTCTAATGGAAATTCAGTAAGAGCACATGATTCTTTTGGTCTCAGTAAATCTGAAGAAAAATGTTAAGAATTTGGCTAACTACATCCAATGAAAGCTTTTCTCCCTGAATATGGAGTTTGTCCTCTCTAGAGAAGTAGATGAATTTACTCAGAATTACTGTGTGAAAATCCCCCTCATCTCCAATCTCGATACTAATTTGCAACAGTCTTCCAGTTTTTCGTGTATGTTGATGGTACTCACTGTGTTGCTGTTGTTTGGTCATGCGCTTTGTGGCACCTTGCCACGTGCCATACAGAAACTTTCTTATTCTCACATAAAAATAAAATTTGAAACCTAAGTAAAATACACGCGCAGATCAGCAACTTCTTCACAAATCCTCTGTCAAATAAAACAAAACACACAAAACAAAAACAAATCCCGACCTGATAAGAGGAGACCCAACATGAAAGGATTATTTTGAGGGGAAAGGCGCTAATGCCATAGGGTCAGAACATTCTGACCGTAAAGATAGACAGATGTTTCAAAGGTTCCACAAAAGCAGTTTTTTTTTTTTTCTTTTACATTGAGGAGTGAAGAGGGCAAGGAGGAACTGGGTGTGGGAAGTAGGATGAAGGGTGTGCAGTAGACCACACAGGGTTTCACTCTGGGGCCAGTCTGTTCTCAGGAAGGGCTTTTAGGTCATATACTAGCTGACCCCAAGGGTGGGCCAAAGTTTCTAGAGTCCTGGGGGAAGAGAGATGCTTGACCAAAATTTGGTTAACAAGCAGTAGAAATAAACTGAGAGCAAACAAATGGTGTAAGCAAATGTTATTTACTCAGAGCTTGCTAAGTCAGGGGTTTTAGCTGCCCTCACCTGGGTTTGGCAGAGACACAAAAGTATAAGCTTTCCAGTGGAGAAAAGGGGAAGCTCAGGTATGACCTGATTGGAGGCTGTTGTTTTAAGGAAGCTATCGGCAGGCTAACCAGAAGCAGGGTTTCCTGTGTGGTTGGTGAGGGGTGCACATTTGACTTGGTCCGGTTGGTCCAAAGTTGAAAACAGGAACAAGAATGAGGAACGCTGTGTTATTTACCAACCAAGTCCTGACCATTATAGGCTGATTGCTAAAGAAGTAATTGTTTAGCTTTCTGGATTGTCACTGGAGATAGCAGTTTGGCTTCCTGCAAGTCTGATTTAGAGCAGGTTGGCTTCCTGGGTGGTTTGTGTACATGAGGATTTGGTTCCCTGAGCAGGTTGCAGGCTGGGGGTCAAAGTTCTATTTTTTTTTTTTTTAAAGTAGGCTTCACAGCCAGGGTGGAGCCCACTGCAGGGTTTGAACTCATGACCCTGAGGTCAAGACCTGAGCTGAGATCAAAAGTTAGACACTTACCCAACTGAGCCACCCAGGCGCCCCACAATCCTATTTTTATGTATGGTCTGGCCATTGTTCATTTATATATTTCTTCTCTCAAAATGTTCTGTTCTGATGAATTGGGACAAAACAATTCAAGTAATCACTTATTAGGATAAGAATGGGAATTCATAGGGTGTGTTTTTAGTTTTTGGGCTTATAGGTAACCAAGAGAGACATCTAACATGGTTCTTTGCAGTAAGCCATTTCTACAAACACAAAAGGATGAGGAGATTTCTCAACTTTGCTGTATTCCAGGATCATAAGTCTTGGATGAAATCCAACATTCTCTGAGCCTTATTTACATAGACAATATACATAGACATGTAAGTAGATATGTAAGTGTTAATTATGGACCAAACACCTCATAGAAGTTAATGTGAACATATCTAGCATATCTATCTGTATTTGTCTATGTCTATGTCTATATATAGATACAGGTATATCTTAAAACACTAAACATTTCATTTTGAATCTTCTGTTTGTGTGTTTGTTTTTTGAAAAAGAGATGAATCTAAATATTTGGGAGCATGCCAAGGGCTTTTCTGTATTCCTTCCTGTGATACATTAATGAGGTATTTGAGGACATTTAGAAAATGTTCCTCACCTACTGATGGTTGCTGCATTTTAGGTTGAAAGTGCACTTCAGGCCATCATAAATACAAAGACTCCTTCCTCTGTTACTGAAATTAATAGCTATTTTATCCCATGTTGGCCACAAATGTGATTCCTCAGACTTTGCCTTCCTTAGACTTAGTGTTAAAGACTCAGCCATCTTTATTCAACTCAGTTTCTATGATTGTCCTGCCACAGACTTGTGCACCTTCAGGGAAAGCACTTGGAACAGATATAACAGACATTATACTTGAGGATTTACCAAGGTTGCATTATAATTCAGAGCTAAAAAGAAATGCAGAAAAGGTTCATTTATAGGATTGTTCATTGTCACTCTCATCGATTTCCTTAAATTTAGCCCCATGTGTCCATAATGATTCAATAGAAGAGCCTGAGGAAATTTGAAAGGGCTGTTTAAAACAGTGTGATTGCCTTGTTTGTGTGGACAACTCTTTGATAATCTAAAAGTGAAATAAATTAGATGGTGGCATTTCCATTGTTGCTTTCTCACTGCTTAATCTGTATCAGAGCAATATGCATGTTATCAACCCATTCCAATCTTAACTCAATGTGAGGCTTTCAGAATTGAGCCATAAATCATTTTGAAAAAGGAATCCAAAAAAGAAAATGAAGATTTTCATGTAGGAAGTTGTATTCTAAAATTTAATTTTGCAAGAATCTTATTTAGAAATGTGAGATATAAAATGCATGGCATGGAACAGCTAGCGGAAAGCACAGGGTCATGTGAAGAAAAGTATGAGACCAGTGGATCGAAGACATGTACTCTGGTGTCCCCAGTGTGAAAGAGACCACTAACATAATATAAATTAGAAGATAGTAGAGAAGCTCCCTGTTTCCCAAGATAGGTGAACGTGCCAGTTTAAATGCTGAAGTATATTGGACATGGATGTACATGTACGTATTAGAATGATCAAATACATGTACATATTAGAGTGATCAAATATAAATGGGAGAAATATTTATAAGCATATGTGAACCATTAGCTTTTGCAATGTGAAGAGTTGTTGTTGTTGTTGTTTGTTTGCTTGATCAGTGTTGCTCCATAAAATATGGAACTTTAAGAGAAAGAAAATTTTATAAAATTATTGTGGATGATCAAATGAAAAATATGAGCATCTTTAAAATGAGATCAGGGATGAAAGTAGCAGAATGGGTGAGTGAGAGATACCTGATAAATTTCACTAAATATACACTCTGGCTTAAGTATTAAGAAAACTTTGCTATTAGTTTTGAATCAGATTCCAAACAAAACCAGGGGCTAATTCATTAGATAATAGAAAATTTGAAAATTGTTGCTGCAAAAAAAGTAAACAAACTTCTAAGTCATGTTTTCTGTGTAAACAAGAAAAGTCAGGCAGAGATGAAATAAGTGCGAGTGTGGGTAAACTTGTCCCAAATTTTCCATTTATTAAATTTCACTATAAATGCATAGCAACTAGACTAGGCTAGTGTATTCTTTGCAGAGGTCCCCTCCCCCTCAAAAAGATTCGATTATTCAATGGAAAAACAAAACTATCACCACTATTGTATCTATGCCACCTATATATCCCCTTATCTTTACCAGTTCGGTGCATATGCTCACCTGACTTCCACTGCAGAATCTGTATTCCTTTACTTGAGAGCTTTCTCTAGTTAGTGAGCAAGGTTCATCAACCCATGCATGGGCCATTTGTGCTGACGATGTAGGACCACATGGAAGTAGTGCTTAACCAATGACTAACGAGAAGTGATGAAAAAAATGCATCACTCTTCTTTTCCCTTGTGTGGGATACCTTGGAGGCATGATCTTCACACTGGCTCCTAGGATTTCCCCCTGCAGAATTAAGCTTCAGCTATCCACAATGGTACTGGGCTTGATTATGTACCTTCACTCCTGTGTCTCACTTCCCTTACTGTTTCCTTCATTTTCACACAAATACTTGCAAGAGATCCTGGTCTCAAGGTCTGCCACAGGGGAACCCAAACTCAGACAAAGTTAATTGAGCAAGTTACTTTATATAATGTAAACATACCTTGGTCAAATCCTCTTATTACAAAGTCGTTACCTTAAAATAACCTGTTTGATGATGGATCCCTGAAATCTCTGCTTGGGGAGAGAGAATGAGAGAGAGTGAGTGAGTGAGCAAGCTTGGGTGTTTCAGTGGTTATAAGAAAATGAGATTCATTCCAGTGCAGCCATTTTCAAGAAGTAAAGGATGCTGTGAGCAGCAGCATCCTTGTGGTTGAAGTTAGTGATGTGGGAACAACTGCCGAGGCATAGATTTGGCCTCCACTCCATATGCACTGCACAGCTGGCTAGGCTACTGGAGGAGCCTGCTGTAGAAGGACAGCCTGCTGGGCTTGAGATAAAACACACCTGCTTCTCATTGCTTCCTTCTGGGACCTTCTTTGCTAAAAGGGATCATCTCTTTTTCAATAAACACTGGGCTCCGTTATGGGAATACATCATGCAGGACTGAAAAGAAGCCAGAATCTGCAGAGGAAAGTTGGTAGAACATTATTCCAGTCAAAAAGAGAGTTGTATCTGCCAATTTATATGGGTCTCCTACCCACTATCATTACCAAGACATCCGTAATCCTTCAAAGACTTTGAGAAGAAAAATAAGCTCAATTGTCAAAGGACCACAGATTTACAGTTGGTTTCAGTGGTTCATAGCCAGTCACATAACTTGACATTTGAGATCCTCCAAGCAAAAATGTTAGGAAGACCTCCTGGAAACTTTAATTGCTTTAAGTTTTTTTGCTTTAATTAATTGCTTTAATTGCTTTAAGGAGGCAATAACTTGTCTCCTTAAAATTAAGAGTATTCTTAAGCAATATTTTGACCTATGAAAAATGAAAATAATACAGCCAACAGTATGTTCTCTGTGGTTCAAATTCTCCTAGATCCTTTTTTCTTGTGCATTTGGTTTGTAGATTCAAGAATCAGAAACTACCACTCAGGAAAGCAAAATGGTTCTTTAATAAATATGCAAATTTTGCCTGATGTAAAGACTTTCTAATACATGTATTAGTTCATAGTGTCTTAGAAGCAGTTATTGAGAGTTACTGTCTCTTATGAGCCAGAACAATCTAAGGGTTAGGAGAAAGGACAGATCCACATGCGAGAGATAGCTCTGGGTTGGTGAGACAATCTGTCTGTCTGTCTGTCTCTCTCTCTCTTTTTTCTGCCAGTCCACTTTTCCAGAGGCTAGCTTACTACTCCTTCCCTCATAGAGCAGCTACCTTTTCCTCTGAAATGTGTACTGCAGGGTTCATGATTTGCAGAAGACCAAACTTGAGTTGTATTTATATTTCCTGTAGCTATTTCTTCTTGACTCCTAGGTATTCTGATTTTCATTTGATCCAGAAGCCTGAATTATAATCAAGAAAACATAAACCACATTTAGATAGAATACAGTCGCAGTTTACACAATTCAGAAAACCAAATTCAAAGAGGAGAGAGGCTTTCACAATTTTAATCTAGGGATTCTGTGTTAATCTTTTTTAAAAATTTATTTTATTTACTTTTTTTTTATTATGTTATGTTAGTCACCATACAGTACTTCTTAGTTTTTGATGTAGTGTTCCATGACTCATTATTTAAGTATAACCCCCAGTGCTCATTGTAATCCATGCAGGAAGTCGCTGTATAACAATATTCCTTCTCCCAAATACTGAAGAAGTAAAGAACAATTTGTTGAATTCAGACCAAGGGAGAAGTGATAAATTGTGTGGCAATTAATGATATTAATGAACTCTTAACCATTACACAATCATGGAGCATTTCGTAAATGATGCCAACTTCAATTTTGCCAGTGCCATACCAAAGCTCTTTTGGTAATAGCTATAACTGGGAGTTGTTTATAAATGTCAATGTATATTAATTTGTAGAAGAAAACCCTGTGAAAGCATAGTTCAGTTTCTCTCAGCCATATTGAATAGAAATATAGTGCAAAACACATGTGATTTCAGTTATTCTGGTTGCCACATTAATTTTTTTAAAAAAAATCAGTAAATTAATGGTACATTTACTTTGGTACAGCTAAAAATTTTTATTTCAAGATCTAATCAAAGTAAAAATTATTAATGAGATATTTTACATTTTTTGGTACTTTGAAATTTGGCATACTATTTACAATTATAGCACATTCCAATTTGGATTAGCTACATTTCAGACTCAATAGCCACATGTGCCTAGTGGCTATCATGTTGGTAGTAGGTAGTAGGTCTTCATATTATCTGAATACAAATAATGTGGTCTACAAATACAAATAAGTAGGTTTACATATTATCTGGATAGAAAATCCAAAGATAAAAAGTGCTGCTACTTTAAAACCCAATAAAACACTGCATTGTTCTGGTGGCATTTTTGAGAGAGAAGGGAGTGACTATAATACAATGATAAAAATTCACGGAAGATTATGCCTTTTTCCAAAACAAATTGCTTATATTTAAGAATTAGGTCCATTGTGCAGCACTGTATATTCGGAATTGTCTCAGCTCACTCCTTGGTTTCTGAAGAAGGATGTCGTGACTTTTATTGCTTCTAGGACATGATTTGTTTAGCATTTGGTAGGTAAACAATGACACAAAAATATGGAAGGTGTACGTATTAAGGGAGGTTTACATTGTACATCAAAGAGTCCTTAGAATGAGAGTGCAGTTGGTTCTTTTATTTTTCCCTCCCCACTATAATCAGTTTGTTGAGATAGCATCATAGTGACAACGAATCCTACAAAATTGATAGGGCATCCTCTCCTCAATCAAGTTGCCTTTATAATCAGTTGAAAATGGAATAGAGACCATCTTTAATGGTGCTCTTTTTGTTATCATTTTCCAATCACTGTGGGCTCCAAAGGATGCAGAAGTGTGCACTGGCTCCAATTTGGCTGCCTAGGCATGCAACTGTTCTCTACATACTGAGAAGAGACCATTTCCAGTTCGTCCTACTTGGCCTTGAAATAACAGGAAAACATTTGAAGCTGAAATGCAGTTCCTACGATGCTTATGGAAACATAAAACATTTTATTTGTCAGGACAGAAATACTACTTGTATATTTCTGACTCTTGGCAGCAAAGATATGCAGGGAATATATGCTATTAAAATGTTTTTCCTCTTTTTTATTAGAGAAATCTGGTATTTCTGTTCGACCCCTTGTATTCCTTCTTCACATTCCTTAAAGATCTTGCTCAAAAAAGCAAAATGTATTATCCTGTCCAGGAATGTCCCCGCAATGAAGAATATAATTAGAGTTTTCCATTTGTCAATATTTACTTCTTAGGTCAACGAGAACTGTAAGAATCAATCGATAAAATCTCAACTACAGAAAACCATTTTATGATGACAAATACTCTATATTAAGGCATCTCAGTTTTTCAAAAATTGTACATAATATTTTTTGCTAAGCCCTAAATCAAATACCAAGGGAAGTTTTAATAGCTCATGAAAAGTAAAAATATGAAAGAGAGAAGAAAAAAAACTTTTCTCTATAAGAACTCTAGGAAAATAGTGGCGTTCACTTGTAACTGAATATGATACATTAAAAGTAGAATTAACTCAAGAATTTTGCCCGATTTTATCAATAAACATGAGCTTTTGGGGCACCTGGGAGGGCTCAGTCCTTAAACATCTACCTTTGGCTCAGGTCATCCCAGGACCCTGGGATCCAGCCCTGCATTGGGCTCCCTGCTTAGCGGGAAGCCTGCTTCCCTTTCTCCCTCTGCTTGCTGCTCCCCCTGGTTATGTGCTCGCTCGCTCTCTCTCTCTCTCTCTCTCTCTCTCTCTCTCTGTTAAATAAATAAATAAATAAAATCTTTTTAAAAAGGAAATAAATATGAGCTTTTAAGTTATATATAAAGTATATTCAGAAATCTTTGTGAAACCACAGGATCTCCCTTTCACAAAGTTCTGAATCTACTGGAAGAATTTCAAATCCAGAATAAATAAAGTCAAATCACCTAAGAATTGATAGAAACTTAGAAATATGATGTGGTAAAAAAGAAGGGGGAAGGAATGTTAAAGGTTGATAAGGAGGATATGTTATTGAAAAATGTCTTAAAATCATTTTTAAAAGCTAGAGAACAGTTTAACTGAACTAATATTGAACTATTGTCAGTAGGAAGAGTTAAGAAAAAAAAATGGTTTTGGAAGTTTTCTAAAATCCACCAGTAAAAGCATTAGGAAATTTTTTTTTCTAAAATGGAGAAAGGGATTTCATATTTGGATGAAGACCCACTCTGAAATATACCTACTGAAAATGCATATTATGTAAAAAAAAAAAATCCACTTGAAACTGGCCGTAATGAGAATGTATGAGCACAAAATGGAAATTGACCAGAGTGTCACAAATTTTAAGTAGTTTAAAGTCTATTGTCTTTTATATTTGTTGATTCTTTTTGGTTCAAGTTTGTGTGTGTTCAAGTTTGTTTGGCTTTCAGTAGGTTCACATGAGATCTATTTCCCAAACGTGTTTACTTATAAGATCTTAAGTTTTTCAATTTTTTTCTTTTTACCCTAGGGAGTTTTATTTACTTCAACCACTTGTTTTTGTAGTGATTACTCAATGTGTATTTTGCACTATAGTTTTCAGTTATCACCCATTATAATATAAGCAACATTTTTTTTACAAAAATATTTGGCACCGAGGTATTATATTCACGTGAGCATCTCAAAGGTCCTTCCAAGGCACATCTTGCTTTCCCTAATATGATGCCTTTACTACTCCCATATTAATCCTACCTAGAAATCAACACTCAGTCTCCATTATTTTTGCACAAATATTTCAAGTACATTCATACTTAAATGTATCACATAGCTAATTCCTGTTGCCTAGAAGTTCTACCTAAAAGTTTGACTCTGTAGGACTTGAATGTTTAAACAGTCTCACTTTTATGCCATTGCTACCCAATAATTTACTTCCAGGAGGCTAACATTTGATTTGTTTTTCAAGCAATTCTATGTTTGAAGGAATAGAGAAAGAGATATACTTTATAAAATAGAAGCACTTTTTTTTTTTCTAATGGAAACATGATCTCTGTTCAGAGGAATATTTTTGTATTAACTAACTGAATTATTTAGTTAATCCAATGTTCAAGTATTTAAAATGGTTCAATAATTATCTAGAAGCTACTATGGACAAGGTCAATGAGCAAGTGGTTATGGTGTGGGTTGTGGGGTCATATAAACATGAATAAGTTTTGTGTTGCCAAGGAAAGTTTAAGCTATTAATAAAGACAAGCTATACATAAATAATGACAGTACAAGGAAGAAAGTAGTAAGTACCATGAGAATGGGTGGAAGTATTTTATATTCAGAAGAGGGAGAATGCACTCAGCTGTGATGTTCGGAGAGTTCATACAGTTGGTGACATATTAGAAAAATACAAAAGAGGAATAAGATTTAAATAGAATGCCATATTCAATGAGAATAACAGTTCAGATTTGGAAAAGCCTGTACTGTATATGGGAAAGGAGACTAAGCGTGAGGAGAGGAAATATCCTCTGTGATAAGGAACAAAACTATTTTGTGAAGGGCCTGGAAGGACCCTGGAGTTAGTCTTTGGTTGATGTGTTCCATTCCCAGCGTTTGCACTAAGAAATCATATTACAAAGTAGTGAACTTGGAGGGGCATAGTACTGTGTGGTTAATGGAAGACCAGTGTCAGTCTGGTTAGGGCAGGGGAAAGCTTGTGAAGGATGCAAAAGCATTGTGAAAAATACTCAACCATGTGTCTGTCATAAAGGAACAGGAAAAATAAAAGGTCCACTGTGAAGGGCTGGTGAAATCATTAGAAAGGGAATTAGAAGCTGAAGGAGGAGCTACTGTGAGAGAGGAAAGATAACCTAATGACAGTCAAGACTGAGGCATGGATGTGCAGTTCTCTAATGAGCTAGGAAACATGAGGACTGGAGCACAGGAGTGATCTGAGCCATTTAAAAGGCAAATCTTTATTTAAACAGTAATTTGGTAGGTAAATATCCACTGATGTTGAAGCGTCCCTTAAAAATTGGTAAGATTGGGCGCCTGGGTGGCTCAGTTGGTTAAGCAACTGCCTTGGGCTCAGGTCATGATCCTTGAGTTCCGGGATGGAGTCCCACATCAGGCTCCCAGCTCCACGGGGAGTCTGATTCTCCCTCTGACCTTCTCCCCTCTCATGCTCTCTCTCACTGTCTCTATCTCAAATAAATAAATAAAATCTTAAAAAAAAATTCGGAAGATTTTCCATCGGTATTATGACAAATATAAGAATATGAGACATTCATAGGCACATATCCCATCTGTGCTCTGGCTGGTCATATGCATGAAAGCAAAACAAGGCAAATGGATGAATATGTTAAAAATCAGAATGGCTTCTAATTCTTTAAAAATTCATGTTAATTTCCTTATACTTTACTTATATGGAATTTTAGAATACTATAGATTTTTGTTGGAATATTCATTAAAATGTACTTTAGTGTCACCCATAACACTGAGATCAAGATGGAGAGAGAGAAAGAGCTGATATGGTAGCAATGAAATACTCAAGGGATCAGGTAATACGAGACGTAAAGCAAGTCATGGGTAATAATGAAGGCAGTGGGCCATAGAGAGAGAATGATGTGCAAGAATCGGAGAAAACAATGTGTCAGGATCCATTTGAGAACAAAACAGAAGTTCACATATTCTGGAGGGCAGAGTAAGAATGAAAGGTTCAAAGACTCAGTAAACATGCATGTACCAAAGAGCAGAGCAAGCCAGTAAGAGGTACCTGGAATGAAGCAGTTACTTAACATGAAGGCATTGTCTAGCTGGTATGAAAAATTTAGGCGTGTATAAACTAATGACTGAAGTCACTGGTAGGGTTTAATTTATTTCCTCATATTTTACTTTGTTGTTGTTTTATGGAAGCAGGTAAAAATTCTTAAAGAATCTCTGTATGTCACTGACTTTCAACTTTGGCTACTCAATTGAATGACCGGAAGAGCTTTAAATTTTACTGATGACTAGGTAACTCCCCCAAAATTTCAAATTAACTTTCCTGAGTGTAGTTTGGGCAGGTGGAGTTTTGGACCCTTCCCAGATGACTCTATTAGCCCATGTTGAGGATTTCTACATATGGAAATCTGACCATAAAGAATTGCTCACAGGGAAGGGGAGTAAAGGAACCTGTATACCACTGGTTATCTCTGCACCAATTTGATCTAGGTTATGAAGTAGAATACCTAGAGGATAATTCTAAAAATACAGAAGCCACAATCCCACCCCCCCTCCAACTGAATGGAATCTTGGTGTTGAAGGTAGAATGTAAGTGCTTATCATACATACCTTTGTTTAAAATTCCCTGCCAAAGGTCTCCCTAACACAGACTCTGTAAACCACTACTATAAATAAAGATTTTGGCTTCTGCTGAGTTTCTTATGAAAGATAATATTTTTTATCTTTCTGCTTAGAACTCATGATTCAGTGCAATTAGTTTCCATCTTTACATTAAACAATAACTAATTAATATTAATTAAGAGCTGTGTGACAAGGTATTGATAGTCCCTGAAGATTCAAAAAGTCAAGCCATGGTCCTTGTCCTTAAGAAGCCACCCACCTAGTAGAGGAAAACAAATCATTCCGACAGTGTGCGGGCTGAGTACTCTGCTAAAACTGGGTGGAGCAGGTAGGGCTGTCCCAAGCAGAAAGGAAATCAACAATGCTGCACAGAGAAACTAGGTAGAAGCACTTCATTGGTGGGAGGGATCAGGAGAAGACCCTGGGGTGGCTCAAGACAGAAAACAAACGTGTTACAGAGGTAGGAAAAGGGGCAAACAAACTAGGAAGTGGACAACGCTCTATATAGTGCAAATTTCAAAGTTCAACCAACACATAAGCTGCTTCCTCTCGGGGCTTCATGATGTTTCTTGCCTTCCTCCTCCCCTTTGGAGTTTGGGCTAATAGAATATATGCATAAAGCTCTATTAGTTTGCCACAGGACACATGAGGACACACAGGACACGGAGGATGCAAGAAGCAGGTCTGTATCTTTTAGGGCAACTGTTCTGCCTCTTATTAACACAGGACAAGATTAATTTTAATCTCTGATGAATCAGGTTGGCTAATTCTCCCTCTTTGGGAATAGGATTGAATGTGGGCGGTGGATAAGGAAAAGGGAGAACAGAGATTTTTCTCTCGGTCCTTCTGTGACAAAGACCATTAGCTGCTGCTGAATATCCATTTTCTACTTCTTCCTTAACAACATAACCCAGATTTTTCTTTGAGACTGACAATGTGCCCAGTCTAGAAGCAACATTTTCCAGTCCCACGTGTACTGATATCCATGGGACAGACTTCAGACTTGTGTGACATTACTGGAAATCATTGGGCAGAGCTTACAGGAAGTTTCCCTGGAAGAGTATCATTCTTTAAGGACATACCACTTTTATACGTGGCTTCGCTATTTCCACTGTCCTGAAACTCAGATGTGAGGGGTGCAGGAACAAATATGAGGGTTAATGGCCTGAGTTATAAATAACAACATGAAGAGTGAGAGAGAGCAGGTCAGAGTGAGAAGCGGACTCCCTATGGAGCTGGGAGCCCGATGTGGGACTCGATCGCGGGACTCCGGGATCATGACCTGACTCGAAGGCAGTTGCTCAACCAACTGTGCCACCCAGGGGCCCAGGAACTTTATAATTTCTAAATGATACTTTTTCCCACAAGGAAAGAATTGACCAAAGTCCCCTTCTCCGTAAGGTGAGATTGAAAACTTTGGCTAGGTATAAGTGCTTTTTATTTTACTTAATGATAACAAGTAAAATTGACTTATAATATGTATGCCACACCAAATTGCAGACCCCAACCAATAGCTGGAAAAAACACTTTTTAAAATCTAAAGTAAGAAATGGCACTACAAAATCCCCAAAATCTGAATGAGATCTGTCAATAAGAGAAACATTTCATTCTTAAACAATAGTAGTAAGACTAGTTTACTGTTGCATGTTTAGTCAACTTCTAAAATTATTTTGTAGAAAACTCCTTCCAGGTTTTTCCAATTATTAGGTGAATAATTTGCAAAAATCTGCCCCAGGAAGTGTCCATGAGAGGATGCGCCAATCCCTTAAATGGAAGTGACAGCTGCTGGATGATGCTGGAGTTCTGGCTTATGCCTTCTGCCCACTCACTGTGACAGAGTTGTGATGAGTCACCTTATGCTGTGAGCATAGACGCATCCCTTATGAAGAAGAATGGAAAAAATACCAACAATATTTCTTTTTTAAAATCGACTGAGCAGTTATAAGAAGTCTGCACAATTATTCTCACATCTTTTTAAGGAGTTGATCATCATTGTGGACATTTCATGCTTTTAATGGCTTTGGTTTAAAATTAATGACAATCCTCAAGCTCTAATGATAAACTTTACAATAATGCTTTCCATGAGCATTTAGGGATGCAACATTAGCCACTGATCTGACATTACTCAACAGTAACAATATTCCTCCATAGAGTTTGAATGCTCAAGGAAAACAACATCAACAAAAAGCCATTTTTATTAATAAGAAAAGGAATTAAACCTCAGAAGAAATGTTATTTTTCCTGTTGTTTCTTCTAATAGAAAATTTCATTTTATAATGCCTCTGGTATTTGGGTTGAGCTCTCAGTCCCAGGAAAAGCTGGAGACTGTGGGCACTGGGGTGTAGGGTTCTTAAATCAAGATACTGAGTGTGGGTCTGTAGTCTAACTGTGGGATCCCAACATCACACATTGCAGTTTTAAAAATGTTTTTGCTAGAGGCAAATGTGTAAATTTGAGGTTGCAGCCAATGCAGAATGTTTTTTTTTTCCTTTAATTTAGTGAAAAATCATTTGGGTTATTTTTCTCTATACTTTGGGGATCACATTTTCCAGATTATTATTCATTCTTTAAAGACCATTGTGATCAGAATACACTACTGAGCCCGTATCCTAGCTAACTAAGTCCCCCAACTGAGAAGTAAATTAAAGAATTCCACAACAATCTCCATGATATTTTGGATTAGAAGCAGACTTAATATGTGTGGTGCTTTAACTTGGAAAACTGCTGGATAAATTTTATTACAGACAAATTCAGCATAGCTGGGAGCAGAGGAAGACCAGGAGTGCCAAGACTGTTTTTCCATATTCTACTCATTTAATGGGATAATGTGGCCCTTGTTTCATGCATAATAACCATATGAATATCAACAAAGCAGAAAACTCCAATCTGGTTCTGCCAGCCCTTTCTTATTCAAATATTTTCTCTTGCACTAACAGGCAAATTTTTATTTTTACTTTTACTAAAGCTAACTGCAACAAAAACTCTTCTCTTTTTTTGTCACTCATATCTCTTTCTGTATGAACAACTTTACTATGCTGGACCCAGAGACCCAGAGCCAGGACCAGGGCTCAGGAAAATGCCAGTATGTCTGAGATGAGTTAGCATTCACTGAGCCCATTTTCCAGACTTCTCTGCAGTTAGATGTGACTAACACATTTTTCCCTTGCCACCAACATGATGGGGATGGGTTTAGTAACCTTGTGAGTCATGTGTTCAGATGACGAAGACATGAAGTAGAAGAAAAGTGAGTCCCCAAATTATCAATTGAATCAAAACTGCCTGTCACTTAAGAGCAATAGTTTTTCTTAATGTGTTCAAGAAATGAACTGTCATGTTTGAGCCTTTACATTTTGGGGGAATTGTTTAACAGCTAAAATTATTTAAGTAAACAGAGAAAAAAATATTGATATTCTTTTATCTTCATGATACCACGTTCATTTTGAAGTCTCTCTAGGAAACCTGTCTCTTCATTTATTATCTGTATTAAATCTGCTCCCACCTGTGTTTGCCTAGGATCAAGGTTTATACTCCTCTTACAATAACCCCAACCTATTTCCTCTCTCAAAACGGACTATTCCTGTCTCATGTCTTCACAGACTATTTCCTCAAGAGAACAATTAACTAATTCACTCAAATATGTAAATACCTGAATGCAATTTAAAACATTGCCTCTCAAATACTAACTCCTTTGTATTTTTAAGAGATTCACAACACACTAATTTAAATGAATGACTAACATGAGAACCATAAACCATGGGACCAGCTTTTTTAAGACATACTAGTTTAGGAAGATTTTTGGTCCTTCCTCTCACATCTCATGATGTGTTATCTATCTAGCAGTGCTCAAGATGAACCTTCAGCCTGATTGGCAATCAGCTGGTAGCACCAGATTAGGGACTGTAACCCCAAAATATCAGCCATATCCTTACCACTACCATCCTCCCATCTGCCTCCCTCCAGGCATGAAATCTGTATTTGCTGGAGATTTTGAAAGTGGTATTCATCCAGTACAGCTGTTTATTCCCTACCTGTCTCCTCCTCCCTCCCTGTTGCCCTGATGACCCACGAAGTAGGAAGACAGGGTGGTTTCACTGGGGAGTACGGATTGACCTGACTTTGCAGTTGGAAAATACTGAAGGCTACATCAGGGTGAACTAACGTATGTGACTTCATGGTGATTTACCAAATAATGCCTGCCCTTCCTATTTTAGTCAAGTGTCCTTGATTTATTGGAGAGATATTCAGTGGAGAAAGTCAGGTCCATTAACACAGTAGGTCGGAAGTGTTAATGCGCTCTTTAGAAAGTTTGCCCACACAGCTGCATACAAAGTGGCTCTCGTGCAGGTGATTCGTTCCACCTAGACGACTGTTCTGGATAGTGCATTCTGAACAGAAAAGAGTCTATAAACCTGGAAATGCCCAATGGCCTATATTATTCTGTCCAAATGCCTACATGGGTCTAAAAACCTGGAGGCATATTGGGTTGTGTTAAATGAATGCCTGTCCTGGCTTCGCTCTGTCCTTCTTTGAAGGTACTCGGTCTGCTTCCCAGTGAGCTTGTAGAAATGCCGGGGCTGGGGATGCTTGCCAAATGGCCTCCTCTCGTCAGGGCCTCTAATATCCAATTCATTTGTATTTGGCCCCCATGCATTAGAGCAAATTGCTAAAAATGCCATAAAAAGAGTTATTGTAGGGTTATTGAAGTTCTGATAGGTGATTGATGCCTTAATTAGGCCTGTTAATAGTCTTCATAGTGGCATGTAGTAATAACTAAACAGTCAGGTTGGGATTTAGGGTCACTATATTAGTTTGTTGAGTGCCACTAAATGAGCTTTTCTCTTCAGAACCAAATTATAATTTTATAGCTAACTCATAAACTTAACTCAGCTCAAATACTATTTAAAAGGCTCAGAGAGGTGCTTATTTACCAAGCTTTGAGCCACTAAGTTCTAAGCTGTAAAACTTGAATTCCAGCTATTAGAATCTTAATCTTTACTTGATAATAACTCCTTTTTAAATAATGTTCTACATTTTATAAAAGCAAAGGTAAATTCTACTATACTGAAGAGCAAGTTGTAAGTGTACAAATAGTAGTATAAAGTTACATTCACTATTTCTGTCAACTTAAAGAGAAAAATTGATAAGTGCTCTCAGTGCTAAGTGTTCCTGTTGGATTAAGCCTAATTCTAATCAGTGAGAGTTATCAAAAAATATATGTAGTTTCAAAGACTCTATAAGAAAAATAAATTCCTTAATAGTCAAATTTAACATAGGAGAGTCTCTCTCACTTTTTTAAGCCTATACATACTCTGTTCTTATATTTAATTCTGTATTACCTATAAAAACTTCAACATTTATCGCATTATTAACAAAAGAAATGTTTCTCTTCTGTGTATAAAACAAGATGAATTTGCTTGAATTCTCATCCATGAATAATGGACTTCAATATTCTGATTATATTTTTTACTTTGCTCCTAAAAGATACGTTCAATAAGTCTTTATGTAGGTTATATCACTTGAACCAAACAGTATCTGTGGACAGGTAGGACAGGCATCACTTGCTTCATTTGAGAGAGACAAACAAAAAAAGTCCATGCTTGTCTGAGTCAGCATGCCAGTCAGTTGCAGAGTGCGTATTAAATCCAGATGCCTTCATTCCATGCACTAAACCTTTCTGAAACTAATTCTCATAGCATAATGATAGAGTAAGTGAGCTGAGTAGGAAGATATAATTGAAAATAAACTTTTACAAATATGGTCCTCTGCTATGGCAGTGGAGTCAAGATAAAAACTAGTCCCCCTTCACCACCCTGGACCCCCTGAGACTTCAGATAAGATTGACTGTGGAGTTCCTCATACCCGTGGAGAACACGGTGTGCTAGAGCGCTAGCATTTAATGGTATGATACAGAGGCTGCACTGGCTTCAAATGTAGATGTTGAATCCAAATCAAATGGAGATCTAGAGAAAAGTAGAGGTCGATAAATGAGGCGTTAGATAAAGGTAGGTTAAAATGGAGCAAAACAAAACACAGCAGGGAAAACTAAGAGAAAGATGTTTCAGAGTAAGTGAGTGTGGATGGGAAGGCACATGAGACAGGACTCTTAAGTCTGCTGCAGAATTTCACATGCTCCAAGCACATGCCCGAGGAGATAATCATATGCTTTAGGAAGAATCCTCCGTGATGGTCCATGATCCTTATCACAGGATAATATAGACTCCTTAGTGATAGTATAGACCAAGCTGGCATGTAAGAAAAACCAAAGCTGGTGTTTAGAATACTCATTTAGTCTGGTTATTCGACAAATTTAAGCTCAGACTCCATTCACAGTAATGTTTGCATATATTAAGCTCATTTTTACCAGCATTTAATTTAAATCACCTGTGTGCTTAGATACTATAAAAATCTTGTGAACAACTTTTTTTGGAGAATGACGACTTAAGAGTTGTTCATTTTCAAAATGTGATGAATTAATTAATTAGTTTTTTCATTCATTTACCAACAAATAATTACTGAGTGCTTACCATTTGCGAAGCCAAGCCAAATAAACGTGATGGCACAGTACAGATTCACACAGCCTGCGATCCAATCCCGAGTCCAGCTCTTACTCTGACAATTCTGAAACACTTGGTACCTTAGTTTCTTTATCTGTAAGATGGGAACAATACTTTACAGGGTTGAACCAAATAGACTTTAAAGACATGAACTGCCTAGAACAGTCTAAATAATTTTTAAATCATTATTATTGGGAAAGAAGATAAGTCATATTCCCTGTCCTTAAAGAAAATATAGTTTAATGGGAAACAAAAAAATTATATAGCAGAGGTACATAACAATTTTTAGGGGTGTGATGTGCATAGGTAGTGACATACTGTCCTACTAGGCCATTCTCCCTCTCAAACAGTCGTTTTCTGATCATAGACAGTAGACTTGACTTCTCTCAGAGCCCAAAGACCTGTGCCAGTGCAAGCACCAAGAAGAACACATTAAGAGGCAATGGAATTTGACTACTAAAACTCAATTCTGATTCAGGAAGCAGGTGGTATAGTAGAAAAGACACGAACTCAGATCTAGATCTCAGTTCTGGTTCCAAAAAAGTATTAACTGGTCAACTTAGCATAATTTGATAAGCATTTCCATATCTCTTTGCCCATTTTTTTTCTGGATATTAGTTATCCTGCACAGGGTTTATTAACCTGCTATAGATGCTCAATAAATGGTGGTTGTTACTTTTCATCATTATTTAATATGAAAAAATAGATGATATGTATGAAATCTGAACATGTGATTTCTTTATGTCTTTCAATATGGGTTCAGTGCCTTTAAGACCGACTCTCAATGCGTGACAATGGTCTATAAACCCCTTCTAGACTCCATCCCTGCCTTTATCTTCAGCCTGTATCATCACTCCCTCCCCACCCACTGATCCCCCACACGGTATTCTGTGACCTCTCCATGACTTTCCTCACATGCTGTTTTTTTCTGATGGCGGGGGGGGTCCTCTTTTCCCAAACATAAAGACTCATTCATAATTTATCTATCCCAAGAAGCTTTTGCTCTTGTAGCTCTATACAAAATAAGGTGGGTGCCCTTCTCTGATTCAAACCACTCATGCTTAGGGTCCTCTTGACATGTTATTGCAGTTATTTCTTGACTTTTCTATTTTCTTGCCTCAAATTCTTTGAGATAAAAGACTGTCTTTCATACCTGCCTCTTAGAAACTTAGGTCTAAACAGGCCACATAGAGGTTACTCAATAAATGTTTATGGAATGAATGAATCAGTGAATCCTTGGGAAATGTAAGAGTAAGTAGAACCAGATTATGAATGTAAAAGGTCCTTTAAGTCGTTCCAGGGATTTTGCAAGAGGACTCTCCACCCTTAAGAATATTCCTATAGCTTTGAAAAAGAAAAAGAATATTATTATAGGTTAGGAAAATTTTTCGTTCAGAAAGATATATTTAAAAATTCTAGTATAACATTAGTGCCTCTTTGGCTCTGGGGAATAGAGAGAGTTCTGCGGTAGAAAGTGCATATCTATCATCACCAATTAGTCTTCACTTAGATACTCTGAGCTTTGGGCTTTATAAATATTCTTACTCATTGCAGACTCTTCTATTGTCTGGGAGTTTTTAACTTAACTACAAATGAGATCTTTTCCAAACGTAGAATCTACTGCACACACATCTAAGGACTCTGATTTCCAATGTTTTTATGAACTGCTATCCTCTGGGAAAATTAAACCTATATGTAGGCAACAGCCTGATTAATTAAACTTAGAAAAAGTAGTTTTTCTCTCTATTCCTCTCTTTACTTCTGGCCATAATAATTCAGCTGCTTTTTGCTGGAACTTTCCACACAATTGCTTCTCCATTTTATTTGATTGAAGAAGCCTGATCAGCAGGAATTACTACTTTACCCATTTCCTCCATGTGAAAAAATGGACTTTTTTTGGGTAAAGCTTTCTGGTTAAGAATAGCATGAACTCACTCAACCTGGTGATAGGAAAAAAGGGAAAAATTGAGTTGAAGCCTGGAAAACATCCAGGAAATAAAGCTGTGTCTCTCTGTCTTTTATGAATATATTATCTTTCATTCCTGTTTCTACAAGGACATTGCATTAATCCTTTTCTCAGCCAAATGCTTTCGCCTGCTTCTCCATATAAATACCTTCTCAGTTCAAATATTAACAGAAACTAGCTACATGCCATGTTTCAATCCCATTTTTAAATGCTTGAGACAAAGAAACTAATTATCCCAAATGGGGCAGCTGTCCACCTCAAGCAGCTGTAACTATAGGATGATCATGGTCATAGATGACCCTAGACATGGTGGAGTTGATCCTGGTCAAGTCTGAAGGCACATTATGCATACTTCTTACGGTAGACCTAACTGAAACAACTGCCTATCACACAGAACAGTACTCCCATCCAAGAGAATTGGTAGTTTATCTGTAGCTTAGCACTAGAAATTAGAGGAAAACAAATTTCTCCCTCCCTTTTTTTAAAGCCAATGCTGTAAACTCTCCCATTATGTTCTACTGAATAACATAATTGGATAAACAGCAATAAAACAGTTAAAAAATAAGGCACAATCTCAGCACTTCTTCAATACTTCATTTGTACATAGTCTAGAACTCTCTTTAAGGGAGGCTCCTTTTTTTCTTCTTCTTAAACTAACTTAAAAATTATTTGAATATAGTTGCATAATATTACGTTAGTTTCAGATGCGCAACATAGTAATTCAACTTCTCTATACCTTATACTATGCTCACCACAAGTGTAGCTACCATCTGTCACCATAAAACGCCATGACAGTATCACTGACTATATTCCCTATGCTGTGCCGTTGATTACCATGAAAACTGAAGTGTGTACTTCCCACTCTCCTATACCCATGTTGCCCATCCCTGTACCCCCCACACTCTGGCAACCATCAGTTTGTTCTCTGTATTTACAGGTCTGCTTCTACTTTTTATTTATTTATTTATTTTCCTACTTTTTATTTGATAAACTAATATTTATTGATCTCTAGCAATATACTAAGCACTGTCCTATTCCCTTTACTTGTCATCAGCACATTTAATTCTAATAGAAATTTTGATTAGTTATAATTTTATACCATTTATGGATGAGAAAACAAAGGCACAGAAAGGTCAAGTAAGTTATGCAAATCATACAGCTTACAAGGGGGATCCAGGATTCAAATTGAGGCTGGCTTTGGAGCTCAAGCTAACACCATTGCCTATCTTTCCATCTACCTGTGTTAGTCTTCTTCAATTTTCTAGCATCTTAGACGTTACTAATGCTAATTCAATAAGTAAAGTGTGTATGATAGAATTCTAACTCATCTCCGTTAACCATTCACTAAGTTAAATATACTTCCAATGTCTTAGCAAAACAGAGTGACTAATATGTCTACCTTCCATTATTTGATATATTCCTTTTTATGTCTGTTTGAACTCACAATATAATTACATAATTTTATTATGTAAGATATAGACCAATTAAATAGGATGAAAATAGTTATTTCTATGAAAAGCAAGACAAGTGTTTTGTAAGAACTTAAGAAAGATGATATAATAATAGTCTAAGTAGGCTTAGAAAAAATAATATAAAAAAAAGAAAAAATTAATTCTACCAAGTAATAGGCTGAGAATAATTGGCAAGAATATTTAAATTGTTGTTGCATTTAAAGGTTTTAAAACAGTGACTATCTATCGTGCTGTTGATATGATTATGTAAAAAAGACATTAATTTCAATCAATAGAGAAATATTTAGGGCCCACATCAAAATTGTCAAATAAATATAAATTTATATATTATACAATAAAATAAGATATTTGAAGCAGACTTATGTCTGTTTTTAAATTCCTTCCTCTCATTTATCTTTTTATGGAAAACTACTTATAGAGCGCTTTACCTTATAAACATTCACTTTTTTCAAATTCTTAAAATTTATTTTTAAAGTGTACGACTTAATGGATATCACTGTCATTAGTCACCATGAAGTTCAGAGCATTTTTTAACACCTCGAAGAGAAATCTTGTACTCATCAGCAATCACTCCCCTTTCTTACCTCACCTACTCCCTGACGACCATTAATCTACTTTTTTTATCTCTAAATATTTGTTTATTCTGGCCATATAATGTAAATTAAGTCATACAGTATGTGGGCTTTTGTGTGTCTGACTTCACTAAATTATCATAATATTTTCAAGGTTCATCCATTTTGTTGTATTAGCACTTACTTCATATGTTCATTATATGGATATACTATATCAATTGATGGACATAAGAATTGCTTTTACTTTCTTATTTTTTGCTATTCTGAATGAGTCTGCTATAAACATTTGCATACAAGTTTGTGTGTAACTGTACTTTCGACTTATGTTGAGTGTATACATGAGAGAGGACTTTCTGAGTCATATAGTATAATAGTTTTCTCTGTCAACTTAACTATAGCATCTAATTATTCAATCCAGCATTAATATAGGTTTGCTGTTGCATCTACATTTTATAGATGTGCTTAATATCTACAATCAGTTGACTTAAAGGAGAATATTCTTGATAATGTGAGTAGCCCTTCAGTCAGTCGTTAAGAGAAACACTGAGATTTCTTTCAGAAGAAATTTTGCGTGAAGACAAAACAGAGTTTGTAGTCTGCTAGATTGGCCTACTGATTCAGATTTGACAGCCTCACGATCTTGAAGCTGGTTTCTTTAAGTAAATATACGCTTATTTCCAAATGGTTGTGTTTCTCTGGAGAAAATTGAGTTATTCAGATCTTTGTACAGAAGATTGTTTTGAGGAACAGAATCTTAAGGATGAGTTTTCTGCATTGGTTCTGGTTTTTTTTGGAATTATCTAATCTGATCAGATTTTAAGGTAGTAATGACTATTTCTAGTGGTAAAAAGAACACTATTTGATACTCCTAATGAAATACTTCTAAAAGGTAAGTTTCTGGATGACAATATATTTGATACCTTAGGGCATTTTTGTCAAACTAATGAGTATAATGAGATTGAATGGTTGCTTCTAACTAATGGAGAAAGTAGGGGACATAAAGGATAAGTTTGGGACTTAAAATTTCCAGCTTAAACTTTGCATAAATGACCTGAAAATCTCTGTCTAACCTGAAAGAAACCCTTATCTCATGTGTCTGTAGGGCTGATATTTCTGAAAATACATATGCAGACTCTTACCTTATTAGTGTCTGAATCACAACACAAATTGAATTCTCAGCCTCTCAGGCTTTCCATTTAAAATGAGGACATTGATTGGAAGAAAAATGGGACCTTGAAAATTGAAATAGGAATATGTAAGAAGGTTTTAATGAAGCTGGAGACATAAAACCCCTAAATTCTGCTGAGTCTTCTTTGACAGTAGTCTAGCGCCCTGTCTGAGGAGTTAATGCCCTCTCTGAGGAGTTTAACTTGGCTTTGCCTGAATAAACTAAACTAAAAATAAATAAATGACCTCCCCTGAGGGACTACCTTACAAGACACTACCTCCTCCATCCCTCTTTCCTACAAGACCTATAACTAGACTCATGTACCAGTAGGCAGCCTAGAAGGGTAAGGTCAGTATATGAATGACAGATGGACGATACATGAAAATAGCTATAAGAGTTTCCTAATGTATATGAAGAGAAATTGAGAGAATATGTGTGGGAATTAATATTAAACATACAGGGTAACAGTAGAAGGGAAAAAAAATTGAATCAGGCCAAAGTAATTCATATGGGACCACTAAGCAGAGATTCTGGATTCTGTGTTGCAGCTCAAGGGGTTAGAAGGGGCTCTAACAATTTGATTGATGGGGTGGGTGAAACGTGGACCAAAAGGTGACTTACACTAACTGAGGTTAAAATGCCAAAACAGTATTGGAATACTATAGAAGAGATCCAGTGGCTTAAGGAGATTGAAATGCTAGAGTGGATTTATCACGTAAAACCTGGTCACTCATTCTGGAAGCGTCCACCAATTGCTGGTGGAAGGGAATTGTGAAAAGTAAATTTGTGAAGGGTACCTGAGCTTCCTTGAGGACCACTATGGTTGCTCTCCTCTGTCAGTCAGAAATTACAGTGGGAAATGTTGCCCCTGAACTGGGATTATTAAGTGCAGTGAGAGATTGTTAGATGCCAGTGGCAGCACTTAATTGCCAAAAGTATGTAAATGCCAAAGGCAGGCATGATGGCTTTAAAAGACAGAAAATCAAAGCAACAATCAAAAGTGACTCAGAGACCAAAAATGGTGTCCAGTTGATCATGATGTATCTAGAAGAAAAACATATTTACAACCTACCAAAATCTCACTTGATCTTTATAGACAGGAAACTTCTAGGTGAAATGAACAGTAGTCTAACTTGAGTCACTGAAACAATCTCAGACTCAGTCAGTTCCTACATTGGATCTAGTTTATATACCCAAAGCCCCTTGAGTAAAGGGGGGGGAGCTGAGTTCACTTAAGGAAGAACCTTACTTCCTTAAAATTAATATTGATAATTTATTATCTGACCATACTGAAAATCGTCCTCTCAGTGTTTCCCAAAGGGACCTGCAACTTTTAATTAGGTAGGATTACTGTTCATGAAGGAAAAAGAAATTGCCAGACTTTTTTGGGATTACTGGACACTACCTCTGAATTGACACTAATTTCAGGAGGCCCAAAGCATGTGATCTACCAATCAATATAGATGTTTACGGAGGTCAGGTGGTCAATGGAGTTTTAGCTCATATCTCTCTCATAGTGGGTACAGTGGGTCAGTGAACCCATTCTTTGGTTATTTCCACAGTCACCATATGCATAATAGACATAGATGTACTCAGCAACTGGCAGAATCCCTGTAATTATTCATAGTAGTAGGATCCTGTGTATTTCTGTGATATCAGCTGTAATGTCTCCTCTTTCTTATTTAATTTATTTGAGCCATCTCTTTTTTGTTAGTTGAGCTAAAGCTTTGTCAGTTTTATTTATCTTTAGAACAATATTGGTTTTGAACTTTTTTTTTTTTTTTGGTCTTTATTGTGTTTATTTCTGCTCTGAACTTTTTTATCTCTTTCCTTGTGCCAACTTTGGGCTAATGTATTCTTTTTCTGTTTCTATGAGGTCTAAAGTTAGATTGTTTGAGATCTTTCTTTCTCCTTAATGTTGCTGTTTATTGCTATAAACTTCTCTCTTAGAACTGCTTTTACTGTATCACATAAGTTTTGGTATATTGCGTTTCCATTTTTATTTGTCCCAAAATATTTTTTGGGTTTCCTTTATATTTCTTTTTTGATCCATTGGTTATTCAGGAGTCTGTTTGTTTGTTTGTTTGTTTTTAATTTTCACATATTGTGAGTTTTCCTCCTGTTACTGATTTCTAGTTTCATGCTATTTGATTAAAAAAAAAAGCTTTTGTTTTTAATTTATTTTATTTTTTAAAAAATTTTTATTTAAATTCCAGTTAACATACAGTATAATATTGTTTTCAGGTGTACAATATAGTGATTAAAAAAGTTACTTGATATGATTTCATTCTTCTTAAATTTGTTAAGATTTGTTTTGTGGCCTGCCACATGACCTTTCTAGAGAATTTTCTGTTTGCACTTAAGGATGTATATTCTGCTACTATGGAATAGAATGTTCTCAATCCATCTGATCTAAAGCATACTTCAACTCCAATGTTTTCCTATTGATAATTTTTCTGGATAATCTATCCACTGTTGAAAGTGGGTTGGGAAGTCTTCTATTATTGTTTTATCACTGTCTCTTTCTCTTAATTTTTGACTTATTTAGGCATCCTGATTGGATACATATATATTTATAATTATAAATGAAGATATATCTACATTTATCTTTACAATATGATTTTTCTTGTCTTTTTATAGATTTTGATTTAATGTCTGTTTTGTCTGATATCCGTGTAGCTACCCCTGCTCTCTTTTGGTTTCTCCTTACGTGGTTTTCATCTTTCTCCATTCCTTCACTTTCAGTTACTACATATCCTTAAAGCTAAAGTGAGTTTCTCATAAGCAGTATGTATATATGTATATGTAGCATATAGTTGGGTCTTTTTTTTTTTTTTTAATCTACCTGGCCACTCTGTGTGTTTCAACTGTAGAACTTAACCATTTACATGTAAAACAATTACTGATAGATAAGAACTTACTATGGCCATTTTGTGTTATTCATTTGCTGTTCTTTTGTTCTTTTCTTCCTCTCTTCCTGTCTTCCTTTTGATTTGATAATTTTTGGAGTCATATGCTTTGATATCTTTCTTCTTCTCTTTTGTGTATCTGGTTTTTGGTTTGTGGTTATGAAGCTTACAAAAAACATCTTAATGTTCTAAGAGTCTGTTTTATACTGTTCCCAACTTGGTTTTAATAGTATACAAAAACTACATTTTTGCCCCCCAATATTCTGTTTTTGATATCATAATTTATAGATTTTTATATTGTGTAACCATTAACAAAATACTATAGCTATGGTTATTTTAAATTATTTTGTCTTTTAGTCTTTCTACTAGAGTTAAAAGTAATTTATATGATTCCATTGCATTATTAGAGTATTTTGAATTTAGGTATATATCTACCTGTACCATTGAGTAATATACTTTCATAAGTTTTTATATTACTAACTAGCATGCAATTGTAGGCTTCTTACAGATATTCTTTATCAAGGCAAGGACTTTCTCTTTAATTCCTTTTTCTGAGAATTTTTATTCTCATAAACAGGTATTGGATTTTTAAATTGTTTCTCTCTGTTAATTAACATAATTATAAGACTTTTTTTTTTTTTTAGCTTTTTAGATATGGTAGATTATACTGTGTGATTTTGAAATGTTTAACCAACCTTGAAGTCTGAAATAATCTTACTTGATCATAGTATATAAAATTCTTTATGAACATTTTGGATTTTCTTTGCCAATATTCTGTTAGGTATTTTTCATCTAGATTCATGAGAATTATTGGTCTATAGACTATATGCTCAGGATTGCAGAGGAGGATTGTCTTTGTTTACAGTTGGTACCAGGGTAATAATAGACAAATAAAATGAGGTGAGTAGTCTTCCTTCATCTTCTATTTTCTGGAAGAGGTTGTATAAATTTAGTTAATTTTTCTTTAAATGTTTGGTAGAATTCCCTGTGCTTGGAAATTTATGTTTTGGGAACTTTTTAATTATGAATTTAATTTCTCTGATGGATATAGGGCCCTCTAGATAGTTTATTTTATTTTGTTTGAGTCTTAGTAGTTTGTGGTGTTTGAGGAATTGATCCACTTCTTCTAACTTGTCAAATTTATGAGTGCAAAGTTGTGTCAAATATTCCCCTGTTACCTTTTTGATGGCTTCAGGATCTCTAAATGATATTCTCCATTTTATCCTGATAGTTGCAAATTTTGTCTTCTCTCTTTTTAGATCTGCAGTATTATTAGAAATCTATCAATTTCACTGATTTATTTCAAAGGGCCAGCTTTTTGTTTTATTGATTTTCCTCTGTTGTTTCACTATTTTGAATTTTGTTGACTTTTGTTCTTTATTAATTCCTTTCTTCTGCTAGTTTTGAGTTTTTTTCTTTTTCTAGAGTCTTGTTGTAGGGAATAAGATTATTCATTTGATGACTTTCTTTGTTTCTAATGTAAACATTTTTTTCTATAAATTTACTTCTTTACTTCATCACTGAAAATTACTTCATCACTCCTTTAGATGCATACTCTAAGGTTTGCTATGCTTCTTTTTTCTTACCCATTCATTTTTTTGTATTTTTAAATTTCCTCTGAGACCCATGAATTATTTAGAAATGTGTTTTTTTAAATAAGAAATTCCTGCATTCTTATATTTTCCTGTTCTCATTCTATTATTGATTTCTAACTTGACTCTGTTTTGGCTAGAGAACACATTATGTAAGACTTAAATTCTTCTGAAAAAAAATTTTTTTTTAATTGTTCTGAATTTGTCAAAAGTCTTTTTAGGACCTAGGATATAGTCTATCTTGGTGAATATTCCATGAGTGCTTGAAAAAATGTGTATTCTGCTGTTGGTTGGTGTGTGTGTGTGTGTTTTTAAAAGATCTTATTTATTTATTTATTTATTTGAGAGAGAGAGAGAGAAAGAGAGAACATGAGAGGGGAGATGGTCAGTGAAAGAAGCAGATTCCCTGCTGAGCTGGGAGCCTGATGTGGGACTCGATCCTGGGACTGTGGGATCATGACCTGAGCCAAAGGCAGTCGCTTAACCATCTGAGCTACCCAGATGCCCAGTTAGTGTGTTTTTATACATGTCAGTTAGTCTGTTGACTTTGTTGTTCAGATCTATATTCTTGCCAGTTTTCTAATAGTTCTATCATTTGATAAGAGGTAAATGTTGAAGTCCCTAACTATAATCATGCCTATTTTTCATTATAGCATTATCAGTCATCTCTTCATGTATTTTGAGTCTCCATTGTTGGGTATATATACCTTTAGAATTGTTAGATTTTCTTGGTGGGTTGTATTAATCCATTTATCTCATATAATGTATCTTTTTGTCTCTAGTAATGCCTCCCACCCTGGAGATCGCTTTATCTGGTATTGATATGGCTCCCTCTGCCTTTTTTGATTAATGTTTGCATGTATATCTTTTTCCATTCTTTTATATTCAGTCTACCTATGTTTTTGATTTGAAGTGACTTACTTGTAAGTCACACTGAATGTGAGTTTGTCCTCTTTCCCTCACTTTATTGGCATAATATCCAAAGACTTCTGATAGGGACAAAAAGATCTGCTTTCCCTGTCCCTCTCTGCTAAATACAACTGAAAATCCTAATAAGACTAGACTAGTCTTATGTTATGTTTTGTTAACTAGATATGTTATGTTTTGCTTATCAACCCTGCCAATCTTTGTCTTTTAATTGGTATATTTAGAAAAGTTATATTTTGGGTAAATTGAACAAATTGTAACAAAAAAAGTTACATTTTGGGTAAATATTTGGGTAAATAAAGTTACCAATTGGGTAAATTGGGATATAGTACAGCATAAGTCTGCTACTTGGTTATTTGTTTCTTCTGGTTCTTCTTACTCTGTTTTGTTTTCTTACCTTTTTAGGGCTACTTATGTTGACTATAATCCTGTGAATGTTAACTCTTTTTACTTGTATAACTTTGTATAATTTTTGTGATGGCTGTATACTAAATATGCATGTATATTATTATTGTATATTAAAATATATATATTTTATTATGTATATTATTAGTTTTATTAAAATAGACATATATAACTTATAATAGTCCTCTGGTAGCAACACTATGAAGGAAGTGTGGAAATGGCATTTTGGATATCAGATATTTTGTTTCAATCACCAGATATGATTTATAAAATTATAAGGGATAGAATTGTCTATTGTATGCTGCCATATCTCTGTTCTTCTGTTTTTCCTTCTTCCTTCCTGATGTCTTAAGATTCCTTTCATTATCATTTTCTTTCTTTTTGGAGAACTTCCATTAGCTGGTTTTTAAGGACAAGTCTGCTAATGACAAAACTCTTTTTTGTTTTCATTCTTTGGAGAATGCTGGTTTTCTTCCTCCTTCATTACTGAAATACAGTTTTACCAGTTATAGAATTTGTGACAGTTTTTTCTTTCAGCACTTAAAAAAATATCAGTTTGCCTTCTCCTGGCTTCCATGATTTTATATGAGAAATCCATTGTCATTTAAAATTGTATTCTACTGTGGACAATATGTTGCTTGTCTCTGGTTGCTTTCAAAATTTTTCTTTTAAGTTTTCAAAAGTTTGGGTATCACATATCTTGACAAAGATTTCTTTCAGTTTATCTTGGTTAATGTTTACTGAGCTATACTATAAATCCTGTGATTTATAGGTTATGTCTTTCACCAGATTTGGAGATTTTTCTATTATTTCTTCAAATCAATCAGCCCCAGTCTCTTTTATGTATCATGAAAATATGAACATTGGACCTTTTGTTTTTATACCGCAAGTCCTTGAGGCTCTATTATTTATTCTCCAGTCTTTATTCTCTGTGATATTTAGATTGGGTGAATCCTATTGTTTTCATTTTCAAGCTAATCAAATCTATCTTTTGTTACCTCTATCATTGAGGCTATCCAATGTATTTCTTTCTATATTATATTTTTCAGTTCTAAAATTACTATTTGTTTCTTTTTAAAAAATAACTTCTACTTCATTGCAGAAATTTTATATTTTTTATTTTAAAAAGAATCGTAATTGTTGAAACTTTTTTTGTTGTGGATATTTAAAAAATCTTGTTTGATAATCTCAATATTTGATTCGCCTTGGTGTTCATATCATTTAATTGTCTTTTCATACTGAAATTGTGATTTTCTTGGTTCTTGACATAACAGGTTGATTGTTTTGTTTTGTTTTGTGTTTGTTTGGTTATGTTTTGTTTTTGTTGTTGTTTTAACTTACCTTGGGCATTTTATCTATTATGTTAGGAAACTGGATATTATAAAAGTCTTTTATTTTAGCAGTATTCACCTGTTTAGGTTTAACATGTAGGTGTTGGTCAATTTTGTGGGCTGTTTCCAATGTCAGTTTAATTTTCAGAGCCTTGATAGTGTTATTTTGGTTAATCTACTGACTCTGGGGTACCCACTAGTTCCTACTGGCTTCCCCCTCTCTGGCAGCAGAGTGTCTCTTGGTGAAGGCGTGAGTGTGGTAGAATTCATCCATCCACTGTCCACCCCTCTTCTCACCTCTACTCTTCTGTTGTTTCTGGAAGGGGAAGGAGAGTCTCTGACACACAGAGACAAAAATGATTCCCAACCTAGGTCACTCTCTCCAGCTAATTCTCTTCTACCTGCTCTATTTGTTCTCTTTTTACGTTAGTATCAGAGGAAAAGGAGAAGTCTCATACTGTGCAAGGGAGAGTACCTCCACTGGTAGCTTACTTCAGGCAGGAATCTCAAATAACTCTCCTTGTTGGCAATGTTATGCAGCTCACCTGATGTTGTCAGAAGGACTCCCTCCTGTCTGGGGGAAGAAAGAGCTACTTTTTGTTGTTAAACATGAGTACATTCTAGGTCTGGGTGAACTTCCTCTGTTGGGTGGGAAGATGCCGGATGCCTGTCACTGTGCTGTCCCTCTCATTCTGGGATCCCAAACCAGATCGCATTTTTCTTACCACCTCTCAGAATTTCCTTTTGTTGTTTCTTGAGTCATTTACAGGGTTTTCAGTTGTGCTTAGCAGAGTGGGTGAAGGAAAGCACATCGACACCCTTTTACCCTATCAGAATTCTCTGGATATCATTCTAATAAACTGAGGGAAACAGGGCAAATCTCACATTTAGTGTGAGTGAATGCAATGTAAAGAAGTCTGTAATATCAAGCTTTTCTGTGACAAAAGAGACTTTTTTGTATTTTGTGTATGGTAGAATATTATTCCTGAGATACATTTATTAAACTTTCCAATTATTGAAAGCCTATATGGTTTTAAAATGGCTCTGGTTTCAAGATTTCCATATATGGTAATGATGTGGGCTCTGGTGTTTCTACCTTCACATAGATGAGAAATTTGTGTTATTACTCTGCCCAACGAATGTTGTCACCTTCATGCCAGAACTTAAGGACTTTCATTGATATAGAAGAGTGATGAAATTGGAATAAAAGAAAAATGATGGGGTGACTTTTATTTAATAATTGCACATTCTATTAGGTAGTAGAGAAGGAAGATGAAGCCATACCAACACTAAGTTAGAGGTGGAAACCAGCCAAAGAATGGGCAAACAGAAGAAGGAAATGCGTGTGATAAGGGAGCTGCTGGATACAGTGCCCCTGGTAGCAAGGCTTTCTCGGTCAGAGTACCAATCACTAGTTTTCATGTGGTAGATTTTCATCAGGGCAAGCAGTGAAAAATATCTCCACAACTGTTAGCATAGTTAGGGCCACAATAAACAAGCATGACTCCTCGGGTTCATAGAAAGCCACCTTAAGTCAAGACAAAGGCCTTATCCTGAAAAATCAACATTTGGTTATCTAAAATAGTTTCTCTCTAGAACCAAGAAAATAATTAGTCTATTTCTGATTGGTATACTCACACATACGACAAAGCACGTAGAAAATAGATTGTGCAGTCATAAAGAAGCAATAGAATGAGATTTCTAGGGGTGGAGAAAAACCAAAGAAAAAAGGAAAAAAAGGAAAAAAGAAAAAAAAAAAGAATGAGGTTTCTAGGAATGAATAAAGGTTACAGATATGATTGCTGAGTAAAATGAAGAACAACTTGAATACTGCAGAAAATCAAATAATGACTATAGACTCTGGAATCTTAGGCCTCTGGACGGCCCAAGATGCATTTATTTGCTCCAACACTCACACGTTGATTGACATGGAAGGAAGAAAGGCAGGCAGAAGGGGAGGGAGAGATGAAGAGGAGAAGCAGAGAGACAGAGACAGATATAATTATGGTATAGATCTTACCAGGTTGAGAGAAGTTTTGTTTGTTTGTTATGTTCTTGTCTTTTTCACCTTCTACAGAATGTGATAACCCTAACAGTTTATTGAATTAGGGCACTTAAATTACTTGAAAGTGCAAGAGTGGGAAGAGGACATGCCAGGGTAAGTACTATCGGAGGAGGTCCAAGAGGAAGACTATAGGGAGAAATAATAAGGGAGAAGGATTTTATGTCAGCCAGGGTCTAATCAGGAAAAGAAATCCACTTCTACAGTTTACAGCAGGTGCAGCTTACTGCAGGAGTTGGTTGTATCTATCATGGAGAATTAAGGAGCCTAATGGACAGTAAGTTTGCACTAGTAACAGCCCAGCAGTATCAGGAAACACTGTGCTCTCAGGCAGAGAGACAGGGCGAGAAGGTGATTTACCAGAGCCCACATAACCACGTAGTAGAAGCTAGAATCATTGCAAGCCTGCATGGTAGAAGGTGGAGGAACTGAGGAGAGGCCGTCACTGAAAAAGAAAATGCCTGAATCCAGATAGTATCCCAGAGCAAAGAATGGCAACACGGGCTGTGTTTAGCATTGGCTAAGTGATGGAGGGATTCAAGGATGCTAACGAAGGTGCTATTAAAAATTTGTCATTTATTCAGACTGCATAGAGAGTTGGGTGACTTAAAAAAATGAAAGAAAAATAAAAAGGAAAAGAAAGGTAAAGAGAAAAGACAGTTAATTTGTCTGTCACATCAAATGTGATTTTGGGTATAGTTCACTGGAGTGGTTTAGATAGGAATCAGATTGTTAGAGGTTCAGGTAGATATAGCTTGCAATGTATAGGCTGCAGATGACCACCAGTTGATCCAGAAATTAGAAATGTAAGCAAGAAGAAAATAAGAGAGTAATTGGCAGTAGTTATAAGAAAGTGAGTGATTTTTTTTCAACATAGTAAAAGTTGTGCCTATATTCAGATTAAAGGAATTGACAAAATTAAAGGAAATGACAAATTTTCATTGACAGGTAATCAAGGAAACCATATATAATTTTGTTTAAAAAGTAGTTTCAGTCACCTGTCTATATACCCTCTATTTTTTGAAGATTTTATGTATTTATTTGAGAAAGAGAGAGATAGAGAGAGCCCAAGCGGGGACGTTGGGGAGAGGGAGAAGCAGGCTTCCCACTTAGCAGAGAGCCCGATGTGGGGCTCCATCCCAGGCCCTTGGGATCATGACCAGAGCTGAAGGCAGACAGATGCCCAGCCGACTGAGCCTCCCAGGCGCCCCACACCATCTATTTTGATTCAGCTGATTTTAAATACTAACATCGAATGAGTACTACTAAAATCATGACATTTATAAGACCTTATAGAAATTTTGCAGGTATAACCTTGGCAGCTGTGTCTCCAGACATCCTAGCAAGAACGTCATGCTACTTGCTGGGAACATTTCCAAGCACAGTCTTACAATAGCAGTTTTGAAAACTGGGAAACAAGATCCTATACTCACAATGAGGGCAATGTGTTTTCAAAGAGCATAAAATCAAATGATATACAGGTGACTTTAGCAGAGACAACCATGTGCTTACATCTGGGAAACAGTCCAAAGGACAGGTCCTGAAGAGACACATAGTACTGGCAATGGACTGGGTAGATAATCATGTAAGCTCAGTGAGTCTATACCACTTAAAATTTAGAGCAACTCAAGGGAGAAAACTCTAACAAGAAAACCACTGCAGTAATTGAGTCATAATTATTAGCATTTTAAAGAGAACATTAAAATTAAACTCAGTGTACTGTATCTGTTCTCTTTAAAAAAATGGGACACCCTGTGGAGAGAAAGAACTCGGAGTAAAAAGTCATCCTGATTATAATGAAAACAAAGTAATATTGGAAATCTGGAGGTCAGGTGAGGTGTGGTAAGATCATCTTCAATATTTTGACATAATTTAGAAAACTTAGCTATTTCTTGTCTAGAGACTCACAGCATTTGGAAAGAGTGAATCATATTTATAAGTTTCTTGGGATGCATTCTGTGTATTCGGCTTGGGCTGCCATAACAGAATGCCATAGCCTGGGTGGCTTAAATACCAAATGTTTATTTTTCATAGTTCTGGAGACTGGAAGTCCAAGATCAGGATGCCAGTCAGTCTGGTTTCTGGTGAGAGCTTTTATCCTGACTCACTGATGGAGGTTTCTTCTTACTGTGTCCTCACATGTCAGAGACAGAGACAGAGACAGAGACAGAGACAGAGACAGAGACAGGAAGACAGAGAAGGAGACTTTCTTGTAAGGTCACCAATCCTATCGGATTAAGAGTCCACCCTTGTGATTCTACTTAACCTAATTATAACCTAAAAGCCCTATCTTCAAATTGGGTGTTAGAGCCTCAATATATTGATTTTGGGGTGACACAATTAATCCCATGGCACATTCTAATAGTTTATTTGAGTCCAAGTCTTTAGCGTGGCCTCTCTAGCCCATTATATGTGGCCTGGTCCTGGGCCAATTGTCTTAACATTTCTATCCACTCTATTTAAGCATCTTAAGCCCTTGTTATTTCTTGAAATACTAAATATAGTCTCTTATTGGGGACTTTATATGCAGTTCTTCCTCTGCCTATTTACATACTACTTCTGTGCTTGGCTTCTACTCTTCAGTCAGATCGCTGTTCAAATGTTGCCTCCTTCAACTTTTTAGGTACTTATTGTGTAGGTTCATCAATAGATTGTAAATTCAGTGAGGAGATGCGCTGTTTTGTTACTGTTTATTGTATGGTAAGTACTAAATTAATTGATGTTTGTGGAGTGAATAAATGAATCTTGAATCAAGTCAAGAATTTAAAAAGCTTGGAAACCAACCCTATTTTAATTGTGTGGCAAGGAGGAACAGAGTGTCCATCCTTCTTCTCATTTGTTAATAAGTAAAAATATCTTGGACTTGAGAGCCACTCATGAAGAAGGGTATGCCCTCCTGCCCCTAACCCTTCCAGTTCATCACACATTCACGAATACACATATCTAACTCCTTTTTGATATCCAGTGTAATCCATGAGCCATGGGAGTACACATTGCTACTCACTCACATCTTCAGTTTGGAGTATGCTTTCCCAAGAGCACTATGGGATGGCATTATAAAAGGGGTCTCTCAAAGGGGGTCAACACTTAACAGTCTCATGTCAGGAAATCCCAAATTCATTATACCAAACAGTTAAAAACCAGAACATTAAAAACAGCTCAGTAATCTTGGTTGTAAAAAGCATAGTTTGGCTGTAGGCTAGTTTAAGTAGAAAAACGATTTACTGGAAACCTGTTAGCAAGGCTGAATCCACTGATGATCCCTCCTAGTCTCTTTAGATGGTATCAACATTTTTTTTAAATTTTTTTATTTATTTGAGAGAGAGATCACAGCAGGCAGAGAGGCAGGCAGAGAGAGAGGGGGAAGCAGTCTCCCCGCTGAGCAGAGAGCCGGATGCTAGGCTTGATCCCAGGACCCTGAGATCATGACCCGAGCCGAAGGCAGAGGCCTTAACCCCTGAGCCACCCAGGTGCCCCTGGTATCAGCATTCTTGTTGAAAGCAGGAAACAGTAAGATCAATCAAGGTAGCAGGCTAACACATTTATAGAAGCCCCAGACAATTTACACCAGCCACTGTACTAGAGGAATGGCTCAGTCTTTTCCCAGTCCTAGCATTCCTTTTCTATGCTGCAGTGACCACCAGGTAGAACATGAAGCCATGTACACAGGTGATGCTATGCTATTTAAACTATCAAGATGCAGTAACTTTGTTTTTGTTTTTCCAGAGAGAGAGAGAGAGAAAGCACAAGACAGGGTAGGGGGGTGAGTGGGCAGAAGGAGAAGCAGAGCAACTCCCCACTGAGCAGAGAGTCCAATGCAGGGCTTGGTCCCAGGGCTCAGAGATCATGACCTAAGCCAAAGGCAGACGGAGCCACATAACCGACTGAGCCACTCAGGTGCCCCTGAATGCAGGAACCATTTTTAACTTACAAACTCAGTGTACTTACTCTTATTTACAATCTAAAGCTCATTCTCCTGTCATTTCTTGCTTCTCATTTTTCAAGACTACAAGCAAGCAAGCAACCTTTCACAATTTCTTAGACCTCCATAATCATGACATATAGGCAGCTCAACCCCAACGTGCTGTTTGTTTCAGTTGCATGTGGCATTTCTTTTTACAATATATTTGGCATGAGAAGGCAGTTATAAAAATGCACACTTGGATTTAGCCAAGTTTGAATCCCATTTGAATAGAATTGAGACATCTTATTTATCTTATATCCGTCATCCAGCTATGTAAACTCATTTCTTTTCCTGTTAACCAAAGTAATTTCAATAGAACATTTTAAATCACCCAAGTACTTATGTCCATGTGATCACCTCACATAAGGTTGCCAATTTTTAAACAAATGATACTAACTTTTTAACTTACAAGATGACATATGTTTCACTTAGAATAACCTTTAATTTTTTATATAAAAAGTTTTCTTACATGTTTTATCTGATTTTATGAATGGTCTTGCAGCTACATGGGAGGCAGCGAAACCAAACTTGAAAATGCTGGGAATCTAAAATGTCCCAGAAGGTTATAAAAGGAAGGAACAGCATGACCAGGTAGTCACTGTTTTGGTGACTTACTTACCAATTTCCCATTTTTTTTAACCAATAGAACTTTTTTTGATTCGCAAAAAATATCTCATTTTGAATGTTAAATTATATAATTACTCTTGTAATGGCATCAAGACATATAAAGCTATTGAACTATTCATTCCCTGGGTAAATTCTACAAGATGAAAGAACCTTTATGTGGGTGGAGAGCCTAGGCCACAGCTGTGAGATACTTCATAACATCTAAGTGACGTGTTAAAATAAGGGTTAGTATGGGGTGCCTGGGTGGCTCAGTGGGTTGGGGCCTCTGCCTTCGGCTCAGGTCATGATCTCGGGGTCCTGGGATCGAACCCCGCATTGGGCTCTCCGCTCAGCGGTGAGCCTGCTTCCCCCCCTCTCTCTCTGCCTGCTTCTCTGCCTGCTTGTGATGTCTCTCTGTCAAATAAATAAATAAAATATTAAAAAAAATAAGGGTGAGTATAACTTATGAATCTGCTTATTCTTTCTTGTACAATTTCTTTGGGGGAGAAATACACAGAGTAGGAACTGTTGGGAATGGAAGTTGAAAGTTTGCCTGAGACTCACTAGGAAGAAATGCATGCCCAACTACATCTCCTACAGTATGATGATAAAATGTGTGAACAGAGGAAGGTTTAAAACCACTGCAAACTAAGGAAAAAATTTAATATAGAAAATCATGTGAGGCCTAAAAATGCCCTAGAAAACTGAATCAATAAGAGACTGGCCTCTCCAGTGATCAAAGTCTTCACCTAAAGAAATTATTTTTTTCATCTGTATGGACATAAAATTCTTTCCATTGATGAAGTGATTCCCCAATGTTAGACCAAACCAAGAAAAAAATTTTTGTTATACTCCCACACAAACACAAGGAGAGGTAACAGAAATCTGACCAGCTGCTGCTTCTCCCTCTCAGTTTAGCTTCAGAATGAGAACCACTTCTTCAAATCTGAACCAGACTTCGGTTATTATTTTAAGTTTCACTATCGTTGTCATCATTCTGAAAGAAATGGTAATTTTAGTTCTGGGGATCTTTGAGAAAGAAATGCCCATGTGGATTGCCTGGGTTTGCTGTGAACAACTCTCAAGGCAAAAGTGAGATAAAGCTGAAACAAATTAGTTCAACAACAGGAAAATATGCACAATGGAAAGGATAATTATTTCTTTTAATCTTTCTAGTATTCCATTAGTTAGGATTGTTATCTTTTGTGTGAAATTTCAGATTTTCATACCAGGGCAAGAGAGTATTCTCTGCAAAATAGAAAAAAAAAAAAACGGGGCTAGAATTAGACCTTTCTTAATGTTTTTAATAAGCTGGTTTTCTTTAAAAAGTTAAATGTGACTCATTCTTCTAACACTATCTGAAATGCTGTGTGTGATTGCCTTGACAAACAAAACTTATTTATACTAATATATACAATATGCATATTTTTTAAAGTAAAATGATATAGGTGTGCAAATTGTGGCAGCTTAGTGTGTAAAAGATGTCTTTACTGAAGTATTATCATATGATGTTCTATTAGTTTCAGGTGTACAATATAATGATTTATCAGTTCTATACATTTTTCCATGCTCATCAAGATAAGTGTACTCTTAATCCCCTTCGTCTATTTCCCCCACCCACCTCCCCTCTGGTAACCATCTGTCTTTTCTCTGTATTTAGGAATCTAGTTTTCTGTTTGTCTCTCTCTCTCTTTTTTAAGGATATTATTCCATAAATGTGTGATTTTTTTCAGGGGTGGGGGGCAGTCATGAAACTATTATACCATAAAGGTAGCAACGATTCCAGAACAAACAGACTAGAAGAAAATGAGGAAATAGGAGAGAGAGAGAGAGAGAGAGAGAGAAACAGTGAGAGACAGAGAGAAAGACTGAGAAGGAAAAGATAAACCACTGAAGTCAAGGATTTTGAAAAGTTAATAATAGCAGAAATGGAAGTAAAGTGGAAGGATGGAATTAAGAAAAAAACACATTTCAGACAAATGTAGTGATAATACATAAATTCAAATGTGATTTTGAAAACAGTAAAATCTAACCAAGTCAGGAAAAGATAAGAAAGTATAGACATTAAAGATTAAAGAAAAAATGGAAAAGAACCAAAGTTACAGAGGAAATTAAATGAATTAAACAATTTATCACTTCTTCAAATCAATTTGAAAGCTGAATATAATAAATGAGATTCTGGGAAAATGAGAATTGCTAAAATTGACAGTTAAAGTGACAGGAAATATAAACAGACCAATTTCATGAGAGAAACTAAACATGCCCCCAAAGAAAATAGCTTCCTCCTGACCACTGCATCTCTAATATCCTGCAAAAGGCCAAGAACCAGAGGTTATTACAGGTGAATTTTATCAATACTCCAAGAAATTGATCATGCTGATGCTATTTAAACTTGTTGAGAGCAGTGAGAGCAAAGGAAAAGTTCAAAACTATTTCTAAAAGTCAAACCTAGCCTTGATATCAAAACCAGAGAAATCAGTTCAAAGAAAGAAAACTCATTTAAAAATATCGATTTATAAGTCCCTAATAAAATAGACTTCAGCAAATAGCTAAATTAAGAAATGCCATAGAAAACTAGAATTTGTTTCCAGAATAAAAAATAACTTAATGTTAAGAAATATATGAACAGAAGATAGTATGAAACATATACTGGTATAAAAACATACACAACATAGCATAGAATTAGTATAAAAACATATACAGGAGCTAGATTGAAGGCCAAAAGACATATGATAAAATTTAAAATGTATTTTTCATTAAAATCACTTAGCTTTCAAGGAAATAGTAACAGTTAGATACTTTCAGTGTAATGTTTAAAATGAAACTCTGAAAAATACATTACATTCAGAAAACATAAAGTATGTGTATCACTACCGCCACCATTAGTTAACATTATTCCAGAAGTACTAGTAAACATAAATACACAAAAATGTGCATAAAATATACATAAAACATCTTTGTTAATGAAGATGTAAAATTAGCCTTATTTAAAGATGACGAGATCAGATAGGTGGTTATTCAAAGTATTTAAACTTAAACTCCAGTAGAAATTCTAAATAAATTCATGAGTGTAGGTACAAAATTAATATACCCACTGTTCACATTTATAAACAACCTTTTGAGCTTTGCGCAGTGGCAGTATTGTAGCCAATGAGGTTTATCCGAGGCGCGATTATTGCTAATTGAAAACTTATAAACAACCTTTTGGAAATTAGAGATTCCATTTATAATAGTAAACAGATGCAAATTATAAAAAATAAACTTAAGAAAGATCCAGGCCTAGAGGAAAAAACTTTAAATACCCATCAGTTGTTCACTATTGTGTAATTGATCACCTCAAAATTTAAAGGCTTAAAGCACAATAATATACTTATTCATGTTTCTGTTGGTCGAAAGTTTGGAACATGCTCAACTGGAATGAATCCTCTTTGCTCCATGTGATAGTGTTGGCCTTACCTGTGTCTCCATGTGTCCTCTCTTCCTCGAGAAGGATAGCTTGAGTTTTTTCACACATGGCAACAGCCTTCGATGTGAGAGGATAAGCCACAAGGTTATTTTAGGCTTAAACTTAGAACTTGTAGGGATCCACTCAGAAATTGAGAGTTGGTATAAAGATTGTTTTAAGCTGAAGACATTTGAGATTTAACAGATGTATAAAGAAGCCTTCTCAGAGCTTCTCTGATCTGACTAAAAGCAGAAACTTCCAGGAAGTGAAGACTACTATAAATTCCCTTTTTAGGGCACCATCTACTCCCAGGAGAAGGCAAAAGTAAATCTACTAAAAATCCCTTCTTAAAGGTGAATGGGGGGAAAACAGAGAGGGCGATGAACCATGAGAGACTGTGGACTCTGAGCGACAGACTGAGGGCTTTGGAGCGGAGGGGGTGGGGGATTGGGCGAGCCTGGTGGTGGGTATTGAGGAGGGCCCATATTGCATGGAGCACTGGATGTGGTCCATGAACAATTAATCTTGTAACACTGAAAAATAAAAAAAAAAAATATTTGGGGAAAAAAAAATCTCTTCTTTGGGAGTTTTACATCCCTGAAGAAGACCACTTATACCTACTTAGAGAAACATTATCACAAGCTTTCTTATCTCCCATTTGTTCTCAAAACTATTTGTCTTTCCTTAAGGGACCTATTTGTACTCCCCACAAAAGCCATTTCTTTCCTTTCCCCTACTAATTTAGGCATGTAAGCCTTTACCTTTAACCATCTAACAAGCTAGCTACTTCTTTTATCGACTCCTGTGTATCTGTGAATAAACATGTTTCCCCTGCTCATGTGGGTTTTGTCAGTTTAATTTGCAGGTTTCAGGTACCAAATCTAAGAGAGAAGTGGAAGAATTTTTTCTTCCCTGACAAAATCAAGTTAGAAGGCCAGCCTGGATTCAAGGCCAATCTGAGAAAATAAATTCCATCTCTTAATGGGAAGAACCACAAAGATTTTGTAACCACTTTTAATTTACTATATTTACAAAGGGAGATAAAATGAAACACCTAAATACCTTGTTCTTAGTCAATAAGGATAAATATTATAAACATTTCAGTTCCTTCAATATGCCTCTATAAAGTTAAAGGGATTGATAAAATGTTGGCTAATTACTTTGTTTCTTTGATCCTTAACTTAATGCTAACCTCATTATGTGAAAACATGAAGAGTTGGCATAGTGACAAAAATAATTGTGATAAGTCGTGATAAAAACATAAAGTAGTAATATTTCTATAGATATTAGAACATATTACAAAAACACAGTATTAAAAACTTTTGATGTCACAGAAGTCAGCAGGTAGATAAATGGATTGAAGATTTCATAAATATGTTAAGCATATAATAAAGCCATCATTTAAAAACAATGAGAAAGCTCTAAGTCAGTATACAGTTAATAAATAATTGATAGACCAAGTAAAAATAAAATACTAGATCTGTACAACACTTTACCCTATTTTCTTCTTGCAAAGGATTAACTAGAGGACAATAGAGAGGAATTTCTTTTATAATCTTGGGAAAAAAAAGGTTTTGCTAACTAAAAAAGGAATCCAGAATTTATAAGATAACTTTTATTATGTAAAATTTTAAATGTACATGTGGTGGGGCACCTGGCTGGCTCTGTCAGTGAAATGTGTAACTCTTGATCTCAGGATCATGAGTGCAAGCCCCACACTAGGTATAGAGATTACTTAAAAATAAAATCTTCAAAAAAAAAAAAATGTATGTATGGAAAAGGAATACCAGAAGGCAAAATACTGAAAGCAGACTGATAAATACATGGAGAATAATTAAGATTCAACAAGAAAGCTACCGCAAACCCAACAGGAAAGAATAGGAAAAGGATATGAGTAAGGGGTACAGTGGTTAATTCCATGTGTCAATTTGACTGGTCTACCCGATGCTCAGACAGCTGGTAGGACATTTTTGGGTATGTCTGTGAAGATGTTTCTAGAAGAGCTTAGCCTTTGGTTTAGTTGGCTGAATAAAGCAATCTGCCCTCACCAGTGTGGATGAGCATCATCCAGTCTGCTAGATGCAAAATGGAACCAAAAGGCAAAGGAAGGGTGAATTTTCTCTCTTTTTGAGCTGGGACTTTCATTTTCTCCTGCCTTTGGACTTCAGAGCTCCTGGTTTTCCAGCTTTTGGACTCCAGGACTTAACTGGTTGGAAGTACATGAATGATTATTACAACAAACAAACAAACTCTATAAAGGTATTTTAATTAAGGGCCCCAAATTGAAACCAACATACTTTCTGTTTCTGTGTTAAACCTTTATAGAATAGAGCATATTCTTCCTGTTAACCAACTAAACATTTAACACAATGGTTTCCTCATCAAGGTTCATTTTCTAGACCCTTGTTTCACTTTATTGTGTCCATTAATCCAAAATTATTGGGTCATACACTTTCCGTGCCTCATCTCAACAAGTTCTTCATTTTGGAAGACTTACCTCAAAAATCACCAGTAAAGACTGGATCCCAGTTTTCCCATTTTGAGATACTATTCAGAATTGGTTAAGATGGTGATTCTCTACTGCTCAACTCTGAATAAGAGATTTTAGTGGGGATCTTTTGGGGAGTTAACTGTTGACTATATCAATAATGGTAAGAGTTGGGTCATTTAACCAAATGTTAAAATGAAGTGTTCCTAGTTTGGTAGTTAACCTTCTGTGGACTGCTACTCATCTCATCAACTTTACCTAAAATTATAACCCTTTTTAGAGCCACAGTCATCCAGTGTGCACTTTTCCATGTATGAGTACAGAAATTGACATCTAAGGATATTAATTAAACAGTCAACACTAATGCATGGAATTAAAGACATAGGGCTAGAGTCCCTATTTCCGAACTTGCAAACTTAAATGTTCTGTTAAAATAATGCCTATTGCTAAGGACCTCAACATTCTTTAAAAATAAAATATAATCCTCAAAAATTATTCTATTAAATTTGAAATGTTGGCTGAAGCACTTTTAAAATGCTACTATTAGTAAAAAGTGACCAAAATGTAGTTCATTTATTTTAGGGGTATATGTGGAATTTTTTTTTTCAAAGATTTATATATTTATATATTTGACAGAGAGAGACAGAGAAATCACAAGTAGGCAGAAAGGCAGGCAGAGAGAGAAGGGGAAGCAGGCTCCCTGCTGAGCAGAGAGACCAATGTGGGGCTCAATCCCAGGACCCTGAGATCATGACCTGAGCCAAAGGCAGAGGCTTGAACCCACTGAGCCACCCAGGCACCCCATATATGTGGAATTTTGAAGTAGAGTTTCTCAAACTTAACTGACAATAAGAATTGCTTAAGATTGTTAAAATTATGTATATTTGGACCTTCCTTGATCTATTGAACATTTTTATAGGAGGTGTCTGAAAATTTGCTCTTGTATCAAGTTGTCAGATGTTATTTTGACTTAAGGCAAGTATGGGAAATGATGCATTCTAGGCCAGTGGCTCTCAACCCTGTCTGTACTTCTGAGTAACCTGGGAAACATTTTTGAAAACACCACAGTTACCTATACCCTAGGTCAATTAAATTAAAATTTTTGGAGGCAAGACTCATACATGTGTACTTTTATAACTTCCCAGGTTATGCTAATATATATCAAACAATAACTTCTCATTTATGTGCATACAAATCTTAATAAAATGCAAATTATGATTCAGTGGATGTGGGGTGGGGTCTGCGATTTTTCAGTTCTAACAAGTTTCCAAGGGAGGCTAATGTTGCTGTTCAGCAGACCACACAATGAGCAGCAAGAAATTAGAACAGTGATTCTCTAAGTCTGATCCCCAGGCCAGCAGCATCAGCTTCATCTGGGAGCTTGTAAGAATACAAATTCTTGGACTCCACCTCAGACCTACTCTGTCAGAAACCTGGGGGCCGGATCTTGCCTTTACAATGCACCACCATAACTTCACAAAAAATAGCAGATTCGGAGTCATTAATTTTATTGAGCTTCCAGCAATAATTTTGCTCAAGAGCAATAATTAATAAATAAAAATAGTTATGTAAGTACATAATTAAAAGCCCCACATTTATAGGAAAATGCTGGATTTAGAATTACACAACCAAACTTAAAATTGCAGTTCAATTTTCTCTTAGTTATGGCAGCTCGTTAAGTCATGTAACCCTGAGCCTTCCTTTTCTTAACTTAAAAAAATACTAAAATGAATGAATATCAATACCTTCCTTACCTACTTTACAGGTTAGCTGTGAGGAACAAAGTTATTATAAGTGGTGGAAATCTATACTTGGTAATGACAAGTATGATGCATAAAGAAATATATAATTAAACTTTTAAACTTTGTTCCAGCCCACAAACTTTTTAATCTATTCAGAAATAAAGTGTAGCCAACACTAAAGAAAGCAAAGAGTTGCTAGAAGGAACAAAAGAAAGTATAGTAACATTTATTGAAGACCCATTTGGTGCTTTATATATGGTAATTCATTTTTCCAATATCCTCATAAATTACAAGTGAGGAAATTGGGATTGCAAAGAAATTAAGTGAATTGCCTTTGGAACTACGTTAATGGGCTTTTGTATCAGGAGAGCTAATTTTGAGTCATACCTGTCAGTAGCTATGTGAATGTTGACTGAAATTCTCTGTCTCAGTATGTCTTTAATGAAATGCATATTATATCTGCCCTACCAAATACTTAGTACCCATAAATTTAAAAAAGATGTGAAATTGCTATAAAAATCTCACAGATTTTTAGCTGTATGAGGCATTGTTATGTAAAATAGTATGTAGAAAGGCTTATGATAAAAACTTTAATATTTTCATATTTTCCTAAATTTACTTCAACTTCTCTGACTTATACATATATCATAGGCAGTATTGAGCTGTAGAATATACATGTATCTTCAGCCTTAATTTCCATACATTTTAATTTCATACATTATTTTTTATGAATATTATTCTCTAATCAGGAGAGGACCCTGAATATAATCATGCTGAAGATTTTGTCTGATTATTGTGTCATTTCCATTTTACTGGGAGGGAATTCATCTGCTAGTGTTGTTTTTATTGGTGATTTCTATGGTTCCATTGTATTTTATATGTTCAGAGCTTTGTTGTGACGGTGTGTAGGGACAGGCGTTCTTTTTCCATCAGATCCTTGCTCTCTTGTGGTTTTACAGTTGCTTTCATATAGCATCCCTGGGCTCCCTGTTGAGCACTGAGCATCCTGTGTATAGCTCAGTTCCTACTCCATGGTGGCTGCAGGTATTGCTTCTGACTCAGTGACTGAGCTGGCAGGGGTGTCTCTATCCTGTTGCTTCTGAAGAAAGGAGATGTATGTGAGCCATGTTGCCAGGCAGGAGTTGGCAGAAATGTTTTTCAACTTTCTTACTTTTACAAGCAACAGTCCTTTATCATACCCTGCTTTTAACATAGTGATCCTGACCCTGACTCTATTTCCTTACCTCTTATAGGGAATGTTTATTCCTTATACCCTCACAGGAGTCAAATTCTCAGCTGCTTCTGCCTGCTTCTGGGCCTGGAGTCTGGAGTGGTCATGGCTTTAGCTCTGCTTTGTGCTGTTTTCTGATTTTTAGACTTTTATTTTATTTTATTTTATAGCATGGCCATACCTTTTCTCTTTAATTTACTGTTTATCAATTATTATTATTATATTTAAAGATGAGGAAGGGCCTCAAAGTATAACTTTCCATGCCAGCTTAATAGGAAACAGTGAAAATTTTATGAGATGGGTGTTAGAGCTATAAGGATTAGAGAAGTGGAGAAGGCATCATGGAAAAGGGCCCGATATCCTCACAGGGAGAATCAGATCATTACGGTAATTTCTGTGTGTTGTTCCATGGATACTGAAGCAATACCTTTCCATCTTCAGTGCTGTGGAGGCTGAGCCACTGCTTTGTTCCTCTTTTATTGTTTGTCACTTCATTGCGTTTTTTTCAAGTGTTCACCCCTGGGGGGGGGAAGTAAGCTTGTTTGGTCTTTACAGTGCCTATAAATTGGCCCTTTTTGAGTTGAATGTCCCTCCAGCTGTGACTAAATCAGATCAACCTTTTGTAACTTGATGGATTGTCCTATATTCTATCATCAAGAAGGCTTGAAAAAGAAGGATAAAAGGAAAGTTGTCAATTTGTAGGCTTTTCCTAAGGACACATTCACTTGCCCCATGCCTTGCTTGCAAAACTCACCTATCTAGCACTGAGTTATAAAATATATATATATATATATATATATATATATATATATATAAAACATCAGTTAGAAGCCCTGAACAGAGATTTTTGTCACTTTTTCAATTGAGTGGATTATATTAACTAACCATAGTTGGGTAAAATTATGTTGTCATATTACCACGCAGTTTTGTCTTAAGAGAGATACAAACCTCCTTATCATTGAACTTACCCTGAGTAATATCTCAAGGTAGCTCTATGTGAAAAATCACAGTATATATATTTCAAAATTTAAATGGTTTATTCTCCGAATTATTACTGAGCTTCTGAATTTATCTTTGTGAGAGTGGGAAATGTGTGTAGATTTAGATTTTTTACTGTATTAAAAATTCAAAAATTGCATGTAGAAATCATTGCAATATAGGTTAAACATAAATAGAATACGTAGAGAAAATAAATACAATAATTATGCTTTTTTTTTTCATTAGGGTGTACTTTTTCTCTTAACTAGCAATCTGGAAAAATAATTAACAATTATGTGAGAGGTGGTTCAATCAGTGTGTAGATTAACAGTGATTAAAAATAGTAATAATGTGTGATGACAAAAAAGAAGCAGAATATTAAATTAAACTTTTTTTACTTAAAAATATTAACAGAGGTTAGACCATCAATGAAAGAGAGAACAAAGAATTGTTAAGCAAGTTTTGGAACCCTTATTTTATTCTGCTCTTGAATAGGTTCCAGCAATGAGAAATTCTTTGGAGAATGCAGTCAGTATGCAGTGTGTTTCCAGGAAGGACGGAGTTGAACTGTTTCATTCCTAGCCCATTAAATTTGGGCTTTAATATATGAATGCAGAAACTTGCATATAGTTCGTTTCTGAAATAGCTCTGATTGCAGAATGGGGGAAATGGGCCAAAGTTAAATTAATCTGTTTTCTACCAAGAAATGAGCTAACATCTTGTTTCCCATGGTTCAGGCATTAACCCTATGAAAGGATCCCATCTTGGAAGGGCCTTTACTCAAGAGGATTATGTGAGGAGTGGGGTGCCCTCCAACAGAGAGAGTTCCCTGAGCCCTCTAGATGTGTTTATAAGGATTTTTAGCAACAGGAGAGCTGGTTGGGAACAAGGACTGAAAAGATAGATAAACCTTACAATTTCTGGTTTAGTGACAAGAACATAAAACATGAGGTCTCAAGTTCAAGTTTCTTCCCTACCACTTTCTCTTTTGTAATCTTGGGCAAGTTAGGCTTTCGTCCCTTAATCTGTAAAATGATTTTACAGGTACAAGTATGTAAGCCTTATATTGTAGCTAGTGATTATCATTTCGGGGGACTCTACAGGAATTAGTAAAGAATATGAGGGTGGGAGATGAGGAAGGGAAGCTCTCCCTCCCCTCTTCAATTGAAGGGCCTCTGGATTTGTTAACTCTGTGGGTAAGATGTACCAGTGAGCTTTAATTTGAAGACGAGTTGACTAATAAAATGAAACCCAGGGATGATGAATGTAAAATATGAAGGACGGGATGATGGGTTTTTTTCATTTTAGGTTTTCAATTCAGAATATTTAGAATCATGAGATCATAACAGGGAGAGATAAGTCTGGGAACATGGAGTTGTCATGATGGAAATCTCAACAAAACTGCATGGCTCTCAAGAAGATGGGGAGAAATGAGAGTGGAAGCCAAGTCAGGGCAATGCTGCAAGGAGACGCACAGAGCTAGGGCGTTATGTCTAAAGAGGGTGGAATTTGGAGTCAGAAGGTGTGTTTGCGAAATGGCTTGGGTGGTCTTTGGCAAATCATTTCATCATGTTGGGCTCAGAGTTCTCATCTAGGAACAACCTCTGAGGTCAGGCCCTTCTCTCTTTCTTCTTCTCCCTCAGATTCTCTCCTACATCCATGCTTTACTCTTTGCCATTTCTTTGACCACAGAAAGCTCACCCGTGTCTCCTGCCTTTGTGCTCATTGCTCTGTCTCTCTGAGGTGTTCCCAAGGGGGCTCGGAGTTCCAGGACAGCAAGGCCTGAATCTTCCTTTTTTATATCTCCAGAACTTAGCACAGTCATACAGAGAATAGCATAAGCACTCAGGAGTGTTTTTTGGAATGCATGAAAGGGTAAAGGAAGAAAGCAGGAAGGAAGGAATGAAATGAAATGGCTTAGTATTGATTTGTTCGTACCCAAAGACCTGTTCAGCCCAAAATTAGGGTCACACACGTACAAGACAAATTCCACAGATAAAAATCAAATCTGTTGCTAAGGAGCAGATTGGTGAGTTGGGGGTGTGTGTGGCAAGGCCATAATAAACTCAATTGACGATGTGTCTCATTAACACAGATTTTCAAATCAGTGAGCTGATAAGCTCGCAGCCTGAGCAGGGCAGGGATTGAGAGAAGAGAGAGAAGGAGTATATGGTATTGTGGATTTTTTAAAAAATATTTTTATTTATTTATTTGGCAGAGAGAGAGAGAGAGAGAGAGATCACAAGTAGGCAGAGAGGCAGGCAAAAAGAGAGGAAGAAGCAGGCTCCTCGCCGAGCAGAGAGCCCGAGGTGGGGCTTGATCCCAGGACCCCGAGATCATGACCTGAGCTGAAGGCAGAGGCCTTAACCCACTGAGCCACCCAGGTGCCCCGGTATTGTGGATTTTAAGGCTATGAACTTCAGCTGTGCCCCCCGAAGTAGGCAGTATTCACTACCAATCATACTGTATTGACTTTTTTATATAACTCTCTGGTGATTCAGGTAGAAAAGATGAGCAGGATAAATAGCAGAACAACCTAGGCATCAGCTATGTCGGTGCTTTTCAATTCTGCTGAAATAGCATTCAGCCAGCGAGTTTACTTTTTGGACTCTTTGGCCTGCCATATGGATACCAAACTCCCGGCAGCCACCAACTCAGAGCTCAGCCGAAGTGCTGGAGATAATCCAGGAAAATGTTCCTTTTCGGTATCACTTGTCAAAGCTAAGATCTTGCACCTAATACGAAACCGTCCCTATGATTTAACTCTGCACGTAAAAAATCTAATTGGGACCTTCATAGATTTTCCCATTGTAAATGTCACCACTCCCTCAAGCTACTCCTTACTGCCCAGAACTATATACAACCTCTATTTGCTATTATCCTTCAGCTCGGACTTAAATCAGTGGCATTTGGACTTTTAGCAAAGGAACTATTTGCTGGTGTTTCCAGACTCTTTCTATGAAGCCAGCGTTACCTTGATCCCCAAACCAGGTAAAGACCCCATCAAAAAGGAGAATTTCAGACCAATATCCCTCATGAATATGGATGCCAAGATTCTCAACAAGATCCTAGCTAATAGGATCCAACAGCACATTAAAAAGATTATTCATCATGACCAGGTGGGATTTATCCCTGGGATGCAAGCGTGGTTCAACATTCGCAAATCAATCCATGT
>CM052810.1:84706821-84863547 GCA_028533885.1 Nasua narica | reverse complement strand
CTGTGATCACCAAGACAGCATGGTACTGGCACAAAAACAGACACATAGATCAGTGGAACAGAATAGAGAGCCCAGAGATGGACCCACAACTCTGTGGTCAAATCATCTTTGACAAAACAGGCAAAAATATCCAGTGGAAAAAAGACAGTTCTTAATGCAAAATTTAATGTGGGGCATCAATGTGATAGAATAGCTCTAGCAGATTGAGTTGAGATAGAATGGATTTGAGTTCTATTTTGAGGCCGTTCTTATGCCAGTTCCACATTAGCCCACTGGGAAAAGGAAACAGTGGAGAGTGGTCAGAAAATTGGGTTCCAATTTTAGCATGAAAACGCTGTGTGAACTTCAGCACAGCTCACCTATCTCATGTAACTTTTCTAGTATGCAAAACAAGGCGATGAAACAAGACGATTTCTGCAATTCAGACAAAATTATTCAGAGTGAAATAATTCATTTGACTTGCAGTTTTAATCTTGCTACATTAAAAATGGTTTTCTACATCAAAGATTGAGAGAAAAATACCAACAAAAAATTTTTTAAGGAGCATGGATTCAGGTAGCTTAATATTGCACAAAGAGGCTGTGCTATTCATTAGGGCATTGATTAGTTATTGACTTGATGTAAGAGAAAAAAGATCTATAATAAATGAAGAAATAATGTGAAAGCTGCATCCTTAAATTAAAAGTGCAACCAGATTCCCATGCGTGTATGTCATTTCTCTACTTTATTTAACACAATGCGAACAAAACATTTCATTGTTATGCCCCAGACTACTCTGCTCGCTCAAATAAATATTGGATTCCCTAGATATAAAAAGATTTTTCACCTTTCAAAGGGACTCTGCAAGGTTCCAGTGACCTGCTCCTTAGGCAAACAAAATGTCTTTTTCTGCACATAATTTTGACTTGAGAGAAGGTAAATTGAAATGACATTTTAAAATTTAAAATTAGTTTTAGTAAATCCAATATTGACAATATACTACTTGAGGGCACCTGACACTTCAAAGTTCAGAGATCAATCCTTCCTCAGAGAAATCTTGCTCTTCTGTATCAAGAATATTTATTTACTTATTTTGGAAACTTTGAATGTGAAACTGAGCATCAGAAATAGAAAGTTGACAAAAATAATATCAGGCTGAATTTTTTTTTTTTTTTATTTTTACTTTTTCAGATACTTCCAAATTACTAAATTTAATTATCGTAATTTTTGTTTTCGTTTTTGTCTTTGGTTTTTTGAAAGAGCACACACAAGCAGCAGGAAAGGAACAGAGGAAGAGGGAGAGAGAGAATCTTAGGTAGGCTCCATGCCCAGTGCAGAGCTGGAGGCAGGGCTTGATCCCACGATCCTGAGATCATGAACTGAGCCAAAATGAAGAGTCACACCTTTAGCCAACTAAGCTGGTTATGGCACTCAGGTGCCCCAGAGTTTTTGTAGATTTTAAAAGTGAAATATAATATAAAATTAAATGTATAAATCTTGTGTGTGAAGTTTTTTCAAATGTATAAACATCTGTGTCACCCAGATAAGAGACAATATTAGCATATCAGAAACGTCCCTTGTTTCTTCTCACATTTAATTCCCACCCCATAGTTGTAACGTCTGTGACATTTATAACATAAATTGTGTCTGTTTCTGAACTTCAGAAATTTCTGAATCAAAATTATTCAGTATGTAATACTTTTTTCATCTTGCTTCTTTATCTTAATTATTTCTATCAGATTTATCTGTGCTATGTGTACCAGCATTTCTTTATTTTTTTCAGAATTTTTATTGCTGTGTTATATCCGTTAATAAATATACCACGAATTAGCAATTTCAATATCGATAAATGGATTATTGTTATTTTATTATGAATAACACTACTATCAACACTTATGCACTTACATTTTGGAAAATGTAATTTCTGTATATGGGGTAAAATCGTGTGTATGTAGCTTAATAGTTACTACCAAAGTTTTCCAGAGTAGTGATTGAAATACTAATTTACATGCCCCATCAGCAGTGCCAATACTCATTTCTATTAACATGTTATTGGTGTTTTTTAAATTAATGTTTTCGATTTGAATATCAGCAGAGTGATATCACATTTTGTTCTTCATTTTAATTTCCCTAATATAAAGTTCTAAGAATATCCCTTTGTATTGTTATTCTATTAAATGTATTTCTTGAATTCTTAAGTTCTGTTAATGCATTTTCAGTTGTAAAATTTCCAGAATGTGTTTTCAGTTTCCTGCTGAAAATCTGCCTTTTTCTGTATTTTCTGAACATATTAAATATAGTTATTTTACAGTTCTTCCCTGATAATTCCAGTATCTGGATCACTCCTAGGTATTTTTCTGTTATTTATTTGTACACTTGATTTTTTGGTCATTTGATTCCATTTCTTGGAATGTCTATTAACTTTTCACTAAAAAATGAGATATTCTATGCCTTGGATGATGCTCTTTCTAAAGAGGGTTTGATTCTACTCCTGCAGGTGGATAGAATACAGGTAAATGACCTTATTCCAGGAGATCCTTTGTTTCCAGTTTTAACAGGCTGCTGTATTTTAGGTTGCTTTTATCCTAGGGTATGATTTCTCTTAGTGTCTCACCTGAAACTATTCTTCCCTCCTTCCCACCCTTTCTCTATGTCTTTTTCTCTTTCTACCTCTGTGGCCAGTCTTGAATTCTAACTTTTTTGTAGCAAGGCTGCCAAACTATTTTCTCAGCTCTCTAGCTCATCAGATACTGCTCTCCACTTACTTTGTAGGAGTCTCAGCTTACAAACACGAAATACAAGGAATTGGACAGTGCTCAAAGGGAGAATGACCTATAAATTCCAGGCTCACTCTTTTTGGTTTCTTGCCAGTGATCTTTTTCCCTTAAGTTTTTGTCACCCTAGGAATCTGACACTGCAGACTCTGTGTCCTTTTCCCAGTTTGACTGCTCAAGTCTTTAGGCTGCCATGGCTTTCATTTCCCTAAAATGTGATTGGCAAGTTTTCTGAGGCAATAACAGAAGTGAAGCAGTGCTTACCTGGGTGTGCTTCCCTTCTCCTGCCTGCCTTTCTCCCTGTGTTTCCCTACATCTTCAAATAGTTGTTTGCCTATTTTATCCATCTTGTATAGTTTAACTTAGTGGTACGATTAATTTCTTACATGTCCCATTTACATGGTTGCAAGCCAGAGCATTTTTTTTTTTTTTCATGGTTCTGCAGGCTTTTACTGGGCATTTTTTTTTTTTTTAAGCCAGAGCATTTTTTAAAAATGGTGTGATAAGCATGGTAGTGCTGATTTAAAAGATGGAAGAAATAAGAGTGAAGAAGTAAGCATTTCCTGTGATCATAGAGCACGGCTGTTGTGGACTGGGGATTACGATTTCAGTCTCAGAAACTAGTGATCCAAGTTGTTTGTTGGTTGGTTTGTTTCTTACTTTACATGCTTCAAATTTCCCATCAATTGAACTTCCATGGTTCAATTTTAATCAGAGAAAGAAAATTAACAAGCCAACAATCCCAATTTATAACAGAATAAAATCTTGAGTGTGTTCTTATGAATACTAACTTAATTAAATATTACATTCAGAGAATAGGGAGAATTTTTCTTGAACTAGCAGCTACAGATGAATGCACAATTGGAAAGAGTATATAGGATACCGTGGGAATGAAAATAACTTCTAATTTCACTTTACTTGAAATCTAATGCATAAACTTGTCTACAAGTCATATGACAGTGATACTGACATTGATCATAAACCAATGTATTCATAATATCCAAATCAGTGGCTGACAAGTGGACCCTTTAAATAGCAAATAACATTGATTTTACGACATCTTATAATGCTTATAGTGATTTCACCTACTATCTCATAAGTATGTTATGGTGATACTATAAGGGAATTCCATATGTTGTAAAGATGAAAGAAAGCGAATGCACAGATATAGTCATAGGAATTGACCTGGGGCAGTAAGGAATTTATGACACTCAGAAATGAAACTCAGTTATATTGTCTCAACTTCAGTCTCGGTCTCCTTTTGCTGTATTGGAAACCTGAACGTATTATGGATACAGCCAAAGAGCTCTGCTTTAACCTACATCTCTTGAGCTACCCTCAGGCAGTTGAAAATTCAAAATGAACTCCATGGGGAAACGTTTGTGAGGCTTACAATAAAAACGTGGAAAGCACCTACTATTTAAAGTATCACTGGAACCTCTCTCTTTTGCTTCCTATATCCTTTCATAGGAATTCCATTGTTCTGTACAGATCCTCTCTTGCTTCAGGAACTTATGGAATTCTCAGTGAGAATTTCACGTGAGCATCAGGGATACCATTTACATAGATCTCGACATGAAGGATGCATTAGTGATTTGTTAGCCTTAGAATCAAGTGTCCTTCCACTGTTCTCTTCCATGGTCTATCAATGAAGTTTCAGGTGCTTCTCTCCCCATAGGTGCCACTGCTTTGCCAGATACGACAAAACCTGAAATTGTTTTACAACTGTTTATGAGGTTTTCTTTCAGTAAAATATTTATGAGCTGATGGATGCCCCCAATTAGAATTTTAAATTTTTACAAAAATCGGGAGAGATTGAGTCTTTTCCTTGTGTATTACACTCTGTCAGAGAAACCCCTAGGAAGTCATACTTGATATTGAATGTGAGACAAAGTGGATATTAATTTTCTGATGCCTATGTTAGGAAATTAATACTATTGACAAAAATGATGTTGTACTTACTATTTCATTTTCCCTCTGATGAACACCCCATCATTGGTATAAAACTCTGCTCAATTGACTTTCTAGTATCATTTTAAGAAATTACTATCAGAGCTCAACAATCTTAAAAGAAGCTCAAAAATATCTGAATATCTCAGAATACAGTTGGAACATCCCACTATAGACATTATAACTGATTTCATTTATGGATGGAAGCTATTAGCCTTAAAGCAACTGTATAAAATAAATAAAATAAAATGCTATGTCAGACCCATATAGTAGATCATTAGTAATCATAGAAAGAGGTATTCATGGTTGGCATAACCCTTCTTATAATTGGACTATAGTGATCCTCATTTTCTAATAACTTACCTATCTAGAGATAGCATTGTATTTTATAGATTTGAGTCATTAATTTTTGAATGGTCATAGTAATTTCTAATTTTTACTGAACCTAGTTATATACTATATAGGACTTGGTGAAAATTGAGCTCTTTTAATGAAAGTTTTCTTTTTGATTCTTATTATGGGAAAACGGATTAAATTTGTACTAGAAAGAACTTTTACAATGGCGGGCTATGAAAAAACTATTTAACGCTTTCCTTGAATCATATAAGTGTTCAAAGATTACCATTTCATAGGTTTGCTAATTTTCCAAAAAAGAATGATTCAGGTAATTGCTATGATTTCTTTCCTTAGGTGCTATCACTTTTAGTATGCTATTATTCTGTCACAGAATAAAAGGTTAAAAAAAGGCTTTGGTAATTTCCTGAAATGAGCCTTCTTATTTTGTGTAAGAATTCAGAAAAGATCAGAATTTAATAAAATGCATTTTGTTCAGAAATAAAATACTTGAGAAAAAGGAGTAGGGGGGAGGGGAAGAGATTCAATTGTGCTTAAGTTTTTACCAGCAAATGCCCAATTCTGGTCGAGTAAATAGAGTTACCTTTTGAGAAATAGATGCACAAGTGAGTTTGTGCTTCAGTGCCAACTGCTTTAAATCTAATTGTTAACATAACTTATCAGACCTAAGTCTGTAGATTTTCTTTTGTTTTGGGGCCAAGAAAAACACTGCTGTTTGAAAAACTTACAACTGTGGCATGGTAGACTCAAAATAACAAATTATATCATCCCAATTACCATGTTCTACAGTGGTAGTTAATCAGAAATAGATCATTTTGTATATATAACAGGAAATAACTTGATCTTTAGTGAAACAGACGTTAGATATTTCCTTTTAAATAAAACTAGTTCATCTTATTGTAACCAGAGAGGTCAGCATTGTCCTTGCATATCCAGCATTTTGAGGGAAAAAAAGCAATTATGAGTTTCTTGCAATGTTCAGATGTGAATTGGGGTTCTTTTGAGAAATGTTGGCTTGTTTTCAAACATGAAGCCAAGTATTTCTTAAAATGCAGGAAATGTTTAAATATTTCAGGACACGGCTGTGGAAAAAATTAATTTGACTCTAACTTCAGATATAGCTCAACTTAGTAAGATGAAGATAGGCATAAGAGGATAAATGGTCATTTTTAAAAAAGATTTATGTGTTTATTTTAGAGAGACAGAGAGCACACAGTGGGAGGAGCAGAGGGAGAGGGAGAAAGATTCATAAGCAGATTTCCTGCTGAGTAGGGGGCCAAAACCCAAAGTCAGATGCTTTTTTTTTTTTTTTTTTTTTTAAGGATTTTATTTATTTGCCAGAGAGAGAGAGAGAGAGAGAACAAGCAAGGAGAGAGGCAGGCAGGGGGAGAAGCAGGCTCCCCACTGAGCAAGGAGCCCAATGTGGGACTCAATCCCAGGACCCAGGAATAATGACCTGAGCCGAAGGCAGACACTTAACTGAGCCACCCAGGCATCCTCAAGAGTCAGATGCTTGGGGTGCCTGGGTGGCTCAGTGGGTTAAAGCCTCTGCCTTCAACCCAAGTCATGATCTCAGGGTCCTAGGATCGAGCTCCGCATCAGGGTCTCTGCCCAGTGGGGAGCCTGCTTCCTCCTCTCTCTGCCTGCCTCTTTGCCTACTTGTGATCTCTCTCTCTCTGTGAAATAAATAAATAAAATCTTAAAAAAAAAATGCTTAACCGACTGTACCACCCAGGTGCCCGGATAAATGGTCATCTTTAAGTATATGACAGCTTTTCTCCATATTTCCTATATAATCTAGTGGTCTCTGTCTTGTGTGCATAAACTTTTTTGGTTTACTATTGAAATAACTGCCATGCCAATCACTGGCCAACTGTTAGAGTACAGTCCCAACCATGACATTTGTGCTTGTGTTTCTGTAGACCATCTAGCCCTTCAGGTTTTTTTTTTTTTTTAATTAATATATCCCCCATTGCTCAATTTCTACTTTACTGACATTATTTCAATATTTTTGAGGTATTTCAATTTCAATTATGATAATATTTGCTTGTGTATGAATATTCTAGCTGGAGGGTTCTTAGCTCCGAACGCAGTGAGAGAAGCAACCCAGGTCCAATCCATAAGGCAGTGAAAGTATCTCTCTGGTGGAGTGGTTTAGAGAGAGTTGTGCTACTTAATTTACTATGGAAGCGAGAGGATTCCGTTGAAAGGATAACACTCAAAATCGATTTTGAAAGGTGATTGAGTTTACATAGAATAGAGGAAGTATGGATTGTCTGCTAGGTAGGGGCACAACAATTGCAAAGCCACAGAGTCATCAAAGAACACAGGGTGTTTAGAAAGTGTCAGTGGGCTTATAAGCAGCTATGATGTCCTTGCTCTGTTACCACAGTGAGGGAGTGGAAGAGAGGTGACACAGAAGGAGATGACTGTATAGGACAAATTAATAAAAGGTTACTGTTGTAATTGTGCTCTGAAACTGATTGGGTTGAAAATTATTTTTCCTACAAGTTGCTCTAGGAATATAAAAAATATATTCAGATTACCAAGAAGATAATTTTGAGATAAAGAATAACACAACAACAAAATATACTTTTATAAGTGACATGCCATTCTTCTTCTGTTTATAAAACTAATGTTTCAGAACAAATATGTAAAACCCAGGATGAGAACACTTCAGTAAAAGGTAAATGATGATTTCCGTTTCTGGCCACAATAGATAACAGACACTGGATTTACTATGCCCAAATAACTGAAACAAGAAAACATACATAAAATAATGTTTTTCAGACATTAAACACTGGGCAATATAGAACAACAATATTTGGGATGGAGGAGAAAAATGAGGTGAGCTCAAGATTGTTCCAGTTTATATCTAGAGAGGTTGCAAGCTGAGGCAAAGGTACTAGGAAATCAGGTGGAGATCAAAAGTATTTCTGATTTAAAGAGACAGAGTTCAGAGTCCGGGGGGCTCAAGACAGGTGGAGTTTACAGTAGCACAAGGGAAGAAATAACTGCAGAGGATCACCTTCCAGTCTTCAACTGAGTACTGATTAGTGCATGCATGTAAATAAATTAGCAAAGTCGAGAGAGAGAACCACTCCAAAATATTATCGAGGTGAAATTCACTATAACATAAAAGTAACTATTTTAGTGTGAACAATTCAGTACCGTTTAGTAAATTCGCAGTACTGTGCAATCACCATGTCCACCTTGTTCTAAAATACTTTCATCACCCCAAAAGGAAACCAGGTACTTCCTATTCTTCCCTGCCAATCAACAGTGTGTTTCCTGTTACTATGGATTTTCCTATTCTGGATATTTCATATAAATGTACAACATATGACCTTTTGTGTCTGACTTCTTTCAGTTACAATAATGTTTTCAAGGTCGATAAATGTTCAGTATGTATTAGTACTTCATTCCTATTTATGGTATATATTATGTATGTACTACAATTTGTTTATACATTTATCTGTGGATGGACGTTTGGGCTGTGTTCCGCTTCTGGCTGTTGTGAATAGTGCTGTAATAATGTGTGTATCCATGTATTTGTTTAAGAACCTATTTTTTAATTATTTTGTAGATGTGCATGTGAAGTAGTGACTCCTATGATTTTGATTTGCATTGTCCTAATGATTAATAATGTTGAAATCTTTTCATGTGCTTGTTAGCAATATATTTTTATGCCCTTTTTAGAGCAAAGTTTATTCATTTTTTTTCCTTTTTTTAAAAAGATTTTATTTATTTATTTGACAGAGAGAGAGAGAGAGATCACAAGTAGGCAGAGAGGCAGACAGAGAGAGAAGGGGAAGCAGGCTCTGTGCTGAGCAGAGAGCCCAATGCGGGGCTCGATCCCAGGATCCTGAGATCATGACCCGAGCCAAAGGCAGAGGCTTTAGCCCACTGAGTTACCCAGGCACCCCCCTTTTTTTTTTTTTTACCATTTTTAATTGGGCTTTTTGTTTTTGAGTTGTAAGAATTCTTTGTATATTTTAGTTACTAGACCCCTATAAGATACACAGTTTGCAAATATTTTCTCTCATTCTGTAGTTATCTTTTCACTTTCTTGATAATGTCCTTTGACAATATTTGACAAAATATTTTAATTTTGATGAAGTAAAATTTATCTAATTTTCTTTTTGTTATCATGATTTTAGTGTCCTATATAAAAACCCATGCCATATCAAGGTCATGAAGATTTACCCTATCTTTTCTTCTAACAGTTCTATGGTTTTACCCCTTCAGTTATATCTTTGATCCATTTAGTTAATTTTTTTCATAGGGAACAAATTCTTAACACTCACAGAGGGCAAGGACTTGTCTGTTTCCAATGACTAGTGTGGAAGACCTTATAATTCATGGGTTATGGATTAGATTGCTATGGATTAGATTTTCATTATTCAGTAGGGTAAAACTAGCCCTAGACCAAGTTCCTGCTTGACAGAAATTAAAAGAAGCCTTGAAAAAGAAGCTTTGAAAGAATTATTCTGTTTCCAAGTAAATAAACTACATCCTATAACAATGCACAAATATATTTATAGGAAAAAATATTGTAAGTTCCACAAAGTGAAATTCCCAAAGACTAGCATGCAGTGAAGAGAGAAAATAAGACCCATAATAAAGAAAAAATCAAACAATATAAAGAGAGATTAGAGAGTTGCTAAGCTAATGCATTAGATTAGCCTTCTTTATAATCCCATATGTGCAAGAAGTAGAAGACAGAAAACAATAGATAAATGAAAATTGTTTTCTTAAAAAAGACTAAAATCAAACTATCGGAATTGAAAAACTTCTCTAAGATGAAGATACTGGGGGCGCCTGGGTGGCTCAGTTGGTTGGGCAACTGCCTTCGGCTCAGGTCATGATCCCGGAGTCCCGGGATCGAGTCCCATATCAGGCTCCCGGCTCTGCCGGAAGTCTGCTTCTCCCTCTGACCTTCTCCCCTTTCATTCTCAGTCTCTCTCTCTCTAATTAAAAAAAAAAAATCTTTAAGATGAAGATACTGGAAGGAATTGACACAGATTAGGCAACGTGGAAGAAAAGCTTAGTGAACTTAAACATATAGCAATTGAAACTACTCAAAATGAAGCACTGTGAAACAGCCCTTAAGGGAATAAATATCATCCTTCATGATTTTTTCCTTATTACTCAATTTTGAGACTTGATTTTACATCCTTCATACAAGTCCTTTATTAGATTAGCAATTTACAAATATTTACTCCAGGGCCACCCAGTTGGCTTAGTCAGTAGAACATGAGACTCTTTTTTGATAGGGTCTTTGTCTCGTTTTGGGATCAAGGTAATGCTGGCCTCATGAAATCAGTTTGGAAGTTTCCCTTCCATTTCTATTTTTTGGGACAGTTTCACGAGAATAGGTATTAATTCTTCTTTAAGTGTTTGGTAGAATTCCCCTAGGGAGCCGTGTGGCCCTGCACTCTTGTTTGTTGGGAGATTTTTTTTTTAAGATTTTATTTATTTATTTGACAGAGAGAGAGAGATCACAAATGGGCAGAGAGGCAGGCAGAGAGAGAGGGGGAAGCAGGCTCCTCTCTAAGCAGGGAGCCTGATGCGGGTCTCAGTCTCAGGACTCTGAGATCATGACCTGAGCCAAGAGCAGAGGCTTTAACCCACTAAGCCACCCAGGTGCCCCTGTTGGGAGATTTTTGATGACTGCTTCAATGTCCTAACTGGTTATGGGTCTGTTCAGGTTTTCTATTTCTTCCTGGTTCAGTTTTGGTAGTTAATACATCTCTAGGAATACATCCATTTCTTCCAGATTGTCAAATTTGCTGTCATATAGTTGCTCATAATAGGTTCTTATAATTGTTTGTATTTCTTTGGTGTTGGTTGTGATCTCTTCTCTTTCATTCATGATTTTATTAATTTGGGTCCTTTCTCTTTTCTTTTCAATAAGTCTGGCCAGGGGTTTATCAGTCTTATTTTTTCAAAGAACCAGCTCCTAGTTTCATTGATCTGTTCTACTGTTCTTTTGGTTTCTATTTCATTGATTTCTGCTCTGATCTTCATTATTTCTCTTCTACTGCTGAATCTAGGCTTTCTTTGCTGTTCTTCCTCCAGCTTCTTTAGGTGTAGGGTTAGGTTGTGTACCTGAGACCTTTCTTGTTTCTTGAGAAAGGCTTGTATTGCTATATACTTTGCTCTCAGGACTGCCTTTGCTGTGTCCCAAAGATTTTCAACAGTTGGGTTTTCATTTTCATTCTCAGGGTTGTTGGTTTGAGCCTGATTTGGGTGTATAGATTACTTAAAAATAAGAATTAAAAAATCTAAATAAATAAAAATAAATATTTTCTCCAGTTCATGGCTTTTTAAAAATTCTTTTAAGAGTTACTCTTGAAATATAGTGGTTCTTAATTTTGAAGAATTTATTTTTGTTGATTTTTTTTTCTATATTTTAAACTTTGGGTCATGCTTTTTGGTCTTTCGACCTAGGAAGTCTTTATTTAAGCAACAGCAACTTTTCTCCTATTTAATTCATGATGTGTTATATATGTGCTGCCGAAGTGAGCACTCATGATGTGTTATAATTTTAAGTGTTACATGTAGGTCTATAATTAATTCTGAATTAATTTTTATGTATGGTATGAAGTAGGAAAATGGTTTTGTTTTATTTTGTTTCTCTTCTCTTTTTTCTTTCTGTCTGGAGTACTATTTGTTAAAGAAAAAAATCCTTTTTCCATCAACCGTGTTAACAGTCAATTGATTGCATACATTTTGGTCTGTTCCTAGACTCAATTTTGTTTGGTACGTGAATATATATGCAATTTTATTATAAAGCTACACATAAAGCTATATGGTAAGATGGTATGGGTTGCTCGTTAATATAGATTTTCCCAATTTCTTTTTCTAGGCTTCAGCTATTCTAATTTTTTTTCGTTTGTTTCTTCATATAAGGATTAAAATTGATTTGCTGATTTCTACAAAAAAAATCTTGCTGCGGTTTTTTTTATTGAAATTGCATATTCAGTTTTGGGAAAAAATTTATCTTGACACCTATGAGTTTCCTAAATCATGAACACAATACATCTCACCACTTATATGTATATTTTTAAACTTTCTTTAATTAGTGTTTTTGTAGTTTCACTGTATAGGTCTTGCACAGGTGTTCTAAGATATTCACCTAAGTATTTCATCATTTTGGTGACATAATAAGTGGATCTTCAAATTGTAACTTCCAGTTTTTTAATTGCTAGGATATAGAAATAAAATTGATTTATGAATATTGATCTTGTATCCTGTGGCCTTGCTAAATTCACTTAATATTTCCTGTAATTTTGATAGATTCCTTGAAATTTTCCAGGTCGAATATCTTTGTTTGAAAATGAAAACAATTTTATTTCTTCTTTTCCAAAGTGTGTAACCTTTCATTCTTTTCCTTTCCTGATTATCCTGGCTAGATGTTTTAGTACAACGATGCATAGTTTGGGTGAAAGAAAATACCCTTACCTTGTTACCCATCATTGGGGAGATGATTCAGTCTTTTATCTTTAAATATGAGTTTAGCTGTGTAGCTTGTTTGTTTGTAGCTTTTTTTTTTAAATCATGTGGAGGAAGTTCCTTTTTCATGCTAATTTTTGAAAGTTTGTCTACATTAAAGTTTGAATTATGTAAAAGGCTTATTCTTTACTTTTTGAGATGATCATAGTTTTTCTTTAGCTTGTTGACATGGTGAATTGCAATGGCTGAATTTTGAATGTTGACTGAATCTTACATTCCTGGGATAAACTCCATATGATTATTTTTAGATTGTCCTAAAAAGATTATTTTAAATATATATGATTCCTAGACTATAAAAAACATATCTATACAGTTCTATTTTAGAAATTTTTTCCATTTTTTTAAGATTTTTATTTATTTTTTGAGAGAGAGAGAACACTAGTGGTTGGATTAGCAGAGAGAGAGGGACAAGCAGACTCCATGCTGAGAGTAGAACCCAATGTGGACCTCGATCCCATGATCCTGATCCTGAGATCATGATCTGAGCCAAACTAAGGGTCAGATGCTGAACTGACTGAGCCACCCAGGCACCCCCATTCTAAATTTTTTTCTATTTTATTGTATGTTAGATTCTAAAATTTGCACCTACATATTTAACTGGTCTTAAATTAATTAACCAATTAATTATTGTTATTTTTAGTTTTCATACAAGAATGAGGGAGGTCTTTGTTCCAGGCATCACTGGAAATTTAAAATAATATGGGTCAATAAATATTCAACAAGGGGAATTTAATCTTCATTAAATGCAATGATAACAATGACAGTAATGTAATTGTATTAGAATGTGAGTATAGAAGGATATCACTGATGGATCTGATTGATGGCTGGGGGATATAGGACAACAACTCAGGAGAAAGAGCAATTATGTCGTCTTCCTTTGGAGGATGGAAAGGGCCTATGTGGCAGATGCCCTCACTGGTGCTTACCTGAAAGTTTTTGACTGGCTGGTTAAAACTCTATTGCTGGGGAAGGTTGAAACTGTGCTTATGTTAGGTATTAAGTTCTAATTTGGTGATGTGAACCTAGCATAAGTGACTTCATTAGGAACCTATGGTTTTTGTTCTGTTTTGTTTTTTTGTTTGTTTGTTTGCTTTTAATGGCAATTATTTTTTTTGCACCTGTTGATATTAAAAGTTAAGTGATTTTCTGTGTCACACAGCTAATATTATGGATAGAATTCAAACTTGATTATTTTGTATTCCATAGCCCATGATACTGATCACCATGCTAGAATTAGAGCATTGACAAAGAAGGTGGGGCACATTATTTGAGATCATACCAGAAACCCCTCGGAACCTAAGCAATAGCTACCTATCTATAGGTGTTTGAGCTTGATGGTCTTATGTGCGAAACAATGAGAGAAAAAAAAATAACTGTGGAGTTTATGTAAATGTCACAGAAACACATAAACAGAGGTTCTACAATGTTCTAAAGGGAAGAAAAAACATTTTGATGAGGCAACATGTTAGGATATTTGGTTCTAAGTTAATTTCTACTCCTCTCCTCTCAAAGGTATGATATATTGCCTTGGGTTCTTTCTAAAATAAAATTGGGAAATGTTGTAGATTAACATGGATATTAAATAACAACTTTCTTAGACTGGTGAAGATAAGTTTTTTTGCCTATATTCATGGTCCTCAAATTTAAGATGTGCTTCAGAATCACCAGGAGGCTTGTTAAAACAGATCACCAGGCCTCTTCCTCAGAGTGTGTGTGATTCAGTAGGACTGTAGTGGGTCCTAGAAATGTGTATTTCTACAAGCTTGCAAGTGATGCTGATACCTCTGGTCCTGAGATCAACCTTGACAACCACTGTCCTACCCTGTATCATTTCATCTGTAATCTTCTCTCAAGAGCTAGGAATCAGGACACCTAATTTCTAATCACAGTTCCCTGCCTACCTTTGTGGCCATGGGAGAGTTACTTAATCTCCCTAAGTTTTTTTTTTTTTTTTTACCTTATATCAAAACGGTGAGTATGACCTAACATTCCCTACAGCTTTATAGTTGATTTTTTTCATTTTATTTATTTTTTAATAATTTTTATTTCAGTTTTCATTTTTTATGCTTTTTTTTTTTTCATTTTATTTTGTAAGTCTAAATCTTTCCTGTGGTTCGTTACTACTTTACTGTGATTCCTTACTTAAGGAGCAATTCCTTACTTAAGAGCAATTCACTTATTCATTAATTTAAAAAATACTGAGGCCTACTTCATGCTGGGCATTGAATTATAAGATGAATGAATTATTCTTGTTTTCCAGAAACTCTGGAAGCTTTATGGGGCCACTACTCTGCAAGTATTCTCCCTAGATTCTGGGCAAATTGTTCCACCTCTTGCGGCTCAGTTCCTCCATCCCTGAAATGAGAGCATTGGAAGATGAAGAGAATGAGTCACAGGTAATTTAAATTCTTCATTCAAGGTCATGAAGGTTATAAGTGGGATTCGAATTTAATTCTCCTATCAGCAACCACTTCAGTCTATGTTCTCCTCTGCTGATTTCTTGGGAAGTCTCATCTGAGATGCCTTTCAGTTCTCAAAGCCTGGAAGTTTAGGTCTGAACATATAGACCATATATGGAACATATAGAACATATAGCTTGGTCAGCTCCAAGACAAGTTTCTAAAGTGGGCTTCTTTCCCAACAATTTTCTTATTTTTCCCAGTTGATTCAGAGGCGGAGGAGGAGAGCTGATCCAGTGGCTTGCAGATCTGGTTCCCTAGAATCTACCCATCAGTACTTTTATTCTTTGGGAAGATGATTGTGTATATAGCTCTTCTCTGTCGTTCAGTACTGTGTGCTTTCATGATATAAATTTCCTTTATAGCAGTCAGAAGTAATCAAATAATCACTTTCTATGCCATGCTTCCAGAGTATCCTCTTGACTAGTCGGTAAATTAAAAACAAGAGAATCCAGTTAAGGAGCCACTTCCTTGTGAGAGCTAAAACTCAGGATAATGTCAGTTGAAATGCGAATGTTTCAGCTTAAACAGGCCAACAGTTGCTCTCTCATTTTATCCAAAAAAAAAAAGAAAGAAATCTAGTCCAGTCCAACAGAGCTCTCTGAGATATACATTTCTCAGAGTGATTAATATCTCTGACAGACCATTCAGCAGGCAATATGCAAGGAGCAAAAAGGCTTCAGAGAGTAATGCATTTCTGTTCAGCATGATTTTTGTCTTATAAAAATGAAGTTAATGTTATGTCATCCTGTTAAGTCTTTGCGTATTATAATGACAAGTGGTACATTTTAATGTTGCCCTTGTCTTTAAAAAACCAGCCCGTGTGTATAGCTTGTAAAATGCTAATGACAGTGATTTCATATGGGGGTGGGGGCTGGCATTGGTCATGAAAAATAGGGGGAAAAAAAAGAAAAATAGGAAAAAAAAAGTTTACTATTGGTTAGAATTCCTTTGGACAATGGAATTTTAGTTTGATATATTAAGAGGTACATGGATAAATTACTGTATGGTTAGGAACAATATTTATTATTAATAATATTATTTTCACCATTGCAAATAAGACCATGCAGTCACACATTACATTGGAGACCAGTATAACATTCAAACATACTATTTAACCATCCTAACAACCAAGTGAAATAAAAATTACTGCATTTAGTTTAAAGATGAAGAGAATGAATCACAGGTAATTTAAATTCTTCATTCACAGTCATGAAGGTTATAAGTGGGATTTGAATTTAATTCTCCTATCAGCAACCACTTCAGTCTATGTTCTCCTCTGCTCATTTCCTGGAAAGTCTCCATGCTAGCAACAGAGCTAGGAAAAGATTATAGTGTGCAGAACAGAGATGCATCTTGTTTTGCTGGGCGGTAAACTATAAGAGCATGAATGCTTCTGCTCATGCACTGATGCCAGCTTCTATTGTAGCTGTCATACACACCTGCCATTAGTGGGAGAACTAGCCTTGGCCCTATTGACAAAGAGAAGTTTGCTGGTGGCTTTTCTAAGATCCTTGTGAGAGTCTGGTGAATTGAGAGCTACATCAAGGGCTAATCCACACGTAGAACCCCATAAAGACAATTAATTATCTGAAGTTGTACATGTAAACCATGTTCAAATGCATTGTCAAAGTTATCATCTTAACTAGTTAAATGTTTTCAGATGTCATCTTTCCTATTTTTGACCATCACTTTTATCACTCACAAACAGAAAAATTATCAAGGTGGGAAACAGCTCAGGGAAGTCCTCTTGCTTTTTCTGATGCCCTCTCTCTTGGAATATTTGTAGGCTCCTCAGACTAGGGCAGAACTCCTTTGCATGCTGGTAGTTCCTCTGCTTGTCCAGCCTACACTACCACTTGTGTCATATGTTAATATATGGGAGAGCTTGCTGATTTCTATGAGCATACATATTAAATGCAACATATTCACTATGGCACTCCTATTCTGTTTTTGTGCCAGGCTAATACAGAATTCTTTCTAGCATCAGCACCACTGCTGCTCACATTGCCCTCCTTGCTGGCCTGCTGCTGGACTCCATGATGAGCTTAGTCAGATACAACTTGATTTTTCATCCTATTCTAATGAGTTTCTTAATGAGCCCAAAAAGGTAACTTTAACACACTATGGCATGTTGATGGAAGTAATATTTGGGAGGTGCCCAATCACCTTTTATAGTTATTCAAATGATAAAATATGTCATGTCATGTCAATCTTTCCTCAAGCGGGTGCCCATCTCCTAGTAAAAGTCACAATCCTAAAATTAGCCCATACGCACTATGTGAATCCTGATAATGTTCTCACCTTAGACTCCTTCTCCTCTCCCTGTGTTCACTTGCTTTCAACCACACTACCCTCCTTGCTGCTCTTCAGAGGTCTTTTCTGCAGTCTTCACGTCTGGACTGTTTGTCTCGTAAATCTACAGCAGCTGGTTCTTTCCTTTCCTTCCTGTCTTTACTTATATGATGTTTGGACAGCGAGGAATTGCTTAATAATCTTATCTAAACAGCAACATACTCATAGACACTTCAAAGTCCTTTACCCTCTCATCTACTACATTTTTTTAATATGTCACTTAATTCATTCTTTTCCTCTCTGTCTCCTCTCACTCAAATAGGTTTCCTCTGGATATAGATGTAAATGGAGATGTAGACATTGATAGAGGTGTAGACATAGACAGAGACATAGTTATATGTATTTGTATCTCTATTATTTGTTTGTTTGCTGCTGTGTTCATTTGTTTTTGTTGTTTACTGCTGGGTTCCCAAGGTCTCAATCAAGTACCTGGCACACTATCCTCTCGGTATATAGTTGGTACATAAATGAACTTGTCTAGACAGTTCCCTAAACGGTTTGACCTAGCCATTTTTCTTTGTCAGAAATGAGGAACAAGATGAACAGGAGTTTCCAACAATCTGGATTAGGAAGCAATTTTAATGTGAAATTTCACTGACTCTTATGTGATATAAACAGATTCTATTCACTGAGAAAATGCATAGGAACAACAAAGCCGTTTTTAATTTAGCAATTTAAATCAATCTTCACTTTATTGATCACAAAAACATGACATATAATTTATTCTGTTTGGATTGCACAAGAGATTCTTCAGAACCTTTCTGACTCAGATGTATAGATGTGAGGCCAACAGTCCTCAAAATCTTGGAAACAGTTGGTTTCTTGGGCAAACATGACCAAATTTTGGTTCTAACCCCATCACCTCTCTAAGCCATTATGGGTACATAATGTGAAACCAGTAATTCTTATCTCTAGGGATTTTGGAAGGATAAGACATGGTGGCATTTTAAATGATAATAATCAACAGCGGCCTGCCTGGGCCTGTACCTCATAAATGGGATTCTGTTAAGGAATAATGGCAAGGGTGAAGATCGGCAGAATAGTGGGAAAGAGTGGGTTCTCCTTGAGCATAGATGTTGGTTGAACTGTTCCTCAGCAGCAGAGGTGCACCCGTATTCCCAGATTGTACTTGGTACTATACATTTAAGGCCAGTCTTCACCTAAAGGTGCTAGAAAAACAAAACAAAGTGTCAGTTTTTAATCCTGTATGTCTCCATACAGAAATAACTACTGAATTAAATATCATTTCCCCCAATGAAGTGCTGAGCTCAATGTTTTATTTCTTAAACAATAAACAAGTATTGTATTTGTTGCTTATTATATGCCTAGCATTTGTCTAGGCAGTGACAAGAACATGGTGCAGCACAAAGGGCACAGGCATTGGGATCATTTAGATCTAGGAAGGAGCCTGGCTTATGGCTCCCATCTACACTGTCCTGCTGAGGTCGCTTATGTACAATTCTGTTTTCTCATTTTTGGATTAGCAATATTATTCATATATTATTTGTAAGGGTTAAAATTTGATAAAAATAAAGCAAATTGTGAAAAATGTAATGAAATAATTACTACATTAAATGAAAAGTAGCTAGCAATGGAGCTCAGTAAAATCCAAAGCAGTTTGTATAATTAATTGTAGAAAAATTACAAAAATTTTTTAAGCCAGAATTGTAAAAGGTACTATACATAACCAGACCAGTCTAAGAAAAACATCATTAGTACTATGTTTTAATATTTAAAACAATGTTTTAATTGTCAGAGACCACAGGAAAAGTTTAATAAGCAAGAACGTTACTATGTATGTCATGCAACTTTTTTCCCATCAATATCATCTTACATTTCAAAAAATAATTTTTAAGGACACGTGACCTCTATTTTAAGGATGAGATATAATGAATCAACCTAGTTTTTATTATTAAATTCCTAGACTGCTTTCAAAAAGTTTTCATTATTTACAAGCTAACATTTTAATAAACTAATGACTTGATTGTCAGTCTTTTGCTTATTGCTTTTATATTAATGTTCATATTAATATTTTATTTTATCTCCTATACTTGACTAATATTGATCTCATGATTGTTCTATGCTTATACAATTGGTTGGTATTTGGTTCATGCTTTTGTGCTGTAAAAATATTCATTTATTAGAATAATTAACTTTATTAAAGATATGGTAGAAATTTTTCTAGTCATTTATTGTCAATGCTGTATATCTTTGACTGCCTTATTAGTTGCTCCAGTGGGTTTTAGATTATTTAAGTTTCCATTTTTCCTGTCATTAAAGTTATATTTTCTTAGAAATGTATCCTTTTGTCCAATTTTTAAAAAATTTGTTATCAAGGAGTTATATAGGTTTCCAAGTATTTTATAAACATTCTGTCTCTTTAAGAATGTGCTCTTTCTTGGGTTGCCTGGCTGGCTAAATTGGTAGAGCATAGGACTCTTGATCTCAGGGTGATAAATTCAAACTGCATGTTGGGCATGGAGCCTCCTTAAAACAAAAACAAAAACAAAAACAACTGTGCTCTTTTTCCAGTTATGCTCATTTGTGCCATCTCCCTTTTAATTTTTTTGCGGGGGTACACATTATATTGACTTCTTCAAATTTATCTTTTATTGAAGCTGGATTTTGAGCAAAAGAACACTAACTATGATAATCCTGACATTAGTCTGGCCTGCTTTCCCCTTGGTAAAAACTCAGCTGAAGAAGCACATTCAATTACGCAAGCTGTAAACAACTTCACTTTTCTCATCCCAACTTCTTTCTTTTCCTGATGATGAGTGATGTGGAGCATATTTTCATAGGTTCATTGGCCATCAGGATGTCTTCTATGGAAAGATGTTTTTTCATGTCTTCTGCCTATTTTTTGATTGGATTATGTAGATTTTCTTTGGTGTTGAGTTGTATAAGTTCTTTATATATTTTAGATACTAACCCTTTATTAGATATGTCATTTGAAAATATCTTATTCAATTCAGTAGGTTGTATTTTTGTTTTGTTGATGGTTTCCTTCACTGTGCAGTGAAGGACTTTTATTCTTTTTATTTTGAAGTATTTCCAATAGTTTTATTTTTGCTTTTGTTTCCCTCGTCTCAGGAGACCTATCTAGAAAGAAGTTGCTATGGAGATGTCAAAGAAGTTACTGCCTGTGCTCTCTTCTAGAATTTCTATGGTTTCAGGTCTTACATTTAGGTCTTTAAGCCATTTTGAGTTTATTTTTGTGTATGATGTAAAAAAAGTGGTCCAGTTTCATTCTTTGGCATGTAGCTACCCAGTTTTCCCAACACCATTTGTTGAAGAGACTGTCGTTTTTCCATTTCATATTCTTGCCTCCTTTGTCAAAGATTACTTGACCATATATCCTTGGGTTTATTTCTGACCTCTCTTTCTGTTCCATTGATGTGTGTGTCTGCTTTTGTACTAGCACCATACTGTTTTGATTACTGCAACTTTGTAGTTTATCTTGAAATCTGGGATAGTGATGCCTCCGATTTAGTTCTTTATTTTTTAAGATTGCTGTGGCTTTTCAGAGTCTTCTGTGGTTTCATGCAAATTTTAGAATTATTTGTTTTAGTTCTGTGAAAAATGACATTGGTATTTTGTTGGGGATTGCGTTAAATTTGTAGATTGCTTTGTGAGTATGGACATTTTAACAATATATATGTTTTCCTAATCCACAAGCATGGAATATCTTTCCATTTGTTTCTGTCATCTTTGATTCCTTTCATTAATGTTTTATAGTTTTCAGAGTACACGTCTTTTACTTCCTTGGTTAAATTTACTTCTAGGTGTTTTATTATTTTTGGCGCAATTATAAATAGGATTCTTTTCTTTTCTTTTTTTTTTAAAGATTTTATTTATTTAACAGAGAGAGAGCACAAGTAAGCAGAGAGGCAGGCAGAGAGAGAGGGGGAAGCAGGCTCCCCGCTGAGTAGAGAGCCCATGTGGGGCTTGATACCAGGACCCAGAGATCATGACCTGAGCAGAAGGTAGAGGCTTTAACCCACTGAGCCATCCAGGCGCCCCAATAAGATTGTTTTCTTAATTTTTCTTTCTGTTTCATTATTAGTGTATAGCTCTAAGTTTTTCCCCATTGAATAGGATGTTAGCTGTAAATTTTTCTTATATGGACTTTATTATGTTTTATATTTTCTCTAAACGTATTTTGTTGAGCGTTTTTATTTTGAATGGATGTTATATTTGGTCAAATGCTTTTTCTACATCTTTTGAAAGGATCATAAGTTTTATCCTTACTCTTGCTGATGTGATGTGTATGTGGGTTGATTTGCAAAAATTGAATCATCCTTGTATCCCAGGAATAAATCCCACTTGACCACTTGATTGTGGTGAATGATTTTTTTAATGTATTGTTGGATTCAATTTGTTATTACTTTGTTGATGATTTTTGCATCTGTATTTATCAGTGATATTTGCCTGTAATTCTCTTTTTTTGTGGAGTCTTTGCCTGGTTTTAGTATGCCGGCCAGTAATACTGGCCTGCTAGAAAAAATTTGAAACTGTCCTTTCTACTCTACTTTTTTTGGAATAGTTTGAGAAGGATAGGTATTAACTCTTCTTTAAAGGTTTGATAGAATTCACCTGTGAGGTTGTTTGGTCCTCGATTTCTGTTTGTTGGGGGTTTTTTGATAACTGATTTAATTACATTGCTGATAATTGCTCTGTTCAAATTTATTTTAACGATTTTATTTATTTATTTTAAAGAGAGAGAGAGAGCAGGAATGGAGGGAGGGGCAGAGGGAAAGGGAGAAAAACTGATGCAGCCTCTAAGCTGAGCATGGAGCCCAGCACAGGGCTCAGTCTCACAACCCTGAGATCGTGACATGAGGCGAAACCAAGAGTAAAATACTTAACCAACTGAGCCACGTAGGTACTTCACTCTATTTAAATTTTCTATTTCTTCTTGCTTTAGTTTTGGGAAGTTATATGTTCCTAGGAATTTATTTCTTCTATCTTGTCCAATTTGTTGGCATATCATTTTTCATAATATTCTCTTATAATTTGTATTTCTGTGGTGTCCAATTTTTTTTTATCTCTTTCATTTCTTATTGTGTTGAGTCACCTCTCTCTCTCTTTTGGTTTCTATTTCATTTATTTCATCTCTAATATTTTTTTTAAAGATTTTTATTTATTCATTTAACAGAGAGAGAACACAAGCAGGCAGAGAGGCAGGCAGAGGCAGAGAGAAAGGAGCAGGCTCCCCACCGAGCAAGGAGCCCAATGCGGGACTCAATCCCAGGATGCTGGGATCATGACCTGAGCCGAAGGCAGCTGCTCAACCAACTGAGCCACCCAGGCGTCCCTCGTCTCTAATCTTTATTATTTCTTTTCTTCTGCTGGTTTTGGATTTTGTTTGTTCTTCTTTTTGTAGTTTCCTAACGTGTTAGTTTGGGTTGTTTATTTGAGATTTTTCTTATCCTTCAGGTAGGCCTGTGTTGCTATAAACTACCCACTTAGAACTGCTTTTGCTGCATCCTGAAAATTTTGAACTATTGTGTGTTCACTTTCATTTGTCTGCATGTATTTTTTTCTTTTCTCTTTGATTTCTTGTTTGACCTATTCATTATTTAGTAGTATATTTAACCTCCATGTATTTGTGTTCTTTCCAGAATTTTTTTTGTGGTTGATTTCTAGTTTCATAGAGTTGTCAGAAAAGATGCATGGTATGACTTTAATTTTTAATTTGTTGAGACTTGTTTTATGGCCTGACATGTCATCTATTCTGATAATATTCCATGTACATTTGAATAAAATGTGTATTCTGCTGATTTAGGATGGAATGTTTTGAATAGATCTTTTAGTTCTGTCTAGTCCAATGTGTCATTCAAAACAACTGTTTCCGTGTTGTTTTACCGACTGGATGACCAGTTTATGTAAGTGGAGTGTAAAGTTCCCTGCCATTATTGTATTAATGTTAATTTCTTTCTTTATGTCTCTTAATAGTTGCTTTATGTATTCAGGTGCTCCTATATTGGGTGCATAAATATTTATAATGTTGCATCTTCTTGTTGGATTGTTCCTTTTATCATTTTTTGGTGTCCTTTTTTTTTAAGATTTTATTTATTTATTTGTTTGTTTGTTTATTTATTTGACAGAGTCAGACCGAGTGAGAGAGGTAACATGAGCAGGAAGAGTGGGAGAGGGAGAAGGAGACTCCCCACTAGGTAAGGGGTCAGATGTGGGGCTGGATCCCAGGCCCCTGAGATCATGTCCTGAACAGAAAGCAGAAGCTTAACAGCTGAGCCACTGAGGTGCACCTTTTAGTGTCCTTCTTTTTCTCTCGTTACAGTCTTTGTTTTAAAATCTATTTTGTCAAATATAACTATTGCTACCTCATCTTTCTTTTCACTTCCATTTGTATGATAAATGCTTTTCTGTCTCTCCACTTTTCATCTGCATGTGTCTTAAGATCTTAAGTGAGTCTCATATAGGCAGCATGTATATGTATTGATAGGTCTTGCTTTTTTATCCATTCTAACACTCTGTGTCTTTTGTTCAGTGTTTAGTCCATTTACATTCAAATTAATTATTGATGGATATTTACTTATTGCCACTCTGTTACTTGTTTTATGTTTGTTTTTGTAGTTCTCTGTTCCTTTCTTCTACTTCTCTTATAGTTTGCTGCCTTTCTTTAATGATATATTCTGATTCCTTCTCTTATTCTTTTACATGTCTACTACTGGTTTTTGATTTATGGTTACCATTAGGTTTTTACACAACATCTTATGCATATATCAGTCTATGCAAAGTTGATGGTCACTTAAGTTTGAAATCATTCTTTATTCTTTTCTCCCCCGTGTTTTAGGTATATAGTGTCATAATTTACATCCTTTTATTTTGTGAATTCCTTGACTGATTTTTAGAGATATACTTAATTTTAATGCTTCTGTGCTTCCTACTTTTCTTACTCAAATTCCTTTTTAATATTTCTTATAGGGGTGTTTTAGTGTTTATGAATTCCTTTAACTTTGGTTTGTCTGGAAAACTCTTCATCTTTCCTTCTATTCTGAATGATAACTTTACTGAATAGAGTAATCTTAGTTGCAGACTTTTTTCTTTCAGCATTTAGAAGGTATCATGCCACTCTTCTGGCCTGCAAAGTTTCTGCTGAATAATCAGCTGACAGCCTTATAAGATTTCCCTTATAAGTACCTTTTTTTCTTTTCTTCTCTTCCTTGTTGCTTTTAAAATTCTCTTCATTGCTACTTTCCCCCTCATTTTAATTACTATTTGTTCTTGTATGGACCTTTTTGGTTTGATTTTGTTTGGGGCTCTCTGTGGTCCTGGACTGGATTTCTGTTTGCTTCCCCAGATTTGGGAACTTTTCAGCTTTTATTTCCAAAAATACATTCTTTACCCCTCTCTGTCTTCTCATGAGTTTCCTATAATGTGAATGTTATTATGCTTGATGGTGTTGCTATGTTTCCTTAATCTAGTTTCATTTTTTAATTATTATTTTTTTCTTTTCTGTTGTTTTGCTTAATTGCTTTCTATTACTCTGTCCTCCAGGTCACTAATCCATTTTTATGCTTCCTCTAGTCTACTACCCATTACATCTAGTGTATTTTTAATTTCAGTTACTGAGTTCTTTTACTTTGGTTGGTTCTTTTTGTGTTTCATCTCTTAGTTGAGGTCCTCCACTCTTTTCTCCAGTCCAGGGAGTATCTTTATGACCATTACTTTAAATTCTCTGTCAGACATATTACTTATCTCTGTTTCATTTAGTTCTCTTGCTGTGAATTTCTCCTATTTTTTTTAATTGGGAGATATTCCTCTGTTTTTTTTTTTTTCATTAAGGAGATATTTTTTTCTTTAGGAAGATATTCCTCTGTCTCTTCATTTTGTCTAACTCTCTGTCATTTTGTCTAACTCTCAGTGTCTGTTTCTGTGTGTTAGGAAAGTCAACTATGTTTCCTGCTCTTGAAAGTAGTGGCCTTCTGAAGAAGAGGTGCTATAGTGCTGTGCAGTGCAATGGGCCCTCTTCACCATAACCCAGCAATTCACGGGTGTTTCCTGTGTGTTGTGTGCACCCTGCTCTTGTGTCTGAGTCACTTTTCTCTTCAGACCAGTGTTTTGCAATGACTCTCTTTGCCTGTTGTAGGCAGGGTTTGGTCCATGTGGTGTTAGTGGGCCAGCCTGGGGCCACCTTGGGCTTAAGGTGAGTCAGATTGGTTGCCGGAGATGTGGTAGCGCTGAGCTACAGAGTGATTTCCCTGTGTTGTCCTTCCCTGAGTAGCTTTCATCGATGTGCAGAGACTGCCATCAGACCAGGTGTTTGTCCCCAGCGCATTGCTGGGCTGCAGTTAGACTGATATGTGTGACTATATTTCCCTCTCCCTAGGTCAGGAATCACTTAAGAGTGGTAGTAGTTCCTGTTGGGGCTATTGCACACTGCCAGGCTTGTGGCACTGCTTCGGATGTGCTCCAGATGAGTGTATTGGAGGGGACAGAACCACAAGAGAACATGTGTACTGAGTATCCATTGTTAGCAATGTTTGTGCGGTCTATTGTACGAGGGGACCTGGAGTCACTTTTAAAAACTCCTGATAGAGGGTTGGAAGAGGGTAGCCCTCAGTAGAGTGCAGGGATGAAGGGCATGGTCCCAGCAAAGTCTCCCTTGGTCTGTGGGAGGGGACCTGCAGCTACCTGGAACTGAAGTGGGGTGGGAGTGGTTGGCAGGGACAGATCTGCAGAAGAACATGGGGGCAGGTCTGCAGTGTTATAGTTAAGTTTTAAGGGGTCTGCTTGGGAGGACCTGGAGCCAAGACCTAGTTGGCCAGGGTTGTCTTCAGGAGAAGGTGGGGGTATGGCATGCTGTTGGTGAGTTAGATGGAGAGTGTTCTCCCTGTACTGATTCCTGCAGGTGTCTGTGTATCTGAGCGCTGGCTGTGGAGAGGAAGGAAATGGTGCTCTCCAGCTCCTTTGTTCTTAGAAATGTCTCCTAGAAATCCCTGCCCCTCCAGCACATGCTCTGAGATTAATCAACAAATTCTCCTCCTATTTACCAAGGACATTTTCAAATTGCTGCTTCTATGCTATATCTCAGTGGAGTATTTATTATTTTGTCTTTAAAGACAGGGACTCAGTTTCCTCTCCCCCTCCTGGCTCTTCCAGCACTGAGCTCACTGATTTTTAAGGTTACAGGTGTTAAGTCCTGCTGATTTTAAGAAATTACTAAATTCTCCCCCTCTAGTTTTCAAAGCTAGATGTTATAGGGACACATCTTCTTCATGTAGAGTCCCTGGTGTGAAAGTTTGCTCTCTCTCTTCTTTGCACCTACAGCATCCTTCCCTCCTAGGGACTGCCTGGAGGTCCGTTAATTTCCCTACTACATCTCTGCCCTTCCTACTTTCTTTCATGTGGCTTCTTCCCTACATTTAGCTGTAGAGAGTCTGGTCTACAGTCTTTGGTGGTTTTCTGGGGTTTTTTTTACACTGATGTGTGTGTTATCTAGTTGTATCTGTGTCATGAGATGAGCTTAGGATCTTCCTACTCCATTATAGCCCTTAGAAGTCTTGTCTCCCTTTTTTAATTAATAATACTTTACAAACATTTTTCTACATTATTTTTCTTCTCAAAAAGAAAAAAGATAATTTTAATTGTAAGAATCCAATCTCATGTGTTGGATTTTGTTAACTTTGTTCTTTATGTTAAATTTTAATTTTTAAAGGAAAATTTTACTTTTTAATTATACATGAATGAATGCTTGTTGTAACAAATGCAGTAATACAATATGCATATTGTGATTGCTTACCGTTTTCCACTGCCCTATCACCATTCTCATTGCTAGCCTGATGTGTATCTTTTCAGAACTTAGATATGTGCATATCTAAACATATATGCATATAAAGCTTAAACACTAGAGAGCTCCTGGATGGCTTAGTTGGTTAAGCATCTGCCTTTGGCTCAGTTCATGATTGATCCCAGGGTCCTAGGATCGAGTCCCACATCAGGCTTCCTGCTCATCAGGGAGCTTGCTTCTCTCTCTGCTCCCATCTGCCCACTCATTCTGTCTCTCAAAAATAGATAAATAAAAATATGTTAAAAAAAACAAACTTCAACACTAGAATCTGTGTGTGTATGTGTGTGTGTATAAAATATCTTATCAGTATCTGATGATATGAGATTTCTCACTCTTTCTATATTTAGATAACAGATGAATAGATTTCTTCACATGAAAGCTTCTTTGTATTTCTGGAATAAATCTATATTATTTGTGGTATGTTATAGTTGTTGGTAGTGATGCTCTATTGGATTGCATTTGCTAATATTTACATAAAATTTTTTGTATCTGTATTTTAAGTGTTCTGAACACCTCCTATTCAACCTGTTGGTGAATAAGGAAACCCCTGCCCTAAATAGTATGATATGGCTTAATACACTGCACCTGACACTAGATGGATAAGCATGGTAGCAGTTTATTAGTCACATATACTCCCTGGGGGAAGGGGCCACTGTATACCTCACAGGGCCATAGAGGGGTTGCACTCAAAAGAAAAGTGACTGAGCAGAGACCAATAGAAGCAGGCTTTATAGTAACCAGAGGGTAGAGAGACCCCAGATTCCACTGGGAATATGTGCTTGGCTTTTTTGAAAAGTTTCATGACTGGCAAGGAAATAAACCCCAGTAGATTAAGGATTGGTAGGAGGCAGTTGGTATGGCTGATAGCCAAACTGAGGTAGGGATAATTTCTCACTGGTTTGGGGCACATGTGGAGAGACTAGAGGAACTCATACTTTTGGAGAGTCCTGTTAGACTCAAAGATGTCAGGCATCATTTGAAATTTTAGGTTTTACAGTAAGTGAGATTGGCCTATACTTTATTTTTTTAACACTTTTAGCAGAATTTGGTAAATAAATGTATGTAAGACTTAGGAAATAAATTGGGGAGATTTCTAGAATATTTTTCTAGGATATTCTTTGAATATTATTTTAATGTTAAATATTATTATAGAATATACATTTCCTAGATTATTTTAAATAATGGACTCATCAATTCTTTAGTAGAACTCAAACCATCTTATTCTGACTTTTTGAATGACAGAATTACTTTTGTGATCACTTTTTCAGAGAAAAATTCTAGTTATTCTTAGGTTATTAGGAAATTAAAATTTTACTTCAAAATAAGTACTCTAGGTTTTATTTTTTTTACCCTAGATTTCATTTTTTTTTTTTAAAGATTTTATTTATTTTATTTTAACAGAGAGAGAACACAAGCAGGCAGAGAGGCAGGCAGAGGCAGAGAGAGGAGCAGGCTCCCCGCTGAGCAAGGAGCCCGATGTGGGACTCGATCCCAGGACACCGGGACCATGACCTGAGCCAAAGGCAGCTGCTCAACCAACTGAGCCACCCAGGCGTCCCTAGATTTCATTTTTTATCATAGAATTGCATGTGGTATTTTCTTATTTTTAATTCTCATACTTATATATAATCAGGTGTAAAACTATTATTAAATATTTATTTTCTCATTCCTACTCATGTTTTTTAAATTCTTTCTTAATTAATCAAGGTAATGAAGGCTATTCTATTATATTAATCTTTTCTAAAAATGAGTTTCAGTTTATCTTCAATTTTTCTTTTTTATTTCATTAATTTTATTTTTAGTTCTAATAATCTGTATCATTGTGATTATATTGTTTATTTTAATATCTTAAGATATTCCTTTGTATCTATTGTGATGATCACATCTTTTATCCTACATTCTATTCAAATGGCGAATTATAATGATTGATTTTTGAATGATGAATCAGCCTTCAAATTTCTCATATAATACCTACTTATTGTGTATTTTTTTCATATTGTGGGATTTGAATTGTGTTCTGTGTTCTAACCAAAGCAGAGTCTGATGAATATACTTTTAAGTGGTTGTAGTTCTTGTTATTATGGATATTATTGCACTTAATACTTGAGGCTTCAATGACCAGATTTTAAGCTTCTCAGGGTGAAGGTTGTTTTTAATAGAATTTATTTGGTATTTTATCTTAGTGTTAGAGAAAAAGAAGTACAATTAGTACTGGCAGTTTGTTTAACCAGTTTTGTATGTGTTTTTGTTTTTGTTTTTATTTTTGTTTTTGGAAGCCAGGGCTAGGGAAGAGAGAAAAATGAGGAAGTTGCTCAATGGATATAAAATTTCAGTTATGCAAGATGTTTCCATTTTAATTTAATCTTTTCAAGTTGCTATGAAAAGTTTTATGTTTATTGTATACTTTTTCTTCTTATCCCACAGCTTTTGTACTTTCAAAAAATAAACTTAGCAACTTCAAATATCTTATGTAAAGAAGATAAAAGTCAAAAGATTGATGATGTCTGGCATTTGAAGTTAGAGACAGTGTTTGTTAGGAATATTTTTTGTTTCATCTAAGTTAATTAGCAGCAACATGTATTTATCACAGGAAAAGCAAATACTTTTGCTTATTTCTTAAGGGTATTAATAAGTCCTAAGGAGTTTTCCTAGAGCCTTTTCTTCCCCAGATCATGGTTTTCATATACAGGAACACACAAAGGGATTCATATTGTACTTTATTCTCTGTATATTTTTTGCTTTTCTAATAAATATTTAATAAAATTTTATAAACTAGATTGAAAATACATATATGTCCATGTATGGACTTTTTAAAAGATAGCATATTTTGGCTATTAGAACAAAGATTAGAGTTTGCCAGGATCCTTTAGTTTATGGTATGTAGGTTCCTGCAGTCCAGAAAGGATGCATTTATTTTATTCAATGGCTTCAATATTCAATATTTCACTTTTCCTTTTTTGTTTTTTTTAATCTTGATGGTACTCAGGTACCAGCCCTTATCTTGACAATCTTTTGTTATAAAATCTGGATTGTGCTAAAAGGTACATGATTTTGGTTAAGTGGAACTTATCACTTGGATATGTCATAAAACTGCCAAGAATGTGCTAATATAATATTTGATTTAGTAATTGAAAATAGCTACCAGTAAGAAATCTTTTATAAATAAAGCATTATTGTATATTTCTAGATAATATTTACATGTGAAAAGAGGTATAGATCTCCTCTATTGCATCATAGGTCAGATGAACATGAGATTTTTATTCCCAATCTTCATGTAATTATTGGTTGTAGTAGACTCTGGAAAATGTGGGCATTTTTTGTTTTGTTTTTTGGGGGGGTTTTTTGTGTGTGTGTGTTTTGTTGTTTTTGGTTTTGGGTTGGTTTTTTTGTTTTTGTTTTTGTTTTTTTGGCAGAATCTGCCTGAGAGTATAGTGAACTAGAATGACTATACTGGAGCCTTTGCCTTCTAAGACCTGAACTAGTTAGATAAGGAGAGTCTCAATCAGCTAAAGAGAAAAGAAGTGGGGACATCTCATTCTAAAATTTTCCCACCATTTCTGTCCCTTGAGTATACCAGAAAAAGGACAAGTTTTATGAAATTATTAAGACCCAGTTACATGTTAAAAGAGATTCTGAACATATTGAAGGGGGATGTTAACCTTGTGTCCTTTCTCATTGCTCTTGACACAGTTGGTGCTAGGAAATACAGTTGATTGACAATGATTATAAATCTTCCTCATTGTTCACATTTATCCAATGTCTGTTCTGGCCCTAGGAACTCCAATTTGAATTAGTCTCCCTATCATTTTTCAGGAGTCACCATTTAACACTGTTGCGGTTTTCTTGGAGCAAGACCAAAATAGAATGAATAATCCTTCTTTCACAGAAGGGTTGGATGAGAACATGGAGTGAGAACTCCTTAGGACAGACTGTAGCTGGCCCAAAGACAAAATGATACAGATTTCTGTCATCAAAGAGAATTTTTGATGGATGTCTTGATAGGTCCAGTGAAAGTGTTCATCTTTTATCTTTCCACTCCTAGGTCAGGAAGCATCCTTCTAAATCCTTTTGTCAGGATACTGTGCTTTTTATACTGTTTCATTCAAGATTTTTATCTTTACTTCCATTTGCTCTTCTTCATTTCTTCTAGCTAAATTATATTTGTGCAAAATGGCCAATTAATATTTAATCCAACATTTCAAGTCCTGTTTAATTTTTTAAGAGTCTGTTCTTCTAGATTTCTTACATAAGGACAATTCTTTTCAGTAGCTATTAGTGAGCAGTAATTAGCCAGAAAGTAGCACAGCGAGTATGAATATTTTATGGTAATTAAGTCCCTCATCCTCTTAAGACATGAATGTATAAGCATTTATGAATGTATGAGTTGGATTATGAAATACATGGACCCAAACTAACCGAAGACAGATGGAGAAGAGAGAATGAGAAAGGTGTGCAAAGGAGAATCCCTGATTCTGAGCTGTATTCAGGAGCTTCAGAATAAAAAGAGAAAGGGTGAATGACTGTTACAGTTGGTGTCATGAATGTGACAAACATGTAGAAAATACTAGAGATTTAAAAGATAAATAATTTCTCCAAATGACATGATAACATGAAAGAATACATTTTTTTAAAGAATACACTTTTTAAAAAGATTTTACTTATTTATTTGACACAACGAGAGAGAGATCACAAATAGGCAGAGAGGCAGGCAAAGAGAGAGGGAAGTAGGCTCCCTGCTGAGCAGAGAGCCCGATGCGGGGCTCGATCCCAAGACCCTAAGATCATGACCTGAGCTGAAGGCAAAGGCTTTATCCCACTGAGCCACCCAGGCACCCCAAAAGAATACATTTTATTGATGCTTTCTATAACAGAAGTTCTTGAACTGAGATCAATAGACAACAGGAAATCATTGACAGCTCTGTTAAGTTATTTCCACCACTTCAGAAACCACAGCAAATCATACATTTAGCAATGCCAAATATGTAGACATTAACTAAAGCCCTAGATGTTTTTGCTTTTTTGGAATTACATTAGTATGGCCTGGTAAGGTGTCTTATATATTACTAATCAGAGGATCATTTTAGCAGATTAGTGATGGTGGGAAGTAATTCAAGAGATTATGTTTTTCAGAAATTTGTTCTCCTTCCTCTTGCCGCGGTGGAGGCTTACATTTCCCAGCTCTTTGATTTTAGATTTCTTTTATGATCTGTTTAGGAAAGGAGATGGGTGTTGAACATAGGAACTTAAAAATGGGTTTGTCCAATTTGATATTCTCTAATGCATTCTGCCCTTACCATGGGTTTAATGTGTTCTCACTGGGCTCTTATTTGAAAAAGAAATTTGGGGGGGAGACCTGGCCTAAAATAGCTGCTAAAAACCACCTAACTATGTCCACCGTAAATCAAACAACATCAGTCAATCCACAAATACTTGAGGGAAAAACAATCCTTATTTTTGTAATGCCCCTGAAATTTTATTTCATTTTTTTGTTATGCACTAAATGACAAATACAGCCAATGAATGCTAAGAGATCTGACTTGAAAAGTAGATGAAGGAACTTATTTGCTAGATTAATATGTTTGGAATTCAGGTATGAATAGTGAGTATTGTTTGTAGGTTTCTAAGAAGAGTGATTTAGAATTCCCATTTGGGTAGATCATTTAGTTGTATCAGGAGAAAATAGATGTTAAATCTGGGTGAGGGTGAAAGTTGAAAGAATGACAGCAATAGAAGAAAGGATATTAATTTACAAAGTAAAGATATACTTGAAACAATGTACATTTGACAGTTATTTTCACTGATGTATGTATTGCCTCACAGTACCTAATTCACCCTTTATTACCTTCTCTGTAATAATAGAGTTGTATCCTATAAACAGTTTTCCTTTATAGCTAACAGAACGTTAAGCATAGGAAGTGGAGGGCATAGGAAGGAAGCTGAAAAAGGAGGGTATTTCTCTTCTCTTCCTGGTTTTGGTTTGCTTCTCTTGGCTTCTTCTTTCTCCCGTCATGTAGCTGCCCACTCACAGCATAAGTCCCTTGGTATGTTTACAGTTCCATTTCTCTCCTGGTGACCACTTTACCACAGTCTTCCCAAGAGGGACACTCTGCTCGCTAGGCCTCGTGCTACCCATCCAGTGAGTACACTCCTGAGGCCCTAACTACCCCTATATGTCCATCTATAGGTCTTGGTCAACCTGAATCCCATAGATATGTCAAGAAACACCTAATACAGACTCCATGTACCTCAGGTCTCACACCACCCAGCCATTAAGCAGCAACTAAAGCCATGACCCCTGTGGTGGATTTTCCGATGAGGATGCTCACCTGCCCCCCACCCCCTAGGTTTCCTACTTGAAAATCTCAGCCATGATCCTTACCACCTGGACAAGGTGTTTCCTGTTTTCTTGGAGACTGCAAACTGGTCCCTAAAATTCAAGCCACAGAATTTTTGAACCATCTGTTAAACTGCCACCCTACCTGTTCCAGCAAGGTCTGAAACACAGTCTTGAGGAAAAAAACTCTAAGTTTGTTGTTTTCTTGGATATTCTCCCTCAGCCCTGGAGATTTTTTTTTTAGAGTTATCCTTGCCTTTTATTCTCCTGATATAGTTGATAATTCTTTACAATAAGATTTCCCATTTCAAATTACTGTGTGGTTTCTGTCTCCTGATTGGATTTTAACTGATAAAGAACATTGATGAATCAATTGTGAGAGGGAGGATGAGAGTGGTCAAGGGTGATTCTGAGATGGGAACTGATTAATGGTGGCACTCTTGACTGATGTATGAAGTAGGAGCCAGCACGGGAAGAAAATCAATTCCATTTTGAATGTGGACAATGTGAAGTACTTGTAGGGCATTCGAGGTAATTGACCATCAGGCAATGGAATAGCATACCTGAAGCTTGGTGGAGAGAAGACAGATAGGAGATATGGATCTATGAATCATCAGCATTCAAGAGCAAGTTGAAATTATGAGAGTAGAAGTGATCACCTAAACTACTGAAGTATGATGGATGATAAAAGCAGAGACTCAAACAGAAATCCACAGAAAACTAATGTGTGATAATTCTCAAGAGTAACTTAGAAGCAATCATGACAGGAAAGTAGACCTTTTCTCAAGCATGGAGTGGTTAATGATGCCAAATATAACAGCAAATTTTATTAATATAAGGATAAAAAAATACTAGATTTGGCCATTCAATTCTGTTAAGAACAACTTCTGTTCTTTTCTAAGAATTGAAATTAAACCTCTCATAATTTGAGAAGTTAAATGTCAGATGAGATGACAGAGGGTAGTTTTCTTTTACTTTGTGATGTTTAAGTGAAAAGAGAAGAAGATAAAACAATAACTTGCCAACCACATAGCATAGAAGGCAAAGGAAGATTTAGTTTTGGGGGTGAGAGAGTTTTAATCATGATTCACAGAGGAAATGTGTTCAAGGGAGAAATTAAAGGTAAAAAAGGTGCAATAATAATCAATAGAACTAAATTTCTGGGAGACAAAGTGTCGAGATTAAGAACACATGTGGAGGGACTGGCTTTGAAAGGAAGGTGGTACTTGATCCTTTGTAACTGCAGGATGTTTTTAGACGTATAAAGTACATAATATTGGGCAGGGGAATTTAAAAATTGTTGTGCTTAATGACTTAAATCCTCTCAATGAAGTGAAAGAATCTGAGATTGATGAAGTGGAAGAAAATGTAAGGCTCTTTGAAGGAATTAAGTGTACAATATGTTGAGGCACTTAGGTTAGAAATTTGTGATTCATTAGCATATAATAGTAACAATCAGCAGTGGAGTATGTAGGTATGCCTTTCTGTTTGTGTGTGTATGTATGTAGCGAAAAAGTGATCATTTGCTCATGTACATGAGTGATATATTTGTGCTCTGGACAGATTGTTTCTGTATATATTTTGTGTTTTCCCCAACTGGCTTTTCAACTGCCAGCATATGAAAGAGACTATCTCACTGTGTAAACAAAAATTAAGTAGAATTTCACACAGTATTCAAAATCAATTGCAAATCTTTATTTTGGATAACTGTAGATGCAACATGGAATAGTGGAAAGAGCATAGGCTTTGTCTAAAAAAATCCTGAATTCCGTTATTGACTCTGCCTCTAAGCTGTAGGATATTGTTTCCTTTGATCTTGACATAACCAGAGGCATAATAAATGTTAGTGTTATTCTTAAATGTATAAGTTCTTACATGTCTAGGAGGGCTCTCTAAAACCCTTTTTTTTTTTTTTTTAGCTTTCCAAATCTGAGTTTTCTCTTGTCTAAAATCAGGATAATCTTTATCCTGTAAAGTTGTGAATATCAATTGTCCTAGTTAGTATATATAAATTTTATGGCCCATGTCAGTGATTGATATCAATACTTTGGCTAGCCCACTTGATTATTTGATTTATGGTCAGTATTTTTAGTGATTTTAACATTCTCATGCAAGGAAGGCATGGATGTGTTTTTCAATGGCATGTGAGATGAAAAGGTAAAAATAAAGTTGAGAAACCTGCAAGAATAGAGGTTTAAAAATTCTGATGTTTCACAATTTAAATTATCAGTTAAGTAGGTGATTTTGATATTGTATATCTGAGAAAAGTTATCACCAAACACTTTAAAAATTTGGTAGAACATCTTGAATTTCATTTCCCTAAAGAGAAGATCCATGCATAGGAAGTTTATAATCAAAATGTGTGTCTTTAGTCAAAAGACTCTAATTTTAACTCTAAATTTATAAGATAAATTATGGGGACTAGCTCCTAATGAAAGACTGAAAATGAATTTTTAAAATGGAGCATCACTTGCTACTTTTAAGTTTAAAAAAAGTTTAAAAGAATAATCCGAGCTCACTGAAATTGCTTTAAAATCTCTTCTATTCCCATCAACATACAACCGTGACACTGGTTTTCTACCATGAGTGTTATCAAAACAAGACACTGAAGCAGTTTAGGTATACATTATTTTCTGTAAGTAGTGCTATTGCCAATGCATCCGAGATTAGAAAAGTTAAAAAGTGATAAACAAGTTTGTTTGTCATATTAATATCTGGTTACTTATATATATGACATTAATTTAAAGTGTGTTTACAGATATTTATTGTATGTGGAGAATCATTATAACCCTTATAAATTTCCATTTAGTTATGACTCTAGAATGTCAAAATATGTTGCCTAATATTTTCTATGTTAATTGATTACACATAGTTTCAGTGAATAATGCATACACTAGTTATTTCACCACATTATGTTTATTCTGAAAATATTAAAATTTAATGTGAAATTTAAAAAAATTAAAAAAATTAAAATTTAATTTCATCAAGGTATGAAAGCATCTTGAGCTTGTATGTCATAGGTCTTTAATGTTTTTTTTTTTTCATAGTAATTCATTTTTATTGTATTTTTTAGTGTTGGACCATGATTGAGATGTTAGTTTTTTTGAATCAAAGATGGTTTGATAAATGTGGATCTAGTGGATTTTCTAGTAACTTAATTATAATTTTATTACAAACACTTAAGCCCCACAGAAAAACAGTAATGGATTCAGGGTTCAATATAAAGAAAGTCATATGGGTTTGATTCAGGGGAAGAATGAAAGAAAAAAAAAACATTTAGGTTACTGAGATGAAGGCTAGAGAACCTTGATTTTCTTTCTTTTACAACTGAAAGAAGAAAGAGAAAATGAGTAGGATTTAAAAGAACACCTTCAAGTTTTTCTCATTTTAGCCTAATCGCTTTGCCAATAATATTGGTAAAGAACGTTGGTTCTTTAGAAGAAGATATAGATTTTATCTGATTGTCTTGAAATATTTTTCCTTCCCACCCAAGTTATTCAGGGATGATGTATGAAAATTGATTCTTCCATGTAATTCAGGGATTGGTATTTCTGTAGATTTTTAAAACAGTGACACTGACATACTTATGAATTTGCTTAAAGAAATTTAAAAAATCCTCGATTATCTATGAGAATAGTCAAGTTTTTTCTTTTGATGTTAATCTTATTTTTTATATAAAAAGCTGCACTGAACCAGAAATTATGATCCATGTGAATAAATATTACAATACTTTGAGAAATACTTATATATTTTACATTTGTTAAACCAGTGGATGTTTTGTATTTTTCTTCTTTATTTATTTATCTATCTATCTATTTATTTATTTATAAGTTCTGACTGTCCAATGTAAGTAGCCATTAGCCACATGACTTTGAACTTGATATCTGGCTGGTACATGTAGCCACTAGCCGAAAGCATAAACCGCATACTGGAGATAGAGATCACATTTAAGAAAAAAGGATATAGACCATTTCATTAATAATTTTATAGGGCTTTAATGTTGAAATGACAGCGTTTCTTTGGGCAGTGGTTGGTTGGGGATAGTGATGTGGACTGATACAGTATTGAACTTAGTGTAGCAAGTCCATACAAGGATTGAACGGATAATCAGATTTCATTATTAGTTCAGTGATTCAAGCTGCTCGGCGAATGGGCTACGAACAAAATGGAAATAATTAGAGGGTGACTTTTAGAAGTAGTGGGAGTAAGTAAACATCTCTTTCTTTTGTGGATATTTGAACTTTTCTAATGAGATTGTGATCGAAAGTTTAGGCGTTTGTTTTCAGTTTGAAAATATGTCACAGGGTTCTCAAACTGGTTCACATGAAGACAGTGACTTCAGATCTGAAATATAAAGGAAGGCACAAAATATTAGAAATAAAACTGGGTTTTAGCAAATATATCATAGACGCTAAACCCCTACAGGGCAGGTGTCATGACAGCAAGCAGTAGCTGTTCTCTGTGTATGTAGCAGGTGAACTAAAACATTGTTTTAGGTGTGACTGTGACTTCCAGAGGACCCACGTGTTTTCTTCCTTTGAGAACACACAGAGAATGTGGGAAATAAGTAATATTTGAAACCTCTGTTTCAACGTTCTCTCCCTTTTCATAACGTAAATGCAAATAAAATTAGTAAAGAATTTAGTCTTTGAAAGTAGACAAACGCTGTCTGATTGCATTGATATTTCTTTTTTACTATTGAAACATAGATAACTTCTATGAAAACTGATTTATCTGTGTATTATATAGATGTGTCTTTTTTATTGCTAATACAACTATATCTTATGTGCAATTAACGTTGGCTGAATAGATTTAAAAATGTATTCTCAATCTATTTGGAACTTTACTGTTTACTTACACTGATTTTGCATACATTATCTGTAATTTATACAAGAATATAGTTGAGTAGGTATGATATCCTCATTTTCCAGATGAGAAAAATGAGACACAGAAAAGTTAATGATTTACCAAAAGTCACACAACTTGACTCTGATGATGCTGGAAATTGCACCCAACTCCAATTCCAAAGCCCCATATCCTTCTATCGTATTGTTCATATCTCACATATGAACATAATTTTTGTGTGAGTATATTTTTATGGAAGTGAAATGTTCATAAGTTGGAAAAACTCCATTATGTAAAAATTTTCCAAGTTAAGGAAAGTCTCTAAATCAGCTCTCAGTCATTTGATATCTTGCTTCTCTGCTGCATTGCCATTGTTATGGGTTCAAACTGATATTTAGGAAATTTCAAATATAAAATAAAATTAGATTGGGGCACCTGGGTGGCCCAATCAGTTAAGCATTTGACTCTTAGTTTTGACTCAGGTGGTGATCTCATGGATTGTGAGATGGAGCTCTACCTGGGATCCATGCTCAGCAGGAGTCTGCTTGAAGATTCTCTCCCTCTATTCCTCCCCCCCCCCCCATTCACGTGCATGCTCTTTCTCTCTCTCCACTAAAATGATACATAAATAAAAATCTTTAAAAAATAAAATAAAATTAGATCAATATGTTCTATTAATTTGGAGACTTAGACTTCTGTTTACTGTATCTATGGCAGTTAATGAAGCTTCCTCTGGGGGCACACTTTTAGGAAATTGTAACTTACATGGAGAAAGTATGATTTGTGAGTGGAAATTGCAGAAATAGGCAGTTGTTCTTAATCACTTAACCATTTTCAGAACTTCTAGTAATGTGATTCTGCCTCCCCTATATGTGGGTGAGTTATTTATTTAATTGTATAAATAAATTTATAAAGGACTTTAAAATGTACTTAATTTTTAAATTTACTCATTTTGTGGAATATGTAGTATATTTTATTTGCTTCAGGAGCCACATAATATCCCTTTAGCTAATTCTCCATTGCTTATTCAATAACATTTATTCTAATATTCTCATGTTAACCTTTCAAAGTGGTCTATCTAAACAGAACTTGACCTGTGAGTCTCCCTTTATTATTATTCTCCAGTGGTCACTCTATCACATAGATGATAGCATCCAAGTCCCTAATTTATCTCATTCAGCCTTTCATAATATGTTTGCTTAGTTTTCTAACCTGATTCCACACCATCCCCTCCCTTGCCTTTTATTCTCCAACAGCACTCAGCTCTTAGCCAGGGTGTTTCTGACCTTTGGCCATTTGCTTAGGTTACTCATTTTTCATTCATTAAATACATAATTGGATATCCACTCTGAGCAAGATACTGTGCTTAGTGTTTGGAAATTTTAAAAATGAAAATATTTTTTCTGCTCTAAAAAAAAAAAAAGCAGCTCACCAGTTAGTAAAGGAAAATCCTCCCAAAGAATAGGAATAAAACCTACTATAATACAACCCAGCAGGTTCTTGGAACCAAAGAAAACATATTACACTTCTTCAATATCTCGACTCTCTTCCTCCTTTCTTGCTTTTTTTTTTTTAATCCCCCAAGTGAAGAAATCAGGTCACCATCTCTTTTTAAGCATCTGTCATGCCATGAATCCTGTTAGCAGCTAATGGGAACACAGGATAAATAGATGATGGGGGAGTTTCTTCCAATAAGTATTTGGTATATTTGAAGACACTTAAATGAGCCAACTAGAGATTGACTTAGTTATGTCATCAAAATTTTTCTACAAAGGGCTAGATAGTAAATATTTTGGCTTTGGGACTATAGTCACTGAGGCAGCTGCTCAAATCTATTGTTGTAGGACACAAGCAGCCACAGATAGAATGATAGGCATGGCTATGCTTCAAGAAAATTATATTTATAGGGGCGCCTGGGTGGCTCAGTGGGTTAAAGCCTCTGTCTTCGGGTCAGGTCATGATCTCAGGGTCCTGTGATCAAGCCCTGCATGGGGCTCTCTGCTCAGCAGGGAGCCTGCTTCCCCCTCTCTTTCTGCCTGCCTCTCTGCCTACTTGTGATCTCTATCTCTCTCTGTCAAGTAAAAAAAATTAAAATTAAAAAATCTTTAAAAAAAGAAAATTATAGGGGCGCCTGAGTGGCTCAGTGGGTTAAAGCCTCTGCCTTTGGCTCAGGTCATGATCTCAGGGTCCTGGGATTAAGCCCTACATCAGGCTTTGCCCAGCGGAGAGCCTGCTTCCCCCTTTCTCTCTGCCTACCTCTCTTCCTACTTGTGATCTCTCTCTCTCTCTCTCTCTCTGTCAAATAAATAACCTTTTAAGAAATTATATTTATAAAAGCGGCAGGCAACATTTGGCCCAGAGACTACAGTTGGCCTACTCTTTATTTAATGGAAAGGAAATCAAAGATATCGCATAAAATAATAGTCATATAAACATTCAGAGAAAGAAAATGCATTGCGAGTTAGGCCTAGTCAGGAAAGAATATCTGGTTGCAGTAATTATTAAACCGGTACTTCCAGAAAATGAGGCTTCCTGTAGAGTGGACTATCAAGTAGAGTATAGATATCTTACAGCCAGTTGTGCAACCAGCCTGGTAGACTAAAAAAAACAAGTACTACCAGAATTAGATTGCAGAGTGTATTAGTCAGGTGTCTCCAGAGAAACAGAACCAATAGAAATTTAATTGTATATAGTCGATATATAGTTGATTTGATATATAAAATAAAGACTTAAATAATTTAATATATATAGTTGATATATAATTGATTCGATATAAAATATTTATTTTTTTTAAATATTTATTTATTTATTTATTTATTTATTAGAGACAGAGACTGAGAATGAGAGGGGAGAAGGTCAGAGGGAGAAGCAGACTTCCCGCAGAGCCGGGAGTCCGATATGGGACTCGATCCTGGGACTCCAGGATCATGACCTGAGCCAAAGGCAGTTGCCCAACCAACTGAGCCACTCAGGCGCCCTCGATATAAAATATTTAAATAAATACTTATAAAATATAAATATTAAATATATAATTTCTATTTCGGGACGCCTGGGTGGCTCAGTCAGTTAAGTGGCTGTCCCATCCCCTGCTCGTGCTTGCTCTTTCTCATTCTCTCAAAGAAATAAATAAAATCTTTTAAAAAAATAAGTAAATATATAACGTTATATTTAAATATAATAAATATGTTACTATTATATCAATATTACAATAATACAATATTACAATAAATATGTTACTATTATATCAATATTACACATACACATATAAGTAATTTACTTGCAAAGTCACAAATCCATGTAATGACATATGTGCCATCTCTTTTATACAGAGTGTGTTACCTTGTTGCATCTCTCTTTGTCTAAAGCCATGTGTGGAAAGATAGCAGAAGTCAATTTATTTTATTTACCATTTTATTCATGGAATGTGTTACTAGAAACTACCATATAAGGCAAACTACCATAGCAAAAGAAAAAAATTGTTCTTTTATTCATACCATCTACTCTAATAACAAGTGTGAATATTTCATTGCTTAGCAGAGATTAATGCTGGTTAGGAATTACTGTCTGGTATTGTCAAACATTGCTTTCTTTCATATCTCTGCATCTCTGCCCTAACCACCACCACCCACTTTCACTCATAAAGTAAACATGTTGCTTATTAGCATATGGAACCAATGTGGAACCATCACTCTGATGTAGGAACCTTTTAGATTGGCACACATCTCTGAAACTGAATTTCTCACATAACTTTTGAAATTGACTTAATTCTCTACAGCCTGGAAATTCCTTTGAGTCTTTGATTTGTAGATTGGTGTTTATAAAAGTGACTGACATCTATCTTCTGCAATTCTGTTTTCAACAAACAAAATATAGTTGAGGCTTGACAAAACAGCATTTCTTTATAGGATTTTTAACAAAACAGGAACTTTATAGATTGAAGCATATCTGAAGTTATCAATTTATGACCCAGTTATATCTATGTCAAATGGCATTCTTCTGAGTAAATAGTGAATATTTTTTTTTCTTCTTCTCTTTCTTCAAAACATGTGAAGTTGTCCTTAGAGCAAAGTAAAGTTTAAAGGGAAAAATATAATTTGTAATTGAGATTTTCTGTTAACCTTCAGTCTATATTGGTTTTGTTCAGTGCTTTTATATTTCTTCTAGAAATAGCAGTAAATTAGTGTGTGGGTGACATTTCAGAAATCCCATCTCAGAGTACGCCTTACACTCTATATTGCATTATAAATACTGACTTGCTTTTAAACCCCATGTGTGTCTCTCATGTAGAAACCAACTAGACAGTGAAGTCATTACTCAATTTAATTTGCAACATTTATTACCCTTGCTGGATATGCATGCGTTAGTTATATTCACAACAAATGGCCTCTGAGTTTTGAGGTATGTATTATGTTCTTTAAAAAATTACTTACATTTCATGCATTTTATATATTTTTTTTCTTTCTTCTTTGAGCTTAATGTTGTGTTATAGAGAAAAATGTGTGTGATTAGGAATTAGGAAACCACATTTGAATTTAGCATGTGATTCTGTCAGAATTGGTATCTTCTATCTTACAGGTTGCTTTTCTGTTTTGGTCAACACTGTAAATTTTAGTAGAAAAGGGGATTTTTTTTCTCTAAATTCATTATTAATCATATCTGAACTTCCCCATCTTATCCCTTTGGTTTTCAAACCTTACTTATGTATGTTTCAAACCTTCCTTTGTTGTTTTTTTTTTTTCTGCATCTTCTATTCATTTTTGTCAATGTTTATTCATCAGGGTCAGAATAACATAGCTTTACTCCTTTCTGATAAATAATTCAGTGCCCTGTTAAGGCATCCAAGTTGTTTAGTGTAAAATAAAGAGACGAATATAAAATTTCACTTGTCCAAGGCATAAGCTCAACAGCAACTATTTCTGTGGCCGTTGAAAGTGTAACTGGTGGGTTGGGCGCTGCTTGAACATTTGTATCATTTTACTGAGAAGAAGATAAATATGCAACAATTTTTTTTTTCATTTGAGTGTATGGGACACTACCAATATATCTATTCAGTTTTCCTTTTTGTCCCCATAGATTAGTTTCCTTTAGCTGCCTGAACAAATTTCCACAAGCTGGTGGCTTAAAACAACAGAGATATATTCTCCCACAATTCCGGGGGTCAGAAGTCTGAAATTGAGGTCTCAGTAAGATTGTTATCTTCTAGAGCCTCTGAGGGAGGATCTGATCTTTGCCTGTCTCTGCGGACAACCTTGAGTATTCCCGGGATTATAGTTATATAATATTAAACTCTCCCCTCACCTCCATGTTCCCTTCACCTCTGTGTCTTTGTATTCTGCTGCTCTGTAAGGATACTTGTTTTGAATTTAGGGCCTGAAGTAAACCCAGGATAATCTCATCTTGAGATTCTTAACTTAGTTATGTCTACAAAGACCCTTTTTTCAAATGAGGTCACATTTACAGCTTTCTGGTGGAAGTATCTTTTGGGGGGAGTTCACCCCATAATGATCTGCCCTTTGACCTCCAAAAATTCACATGTGTTCTATATGTAAAATACATCACCTCATTCTAATACTCTTGAAAGCCTCAACCTATCATAGCATGAACTCCCAAGTCCAATATTTCAGCTAAATATAGTCAAGAGGTCTCAGATGTCATTATCTAAATCATCTAAACCAGGTATGAATGAAACTCTGGGTAGGGTCTATCCTGGTGCAAAATTCTTCTGTATCTGTGGACCCATGAAAGTAGAGAACAAGTTATCTACTTTTAAAATACAATAGTGGGTAGGGTCTATCCTGGTGCAAAATTCTTCTGTATCTGTGGACCCATGAAAGTAGAGAACAAGTTATCTACTTTTAAAATACAATAGTGGGATGAGTGTAGAACAGATACTCCCCTTCCACAAGGGAGAAATGAAAAGAACCAAGGGGCCATTCAAACCCTAGCAAGTTCAGAACCCATCAGGGAAAATTTCATTATGTTTTGAGGCCTGAGAATAATCCTCTATGGCTTAAAGCTTTGTCTTCTGTACTCTTGGTGGCCCACCAGTGTCTGTGCTGCCCTCAGAGTCATTCTTCCTTTGCCTTGTATGGCACTATATGTTTGCAGTCTAGTAGCTCTGTGATTCCATTTCTGACTATAGAATTGTAGAAGTCTGAGAGTCTATTGTCATTTTGTTTTGTTTCTGTCCCTTTCAGTCTAAAACGGTAGTATTTCTGCTGATACAATATTCTCAAAAACCGTATTGGTGTCCTGTGTGTGTCTCAAGTTCCGTGCATTAGATTAGACTTCAACAGATCTTCCCTGCATAGTCTCATCTCTATTCCTGGCTTCTTCTGAGATACTTAATTGGATCATAGATCACATCCCTGGTCTCTTCAGCAAAGTCCAGCCACACCTTTGGTCTTCCCTTCAGAACACACTTTCCGGGGCACCTGAGTGGCTCAGAGGGTTAAAGCTTCTGCCTTTGGCTCAGGTAAGGATCTCAGGGTCCTGGGATGAAACCCCGCGTCGGGCTCTCTGCTTGGTGGGGAGCCTGCTTCCCTCTCTGTCTCTGCCTGTCTCTCTCCCTACTTGTGATCTCTCTCTCTCTGTGTCAAATAAATAAAATCTTAAAAAAAAAAAAAAAAAAAGAACACACTTTCTAAACAGTGAATCTTCCAATGTATTCTGAGACCAATTCTCTGATACCAACTGGGTGTTCTACAACTCAAATTCAGTGCTGATACTGACTACCCAGAATCTCTGTAGATCCCACAAGTTAAGTGCAGAGTGTTTGAATTCTAACACTAAATACCCAGAGTCAGTGTCAGATCTCAAAAGATAAAGAGCAAAGTCTTCCAACAAGATTGTCCTTCCTTCAACTGCAGTAGAGGTCCACAGGTTATGTGCATTTCTGAGTTGGTTACAAATGTAGGGGTTCCTATAACCCCCTTTCAGGTTCCTGGGCTTAAGGCTGCTTATCTTCAATCTCTGCTTCCATCTTCACGTGGCCTTCTCCTCTGTGCCTTTGTGTTTTCTCCCGTGCTACAAGAATGCCTGTCTCCGCATTTAGGATCTGCCCCAATTCCAGGAAATGTAATTATATCCACAGAGACCCTTTCCAAATAAGATTGTGTTCATAGGCTCCACCTCCATTTATCTTTTAGAGGGCCACCATCCAATTTTCTGTGCCTTTCACCTTTCTCTCCTTTCAATCTTATTTTCTCCCTTGCTATTACTTTTTTCTTTTATAGAATTTTTAATATGATGAAATAATATCTTTTTTTAAGATTTTATTTATTTATTTGACAGAGAGAGAGATCACAAGTAGGCAGAGAGGCAGGCAGAGGGAGAGGGGGAAGCAGGCTCCCTGCTGAGCAGAGACCCCACTTGGGGCTCGATCCCAGGACCCTGAGATCATGACATGAACCGAAGGCAGAGGCTTTAACCCACGGAGCCACCCAGGCACCCCAATAATATCTTTCTTAAAGCTATGATTATTCATGTCAAACTTTACTTATAATAGTAGAACCATACCAATTTTTTCAAGGTTCATTTACCACTTCTCCTATAGTTCAAACATGGATAATTTGAATTTTACCCCTTAGGTCACCTCTTTAAGACATTAAAACATTTGCTGCTCTGGTTGTTGGATTTATTAATATCCAATTTAAACTGATTACCATTTTATTATAGCTTATTTCAACTGTACCTTAAATTAACCTTGTTCATAATGCTTTAACCTATCTGTGTGTTCATAGAGATAAAAATAGCTTCCATTATATAACACTATTAAATCTCAATGGCAATCAAATTCAGTAATTGTTTGTAGAACTCCTAATGTGTGCAAGGCCAAGTTGCACTGCTTGTCAAACTCTTACCCAGAGATCTGCTGATTTAGAAGTCACGGGGGTATATGCAACTAATGAATCACTAAATTCTAACTCTGAAACTAATAATACACTATATGTTAAGTAAACTGAAATTAAATACAATTTAAAAAATATTCTTACCCAGAACAAACAAAGGGTATGAGGAAATTTTTTGAAGATGATGGATACATTTATTATCTTGATTGTGGTGATGGTTTCACAAGTAGATTGCATACATCCAAACTCATGAAATAACATTCATTAAATATATGCAGGGTTTTTCTGTGTATCAACTATACCTCAGTAAAGCTGTTAAAAAAAAAAAAGAAAAAAACAGAAAAAGAAAGGTGACCAAGGGGAACTTGTTAAACCAGCAGTTTACAGGGGCAATCTCAGACCCATAGTGTGGCAAATACTCAAATAATCAAAGACAAAAAATAGGGGCTTTCTACTTTGTATTTCTGGTGTATTGTGTATACAAGTTTTATCATACAACTAAGCAATACAATACAGGTATCATGTTTTGCTTAGAAGAGTGCTCCTGAGGGGCAGGTAGGTGGCTCAGCTCCTTAAGTATCCCACTCTTGTTTTGGCTCAGGTCATAATCTCAGGGTTGTAGATTGAGCCCATATCAGGCTCCACCTGCTTAAGACTCTCTCTCCATCTTCCTCTATCCCTCTCCCACCTTCCTATGTGCACACATGTGCACACAGGACATCTCTCTCTCTAAATGTCTCTCTCTAAAATAAATACATTTTTAAAAAAGGAGTGTTGGTGACAAGGACTTTGTTATATTAATTGTATGTGCACGTAACATATATGCACCTATATCATTCATCTTTGTAGACTCCGTGGTATATGAATCCATAGTTCAAAGTAGGACTAATTTTGTAGAGAAATATGTATGAAGAGTTCTAAGATGGTAAGCATAATTGTCAAGATACTCTGGAGATCCAGTTTCATCACATACTTTCTGTTGAATTGAACAAATATGTCCTCATTAGTCAAAGATAAATTATAAAGTCTCTCTCTCTGAAGGTTTTTATGAAGAATACATATGTAATCTATATAAAGTAAATGTCTTTATTAAATTTTGAATGAGTCAGTAAAATATATATAAGTGGTCATAAAGAATCATGCGATATGGTTACATCACTGACTTACTATTTCTGGATTTTCTTATATCATGAGTCTCATTAAGTTGACATTTTCCAGTAATCACAATAATGATAATAACAGCAACATCAATGGTTACCATCATTTGTTATCCACTAGCTAGTTACCAGGAATTGTACCAGGTGTTGCACCCATTATTTCTGATCCTCACAGGATCTCCATGAAAATTGTTTGAGTATTTAAGATTGCTCAAGGTCACAGATAGTTAAATGAGGGTGTGGGCAGAACTGCATTTCTTCAAAGCCAATGTCTGTCTTTAGCATCCATATAGAAGAGATTTTAAGACCCTTTCTTCCTACTTGGCAATATTATAGCTCACTTGCATATGAGTCATTTTTCACAGTATCAAATAAATTAAATTTATAATAGTTTGCCAGAAAGAAAGCTTGTGAATGTAATAGGCAGAAATGTAGCAAGTGTCATTGCAATAAGAACAACATGTTCCTGGGGTTCCAAATTAAAAATGTCCACCTTTGGAGGCACCTGGGTGGCTCAGTCATTAAACATATGCCTTCAACTCTGGTCATGATCCCAAGGTCCCGGGATCGAGCCCCACATCCCTCTCTCACTCCCCCTGCTTATGTTCCCTCTCTCGCTGTGTCTGTCTCTGTGAAAACAGTAATATCTTAAAAAAAAAAATCCACCTTTGGGGCATCCCAGAAGGCTTAAAAAAGAGGAGGAATCTGAAGTCTGTTGAATAATGCCTGATATTTTTGATGGCAGACACGTTACATGATCTTCCAGTCCTGTGGAATGAATTTGATGGGCTTATTATGACCACTTTAGAAATGATGAAACTGAGTCTTTGGAGGTTTATGATTTTTCCTAAGCCACTGAAAACGCTGTCTTTTTAAGTAAACTTTAATCGAGTTCCTCCAAGCCCTACAGGCATTGACCTTCAGTGTCTGTCTCTGTCCAGCCTGTATCACCCAGTTTTAGCAAGAATCATTTTCAATCAGAAAGAGCCCCCACCCTCAATATCTGATCAAATTCCTCATCCTCTACCACCCCTCTCCAAACCCCCTGCCCCCAGCTAACTACCTGATCATCCTGGTCAGCCTTCAGCAGCATTCTGTCAAGTCAGTTTAGCCAGAAATCCCCCTTTACTCCTGATATTTCCTCGTAGTAATTTTCTATCCACTCCTTGCTATAAATCTCTACTTATTTGCAGTATTTGGAATTATCCCAGCCCTATACTGAGAATCACCCCTGAGTAATGTTTTACCTCATTAGCTACTGTCCAGCTCAGATTTGTCTTTGACACTACTAAGCTAATGGGAGGTACAACAAGATAGCTAGGACTTTGCTCTTCTGATTTCTAAATTAGCAGTCTTCCTTCTGGCACATATAACATGTCCTATTCTTCCTCTAGGCAAAGCCAGTTTACTAGTGGTTTTGCCAAAATTGAGTACATAAAAAATTAAGTCATTATGGTACTTCCATTCAAAGTTTATAGTGCAATTTATAATGAAGTTGTGAAGGAGTTAGACAGGGTTAATTTTTGTTAATTATTCAATGGAATATTTTCATTCATTCTTTCAAAAAATATTCATTAAGCATCCTTTTTACCTCAGACAACACTGTACAAAAGCAGATATGTATCTGACCTTCAATAAGTTTAAAACCTACTAAAGTAGACATACATTAATCAAATAATCACATAGTTAAGTGAAAAAAACACATAATTATGAAACCATAACAAAGACTGAGAAGAAGCGGTACACAATACCCTTAGAACAAATACTTGGGGCGGGGGATGGATGCATATAGCCTTGTTAGTAAGCTCAAGAAAGTTTTTTCCAGGAGAGGAAGCAAAGTCAAGCATCTCCTTCCAGGCAGAGGCCATCACATGAGAAACTGAGATTTTTCAAGAGCCACATGTCAGTACTAGAGACTATAAGCAAGCTGGTGTGGCTGATAGGCATCATATGCAGGGACCATTATGCCAAATGACAAGAGAGGCAGGAAATGTTTCTTTGTCAGGCCTTCTGATATATGCCATGGTCACCCACGTTAAACAGCTTAGTCTTCACCTGCAGAGAAAAGAAAAGGCAATAGAGAAAATTAAACATGGAATGTAACAGATTTGAGTGGTGGAAAAATCACTGTTCCTGTTCTGGAGAAGTCAGGTTAGAAGAAGCAATTGTTGACCTTGGAAGGCAGGTTGGAAGGAAGGCAATCATAGCTTGAACTAGTGGAGGGGAAGAAATGAGAGCCATTTGAAGGGAAAATCTATAAGCAATAGGCAGAGATTATACATGGGGAATAAAATAAGGGAGGGACTGCAGATGAGGCTGTAGTTTCTGGCCCACTTAAGTAAAGATTGGTGGTGATACTGGTATCATAAGAACAGGAACAGAGTTCAGGTGAAGACCAGCAAGTTAACTTAGCTCTGTTGAGTAAAAATGTTAATTTAAAAGTCCGATTGAAAATATCTAGTTGCAAGTTAGACATTTGAGTCTAATTCAGAGCTTGATTTTATGTTCTTTTAATTTCTTCTTAGAATTGATAGATGGTGGCCATGGTCCTTCTAAGCATTTGATGATATTTTTCTTTACAATATAATAGAAGGGAGAGCCATGTAGACTCCTTCCTGTGAGAAATAATGTGTTTACTTTTTTTTTTTTCCCCAATCTGCAATGCCCTGGTTCTTATTATTGCAAATAACCAAAAACCCAGCTCTAACTCAAACAAAAAGGGAATTTGTTGGTGTATGGGTTCATGTAAATGAAAAGGTTCAGAGGTAGGGCGGACTCCAAGTGTAATTTGCTCAGTGCTCCGGCTATATTTTCCTGACATTTTCTTAAATCCTTTGTTCTTGTTCTTCAGACTCAGGCTCAGACTGGTATTCCTCATAACATTAAAAGGGCTGCAGCTGTTTCTTAACATTCTGAATCCCATGCCATCCAAAGCAAGAAAAGTACATCTCTATTATAATATTTATAAGAAGAGTCCTAAGATTGTCTTAACGGCCTTAGAACATGTAACACTCTAAGTACTGATGATGGAATCAGCTGGCCCAAAGTTGCAGGGATTTCCACTATACCTTGGGAGTCAGTAAGAAGGATAAATGGATATTAGAGAATCAACCAGTAACTGTTCACAAAAATCTATTTGGCCGATGAACATTTATGTCATCTTTTTAACACACGCCTTTTCCATTATGATCTTATCAACCTGAACTTTATTCACTTTCTTTCCAAAAGAAATTAACAAAACTCATATCTAGTTACATCATTTAGCTCTATTTTTAGGTTCACTGCATGATATGCAGTATTTTTTATTAGGCACAGATATAGCTTCTCATTGTCTAATACCTATGGTTAAATGAAAATTTATGTGCTCTGATGTATAGACTTTAATAAAAAAAATACCACTTGGAGAAAGGCCATTTGGAAACATTTGGTCACTTATTCATAACACATAAAATGTCTTCTGAAAAATAGTAGCAAAGTCTCCCTGCCTTGTTGAAGAAGTGAATCCTTCAGTCTATTGGCTGAATCCTGGTTGTGTTCTTCAGGATAAATGGGTCCTACACATTTATCTCTTCCCCATGGTAATATGTACTGCCTTTAAGTAGATCTTGTCTTTCAAAGTAGGAAACATTAAAAAGCAGCTAATTTCCATGTGGTGTGAATTCAGGGGCCAGGATATCATCCATGGCTAGAGCAATCATAAGCCATTGGGAGTCAGGCTTGATGTTTCATTGGTAGTTCAAATTCCTTAAATACTCACTAAGCTCCTGGTCTGTTTTAGTCATTCTACAAAAGCAGGAAAGACCCTCACCCTAAATTTGGCTTGGATGTAGAGACTAATGATGCCATACACATACCTAGAAGGTATGAAATAGTTCATTTCTTGCATCATAGGGCTCTTCTGGGGAGAGCAGGGCAGACTTCCCAAGCTGGTCCATAAATGGTTTGAACTGGCTTGGGGTGCTCACTGTGGCTAGGGGTTGCAGCTCTGGGGAGGGTTCTCCTAGTGGAAGGAGGATTTGTGTGACCTTAATCTCTACTCATTTCATAGGAAGAAACACCAGACATCACCCTGCTCAGATGTGTGGTAAGAAAGAGGGAAAAGACTTAAAAACCATCAAAAAATAGGGTCAGACTTTTTATTTGCAAAGTCTGTATCTTTTTAGAATCCAGGTCATGTACTGGAAGTCATGGAATCTTCTCTAGCCAGTGTTTGTGGCTAATTAGGAACTTGTACATTTCTGTCTACTCTTAAGTACTTCTGTGCCCTTACCCCTTACCTCAAAATATCCTTGAGTTAGTTGACCCAAGTGACCTGGGAACAAGGTAAAGGTAAGTTGTCTCTTTATTGCAGGCTGTATCCCAGTTCTTTCCTACGTTGAAAAAACTGTCCCCTTTGACAGAGATTGTTCTATTGGAGTTGTTTGGAGAGGCTTTGGGAATCAGGCTTTCCCTGTCTTAGTCTTAAAACCTTCCAAGATTTTACCTTTACTCTCCGCCAGAACTGATATTAGAGTTTGGGGTAGAAAATCTAACTCTTCTAATCCTGATGTTCTTTAAAATATTGAAGCCTCATCAACATGGATTGAAGTCTGTAGACAGGAAAAACATCTCATAGCATAGCTGCAGATCTTCCTCTCCTTTCTGACCAGTTTCAAAGCAGTTTACCCCTGTGATAAATGAACTTACTGAAGTTACTAAACATGGTAATCAGATAATACCATCCTGAGCTTTTGGTTCATGTTCTCCAAGGCTGCAGATGTTTTGCTCAGCAAAAGATCCATGCTCAAACATTAGACCACAAATTAACAGCAGTTTAACTAATGTAAAGCAATCACCATCAGTTTCTCACTTGGGGTAGGGACACGTTCTATACCTTTCTCCTCTCTATCTTAATCAAGAATAAGAATAGTCCTCTTACAAAACTCTACACTTCCAGTATTAATTCCATATAAGTTGGGATGTTCTGCTTTCAAATACAGAAAACATAAACTAAATTAAAATATACTAATCTTTAACAAATCAGGAAAAAATATCCAATGGAAAAAAGATAGTCTCTTCAATAAATGATGCTGGGAAAATTGAACAGCTATATACAGAAGAATGAAACTCGACCATTCTCTTACACCATACACAAAGATAAACTCTAAGTGGATGAAAGACCTCAATGCGAGATAGGAATCCATTTAAATCCTAGAGGATAACATAGGCAGTAACCTAGCATTGGCCACAGAAACTTCTTTCAAGACACGTCTCCAAGGGCAAGGGAAACAAAAGCAAACATGAAATTTTAGGACAACAAAACAAAGAGGCAACCCACAGAATGGGAGAAGATACTTGCAAATGACACCACAGATAAGGACTGATATCTAAGATTTATAAAGAACTTCTCAAACTCAACACCCAAAAAACAAATAATCAAGTCAAAAAATGGGCAGAAGACATGAACAGACACTTCTCCAAAGAAGACATACAAATGGCTAAAAGACACGTGAAAAAATGTTCATCATCATTAGCTGTCAGGGAAATTCAAATCAAAACCACATTGAGATACCACCTATACCAGTAAGAATGGCAAAAATTAATAAGACAGTAAACAACAAATGTTGGAGAGGATGTAGAGAAAGGGGAACCCTCTTCTACTGCTGATGGGAAGGCAAGTTGGTGCAGCCACTTTGGAAAACAGTGTGGAGTTTCCTCAAAAAGTTAAAAATAGAGCCACCCTATGACCCAGCAATTGCACTACTGGGTATTTACCCTAAAGATACAGAGGTGCTGCAAAGAAGGGCCATAGATACCCCAATTTTCATGGCAGTAATGTCCATAGTAGCCAAACTGGAAAGAGCCAAAATGCCCTTCAACAGACAAATGGATAAACAAGATGTGGTTCATATATACAGTGGAATATTACTCAGCTCTCAGAAAGGATGAATACCCAACTGTTGCATCAACACGGATGGGACTGGAGGAGGTTATGCTAAGTGAAATAAGTCAAGCAGAGAAAGTCAATTATCCTATGCTTTCACTTATTTGTGGAATGTAAGGAATAGCATGGAGGGCATTAGGAGAAGGAAGAGAAAAATGAAGGGGGGGAATCAGAGGGGGAGACAAATCATGAGAGACTGTGGACTCTGGGAAACAAACTGAGGGTTTTAGAGGGGGGTGGGGTGGGAGGATAGATTAGCCTGGTGATCAGTATTAAGGAGGGCACGTATTGCATTAAGCACTGAGTGTTATACACAAACAATAAATCATAGAACACTATATCAAAAACTAATGATGTACTATATGGTGACTAACATAAATATATATATTTTAATATATATATATTATCTTAGAAAATATATAAGATAATTAAGATATATATAGATATATCTTATCTTAATCATAATCTTAAGATATTATATAAATATATATATAATCTTTATATATAAAGATAATTTTATTGTCTAAATTAATTGAAAGGGATTGATAGGGCAGCTTGGGCTGAATTCGAGGTCCATTTTCCTGCTATGTTCTTGACTCTCATCTCTCATGGTTACTTTTTTCGGGCCCACATATGGCTGCAGAGGTATTAGAGCTTATACAATCCAAATAAAAGAATGTCATTGTATTGTATTGTTTCTTTCTAATATTCTCATCAACCATTCTCAGATTCATCAGGTTAGAACATGTAGGTCAAATGACCAGGTGGAATTTATAATTGTGGGCAGCACGGTAGGATATATTATTGGGATAAGTCCCTATCATCTGCTCCATTTCTCGGAACTGAAGTGAATTCTGCTGCTTGGGAACAATATGAATCTGCAGTAGAAATTGTCGAGGTGACCAGTGGATATCTACTGGAGATATCCCAATAAAAAATATTTTTCCACTAAAAAGAATACCTTTCCAGAATTTGAACATTTAATCAGTTGGCTTAAATGTTAACTGGCACAGGACACTAATTTTCTCCTACTTTGTTTCCAGTGTTTAATTGCACAGGAACAATCTATGCCAGGAAGGGCCGCCACTGTGGAGCTGTCCTGGGGTAGCTCCCAGGGGCCATAGGGTTTTCCTCTATGCTTATCAGTAGGAACAACCTATCTGCTTGGACATCACAAGACTGGGGCAAGGAGATTGAATGGATGACCTTAAGATCTTTCCTATCCGTTTCGGGGCATGGAAGTTGCCATACATATTATCCATTAATGTATGAAAAATTGTCCTCTATGGTTTCCCATGTGAACTTTTTATATTCAATCATTACATTTGAAATCAAACTTTTATCAAATAGACTCTTCTAAGGAATTGTGCAAAGCTTTAAATTTTATAAGGTTGTGCATTTAAGAAAGCTTCTTAAATAAAAATAGGAATGATTTCCTTCGGAAGTTTATGCTAAAGTTGTGTCCTTCTGAAATGGACTTTTTCTTCTCTTTAGTGGTTCTCAGTGCTGAAATTGGAATAATTACTTTGGTTAACTTTTACACTTCTGAATTAGAGTTAACTGGATAAAATATATTTTCCTCTTTTTGAAAGCAAAACTTACTGATATGTAGCTTTTTTCTTGCTTCTTCATTTTGAAGTAATCTCTTTTCCACCATATCCAAGACAACGAGTGACTTCATTTTTGCTACTCCATCCTCTGGGCTCAAGCCATTATCAGCTGTGCCCCACTTAAGTGTGTACCAAAGGAAGTATTATATTTCTCCACTTCAAAAATATTTCTGTCCTTTGTTATTTTCCTTCTGGCCTTGCTATCTGTAGGCATTATCTGAAGAATTGATTCAAGCAAAGGTATTCAAGGTTGAATCCTGCATAAGGGAGCCACCAAGAAGGCCACTTGAAGAGGCTTCTTTTCCTCATTAATACGAAGGGACCATCTGCTCACCAAGCTGTGCATTCATAGATTTGCTTCTGACCAGAATGAAACATCTTTTTCCGTTTGCAGAAATGTCTTTTTTCCTGGAGTGTCAGGTCCTGTTGTACAATCTATTAGAGATCCATGTAAGTTAGGAATTTTACAGCAAGCAATAAAAATTTATTCTGCTTAACTTATAAAACAGAAAAGGAATGTGTTGTAAAGATATTGTGTTAGCTTATAGAACATGAGGACTTTCAGGACAGGCACCAGTGCACAATATAATTTCTACAACAGCAAAAAAAAAAAAAGGGCAACAGAATTAGCCAGGAGCTAATGTTTCCCCTCTTTTTGCTTGACTCTAGTTTCAAATTCTCTAGGGAGAGTATGATTGACCCCATTTGATCACATGTTCATTGATAGCCAAGGATCAGAGGAGCAGGTTATCTTGATTGAAAGGCTTACCAGGACTGCCTAAAAGGGTTCTTCATTAAAGGGAAGAGAGACCTGGTTACCAAAAGAACAAGGAAGAAGTGCCAAGTCTGTCAGAATAATATTTGTCCACTTGTGGCGGACTTGAAGACACATGCCTCTTTCAACACAGGGCTCACTGCCTAACTCTGAGGCGTGTCGGTGGTGTCCAGCATTCAGCTACTGTCACCTCTAGGTCTACTTCAGCTTTTGAGTTGTAGTTGCTCAGAAATGGCCATGACTGATAGTGGCAGGAGAAAATCTTTTCAAAGGGAAGAGCTTTAGGGCGCTATATCTGGGTGTCCACTTTATGTGGAAGAGGAAGAGGCATAGGATTAGAATATATACAGACTCATAAACAGACCCAGATGGACTGGTCAGCTGCCAGGAGACTAGAATAGAGAGTGGAAGACCAGGGACAAAGCGGTCTGGGGCAGAGACATTCAGATGGCCCTTTGGGAGTAGGTATACAGTGGGAAGATTTTGATTTCACATATTAAAACCCAGCAGAGAGTATCTACCAGAGGGCCACTAACTAAGTACACAAAATGACTTATTAATTGATGTGCCACCAATGGCTGCTCTGAATGGGTCCCACTTCATAGCAAACGGGGAATAGGAGTGAGCCATGAGCTTGGATTCTCTGGTTGTCTCATATTCACCAACTGAAAGCAGCTACTTACTATAACTTCATAATGGCATGTTGAAGGCACTTCTTAAGTACCGGCTAGGGGCCAATATTCTTGAAGTCTGGGGTACCATCTTCCAGGAGTTAGAAGCATCTCTATGGAATTGTTTCTCCAATAGGAAGACTGCTTAAATCTGGCAATCAAGAAGTGGAAGCAGAAGTGTTTCCAACTACTATTATTCCCAATTCCAAGGACACCCCAAGGAAACTCCCTCTCCCCAATGTGCTTCTCATTCCCTCAACTCTCAGCTCTGCAGGATTACAGATTCTGACCCACAGAGGGAGTACACTCTGGCCAGTAGATACAATAAACGTCCAATTGAACTAAAAGCTATGACGACCACTTGGTACTTTGGACTTCTGTATCCAGGGACCAGCAGGCCAGAAAAGTCACTGCCGGAGCCGACCACTGAACCCCATCGGCCAGAGGCAATAGAGCAGTTGTTATTTTAACAAGGGCAATAAGGAATACGCATGAAATAAGGGTTTCCAGCTGGGTTCCTCTGATACTTTCCTGCCCAATTATAACTGTGAATGAGTAAGTGCAGGACACTAGCCTTAGAAGAGTATGATGGCCAGAAACTCATATCCCTCAAAAAAGAGAGGCTGGAACGCGACAAAAGGTCAGCTACCCACTGAGAGGTGGTAGTTGAGGGCAATTTGAAAGGGTGAAGAAAGAAAGGCACGGATGAGTACCACTTGTAGACTTGGAAGGGGAGAGGGGGAGGGAGATACAATTCCAGCCTCTACCTTCCTTTTTTAAAATTCTACCCCGACAAGCAGGTATTTTCCAGAGGCACATGGAGCAGTGAATCCGCCCTGTACAAGTTATGGGTGGAGACAGATACAAAGAAATGTAACTCTCAAAGTTACATTTTGAGAAGGACTTGTTCAAGGAAGGACTTGTTGGCCAACTGTGAGGAGTGTGGTTAGCTGGCAACTTCCTGCAGCACTTTTTCAGTGTGCCTCAGCTTAGATTCTTGTTAGATTCATGTTAGATAAATGCTGTCCTTGGGGTGGCCTCAGCCAGTCACTGGACAAGACTGTGATACAAAGGTATAGCAATTTCTGCTCACTGTAGGATAGCTCTGATACTCCTCCTTAGCCCCCAGTGGGCTGGCAGAGATTTTGTTACATTTATACCAAAGTCTCTTGACAGGCCCTGTGCAGTCTTTTCTCCCTTTTGTTTTCCTAGACGTTACTCCTCTGCAAGCCTGTGGCTCTCCCAGCTGCCTCTCAGTGGCAGCTTTTGTAGGACCCAACCTACACACCACTAAAACCTCTCTTTTTCTTTTGAAAAAAATTCATAGGCCGTGTATGAGCCAGTTTAAAATAATCCCGACTCCCAGAAATTTCAATTCCTTTTCAAATGCCACACATTCTGATCCTCTGCCTTGGTTTAGCTTACAAGCAATTTTATGTTACTGCAAAATATTCCCTACAACCTCTGCAGTTTGGGGTGACTCACCCTGCATCCGCATAGAAGCCTCCTGCTGATTTCGATTGTTCAGTATATGTTTACGTACTGTGGCTGCCCTACAGCAACACAGAAGGGTCCTCTTTGTCAGCCAATATGGGCAGCACCGGCGTGCTCAAATGAAATGTTTTCGTTTCTGCTAATCTTTTGAAAGTACTTCTTGAGACCATTTAAAATAAATTTTCACTCCCGAGCGTTACTCATGGCTGATTCTGAGTTACCTCAGGGGCTGTAATAGCTTTGTTGTAGTGGAACGAACTCAAGTGTTTTATCAGATCACCTAGGTTGAACCCGGGGTTTTGTCTACCTAGCATGTGACTTTAGGAAAGTTACTTCATCTCTTTATTCCTTACTTTTCTTCTGTGTAAAATGGAATAATTATAATACCTATCTCAAGTTTTTCTTCTGAGGATTAGTAATGCATATACTGCAATCAGGATATCTGGAACATCAAACTCAAACAAAAAATAGTCTTTTGCAGAAGTTATAATAGATAAGTAGGAGCCATAATCTGAAAAGGAAAGAAACTAACCTATTTGGCACTTAGCAAGAGTTTTGGCTTCAGTTATTTATGTTGTATACATGCTCTCATTTTTTTTTTTCATCTACATAATAACTTTGTGAGCTATGTACAACCTTATTTTATAGCTAGGAAAATATGGGTCTCTGAAAGGTGAAACAACTTGCCTAATGTGAAATGGTTCGTAAGTAGCAAGGACGGGTAAGTTATAGAATCAGCCACAAAATCCCTGATAAGATTTAAGTACCAGAGGTGAATGATAACAGGAGTGCTAGGTTGCAATGTGCTTTCTTATCTTTTCAGCAGCCCGCTGCATAGGGTGAACCAGTGTTCTCACAGTGTGTGTTTTCTATGAGAAGTAGGCTGAGCTCTTAAAAGGTAACTTGCTGGGCGCCTGGGTGGTTCAGTTAGTTAAGCAACTGCCTTTGGCTCAGGTCATGATCCTGGAGTTCTGGGATAGAGTCCCGCATCGGGCTCCCAGCTCCTCGGGGAGTCTGCTTCTCCCTCTGACTTGCTCTCTCTCACTTTCTCTCTCTCTCTCAAATAAATAAATAAAATAAAATTTAAAAAAAAGAGGAAAGTGTTTTAAAAAAAAAGTAACTTGCTTACGGGTTTGAAGCTAATTAATGGAGTGATCGATTAGAAAATATGATTGCTTTCACATATGTACATCAGGCCAGTATAACGTGAAAATATTAATATATCAGAGATCTTGCTGGATCTACTTTAATGATCATGTCTAACTTTTTGCCATTAGCAATAGCTTGTTAAAAGAAGCTGATGAGTGGATGCCGCTCGCACACTGAAGTACTTGCAGTTCCCAGATTGTGCCAAGCTCAGTCAGGTCTCCCCCTCTGCATATGGCTCACATCTGTGACTTCTCCTTGGAAAGACCTTTCTCACTTATTTGCTTAGCTAAGACTTATTCCTACTTCAACACCAGCATAAGCTCCTCTTAGAAATGTTCCTTAGAACACTATCCCACGCTTACTCCCCAAACCACCTCCTAATCATATGAATTGGGTCTGATGCCTTTCTCAGAGGATATCTCTTTATGATAGAAATTAATAAATGACGTGCAATTTAATGGATTGTGCCATTTGAGGGCAGGGATGTAGGAGCTCAATACGTGTTTATTAAAATATGTTTGGGGAGGGTAGGTGGATGACCCATTATTGCTTAAAATGGCTAAGACTGTTTTAGTTTTGAACCTCCAATGATCTTGAGTTACATTCTGTAGTAGACACTGTGTTCCTCCCAGATCTCCTCAGTTCTGTTTTCCCTTTCTGTGCGACCTGCCCCCAGTTTACTGTTTTTGTGTCTCTAAAAGCCTACACCTGCCCCTCTTATGTGGCTAACTAAGGTCTACTTCGCCTGCATTACCAAAGACAAAATTACCTGAAGGCTGGGTTCCCCTCATCTGCCACCGCCTACACAGCCCTTTGCAGAGATAGACCAGAAGCTGGAGTGGAGTGGAAACACCCAGCTCCCTTGCTTGTCATCGGGAGTGGATCTTACGCGATCAGCCTGAGGCTGAGACTTGCACTGAAATCACCTGTTTGGCTCTTTTCCTTCCTTGTCTGTCTCAGAGGACTGTGTTACTAGTTTCTCCCTGGAACACATCAGTAATAAATTATCTGCACGTGAAAACATGTCTCTGGGTCTGATGGGAAAACTCTATCTTGAAGACATTAAATGGCTATTTCAATTTATTGCTTGTTTTATCAAAATAATTCTCAAAATAAGACAGCAAGAATAGAATAGGTTCAAAACGGAAAGCAACAGTGACCCTCCCTCCTTCCCCATTCCCTCCTCCTGGACCCAATGACTATCACTTTGTTTTAAGCTTAACTTTATGGCATTTAAACTTTAAGTCAGATTTAGGTGCTGTTTACTTCCTGGAAATTAGCAAAGAGATGAGGAAATCATTCACATGTTCATATGTGACCTTCCTACACAAAGCCTTCATCCCTATTTTACCAAGAGGTTTTTGTTGTTTCTGTTTGTTTTTAATTCATGGTTTTATGTTGATCTGCAACTTCTAGCAAGGTACTTAAATTGCCATCCCTCCATCTGCTTAAAATGTACAAGATTTCCATTCATTGAATCCCCTTTCTTCAAGAGAAATCCACTCCTGACTCTTTCTTCTGCCCCATGATAGGCTTTCTGTCTGGCTACAAAAATCATGATAAGATTTACTTTTTTTGCTCTCTTGAGTCTATGTCTTCTTTTTAATTAGATCCATCTCTTATACTAAAATATATCCTCGAGTGATTTCCTAGGTGTGAATAAAGGTAATTCTTTGAGTCTTTTCATGATGAAAATGTCTTTATTCTGTCTTCTCACTTTTTTGTCTGCCAAAGTATTCTAAGTTGAACAATCTTTTTCTCTCATAATTCTAATGATATTTTTTCATTGTCTTCTTCCATTCATTGTTGCTAAGAAAAAAACGCTGAGGCCACTCTATATTTCATACCTTTGAATTGACTTATTTTTTTTTCATCTATTTTGACATTTTTAGGGCCTTCACTTTATCCTTGGCACTCTGCAATTTACAGTTGATACATCCAGATTCTTATTTTATTTTTATACATCTTATGTGGCACTCTTTCTGTACTTTTCATTTGAATGCCTTATATCCTTCCAGATGTGGAAAATTTTCTTAAATTGCTTCTTTACTGATTTTCTTCCCAGTTGTTTGTTGTTGTTTTTTTTTTTCCTATTTTCTCTTTCTGGGACTTTTATAGGTTTCTCATCTGGTTTTCTTGGTTTTTTTTTTAATATCTTCTCTCATTTCCTATATGATCTTTCTGTTCTGTCCTCTGGGATATTTCTTGACCTTAATCTTCTGCCTCATTTATTGTTTGTTTTATTTTAGCAATGCTACTTTTAGTATCTAGTTCTCTGATTTTTCTGTTTCATCAGGTTCTGTTTTTGTCCAAGATGTATACATTTTCCTGAAGCTATTTTCTTAAGCTCCTTTTCTTTCATTTTGTTCCATTATCACATCCTTTCATTGTATCAAATTTCTTAAAAGGTCTGTGACCCTTTATTTTGGACTTTTATGTGTGTGTGGAACAGAAGCAAGGCCAGGTCGCTCACTGTTCATAGATTAGCTGTTGACAGGCAGGCTGTGGTCCTGGGCGAGCTCTCAAAGCCACATTAGGTAGAGTTCTCCTGAGGGGACTTTGTTTGCCCCAGACGTTAAATAACCTGTCTGTACAGAAGGATATTTTGTCTAGACATAGATACCACACTGTAGAGTGTATTCTGAGTGCTCATATAGAAGGAATTGTTCCCACCTACTTGTGTTCTATTAGACCCTTTAAACCTGGATGCTCATTCCAGCCCATATTTTAGGCTGATTTCTAAATGTAGAGTCTCTGGAAACTTGCAACAGCAAGGCAACCTATTTAGCTGTAGCCCAGTGTACACAGCTGAGTTTGAGGCTGTATCCCTAGATGCTTCTTCACGTCCTTTCCATGTTCCAATAATTGTTGAAATTTCCTGGCCATGGATCACTCTTTTCTAATTCTCCTTGTTATAGGTTTATGCCTTTTTGTAAATTTTTTTATTTTTTTAATCTTTTTGTTTTGTTTGTTTTTTTTTTTGTGGAATACTGACAGGAAAAAGAGATTATATGGTGTTGCTTTTATCTGCTTTCTTTTATTCTTAGAAACTTACAACGTTTCCCATTACCGTTATTACTATTGTTGATTCTGATTTTGGTACTAGTATTAGCATGTAATTGGATTGAATAGTAGTTTACAGTACCTTGTGGCAAGCACCTGGCGGTGTGATTTGCATATCCTATGATTTCATTAATTCTCACTCATCTTAACAGGTATTGCTATCTCTGTTAAATGGTCAAGGAAATACAGATTCAGAAAGGTATCTTTAAAAGCTCGAGTTTGCAATTCACTCTGTCTGACTTTAAAGGCCATAGTCATTCTGCTTTGTTAGGTCATAGCTACTCTATGCCTCCCAACAGGTGGTGTTTATAGGTTGGTTGGTTGGTTTGCAAATATGTGGCATACTAAAGGACATCATTTGTAAAATAATGGAGGGCATCTTTTGATTCAGGGTTTTTCCCGATATTATAGAATTCTATGGTGACATCATCTTTTTAGGTTTGACTTGGACTACATTTATATCATATATCAACACACTGGGAATATATTCTCTGTGGGAGTCATGCACACCTGAAATGTAAGATAAAATGCAAGGTGGAACTACATTTAACTAACGTGAATACTCCAATTACTGGTAAACAGAGTTCCATAAGGTGTCAGACAACTTCATTTATCTATCTATCTATCTATCTATCTATCTATGTATTTATTTCCTCATGCTATAATTCTTACCAGAACACTGGCTAAAAAATATCTTGGTAAGATTTATTTTGAAAGTGTTTTATGAATTCATTTCCTAAAAACATTGATTTATAGGGGTGCCTGGGTGGCTCAGTGGCTTGCACGTCTGCCTCTTGGTTTAGGGTCAGGTGGTGATCTCGTGGAAAACAAACAAGCAAACAAGAGTTAGCTTGTATAATACCTAAATAGCTAATTGTATCAATTGTTTTAGTTGTGTTTACTTATATGGGCCCATTTTGGAGTATTGTCCATACATGTGTAGTTGTACTTATGATATAATATTGAGCTACAAAGCAAGAAGACAATTTCTGTCCTTCTGATGGTCTGGATTGATGAGAAAGAGAAATAAAAGAGAAGCCTAATGGGGGCTATTCAAACTGATTTTTCGTACTGAGAAAATTAAATTTAATTCCTTCCAAATTTTCCTTTCAGATGCTTAGCTGCGACGCTGTGAAATGCCTTAATCTTTATAAATGTTCATATTTCTTATTTTTAAAATGAGAGAATTGGACTAGATCAATAGTTAAACATTCCTTCTCAAAACCTTTTTGTTAAAAAAAGATAATATACAGAAGTGCAGCTTTAAAAAAAAAAAAATCAGACAAAAGCCCAGCTCTTCTGGTTGAATTCCTGTGCGGCAGAGCTGGGAGAAGGCTGGAGCTCAGCCTCTCCCAGCTGCTCAGCTCAGCTTGGAAGGGCAGAGTGAGCGTGCCTCTCCCAGGCCTGGAAAACTGCTCATATATATATTGCCTAAGTGTTCTTCTGTCTTGAAATTATGTAATACTATGACACAGAACAATACGTTTTTGAGAAAAAAGTTAACCACCAATGGAAATAGAAAAGTATGAAAGTGATTACTCATGCCTCACTTCTATGTTTTATTTTGTTTTGTTTTTCTTTTGGAGCTCCCTGTAACTAAATCTAATTGTATTTCTCATTATTGCATATAGCCGTTTGTACAAGATTTTCTAGAGTCAAGAGATTTATTACATTTTTTTCATAATGACGTGAATAACAATTTTTATAATTTTATAAGCCATTTCAGAGAAAGTAACTCAAAGATCAGAAGCTCAGAGATCAAAATGCTTGGTCTCCCGAGAAGTCTATATATTTGGTTCTGAAATCACAGTCAAGGTGAACTTCAACGCTACGTGTATTTAGCAGTAGACTTTGTTAATCCATAGAAGGCTTCTCACCTCTGATTTCCTTTTGTAATTAATTGAGTCTACCTTAAATACACATTGCCTTATAAGGCAAGATGTTGTTTTAAACTTCTTGGTGTTAGGTATTCTGACTTTCTTATTTGAATTTTATTCAGTATTTGGAGTAGTGCCTTATACATAAAATCAATACCTTTCCCTGTTGGAAGAAAAGGTGAGAGAATGTCATGATTGACAATAAAGCTTCAAGTATGGGATTTTTAACCTTTGGCTTATACCTAGATCTATTTTTGACTTGGCAATATGATCTGCATCATGAAAAACATATCAGATAAATGAATCCCAGAAGTCTGATAAAGAATCATTTATTAACAAAATAGTGAGGAAGAATTACTTATAATAATTAAAAGTTGAACCCATCTATTTTTCTGGTGGTGTGGCCTGAGCTGTGATGATAGGTCAAGATAAATATGGTAAAATTGTAAACACGGTAAAAAAAAAACATGAAGCAGTAATATTTGAAATGTAGAAATTATTTTTAAGGTTCTCTTGTATGAAAATCTTCTTTGAAGTTCACATGAGACATTTTGTAAAACAGTGTTGAGTGTTTAAAAGTTACATTTCATTGAGCATGAAAATACACATGTTACAGTATGATATGGTAGTGTGCTGGGTTGAGTCTTTTGGGATCAAAGATCAAAGGAGGCACAAATCTGTTAAATGAAAAATGCAATAAAGCCTCAGTATAAATCTGAATCTATCTTGATACACTTCATAAGTTCTGAGTCTTTTTGGGATGTAAGAATTTTTCCAGTCTCTCAAAAATTCATGTTGCAGAAGGCAATTTTATCCAAATCATAAATCCCTACATCAACGTTTTAGAGTTCCCAATTATCCAAATATTCATTCCTCCAGAGATAATATCATGCAGTTGGTAAATGTTCGAAAGAATCCAATTTTAAAAGTTGCATCTTGGAAGGTGACAAAATACTAGGTATAACATCTAATATCAATCATATCTTGATGCCAAAACAATGATGATTCAGAGCATTATGCACACTCAAGGATGAGCATCTCAAATCATATACCATAAAATGTATCATTAAGGTTTGTATTTTTCATGAGAATGTCAGCCATTCTCTAGGTCTATATTGTCATAATAAGCTTGCCAGGGAGCTGCAAACTGAAACAGAAAATTTAGGGAAAGAAATAAGATTTTCTACGATTGTATTTTGTTATAAATTGAACACTAAAAATGAGACGTTATTTTTTTTTCTTTTCTTAGTCCCTAGAGTGTTTTCTGAAAATGCAAATAAAATGTCAGGCTTTCTGCTCTCACCTAGTAGTTTATACCATCATTCTCTATTACTAGAAGAAAGGGATTCCTGCCATCAGGGATAAAGCTCACTTCCGTTGTTTTCACTTCTAGAAGTAGGATGTTAGAGTGATCATAAGAAGCCCAAGCTGGGTTTCTCCTAAGAGAGAATAACACAAGAGGAACACCTACCTTATCCTTTCCTGTCCACACCCCCATCCCTGAGTAGGAGGAAATGGGGATGATCTCTTAGTGAGACATTCTCTCTGTTTCACTGTCGGTCTCAAGAGATCCTGGAAAAATAAATATATTTCCTGTAAAAATACGAAGGAGCCTGTCCTAGTTCCTAGGAATCATGAAAAACACTGTGTTAACACTTTGCTGCCTTAGGCATTTCTATCAATTCAGTCTGTATTATGGTTTATCTATTATGTCCTGTAATTTTTGTCCTACATCTTTTCACCAGAGTCACTGTTTTGTTCTGTCACTAACATGAACAGGCTTCTCTTTGTCTTCCTTTATTAAGTGTTGTGAGCATTCAGAAGAGGGAAAGATTGCTTCCAGAGGAAAGAAACTTCATCTTTTCAAAAGGCAGTACTTAATCTCCTATTGTATGTTAGACATCAAGGGTACAAATAAGAATAAGACAGAGCTTTTCCTCCAGAAGCACTCAGTCTAGATGGACTCAAGGAAGACTTAAGTATGAGAGAGCATTTGAGCTGAATATAGAAAGACGGTATATGTTTCCTAGGGCTGCTATAAAAAAAAAAAAAAGTATCTTAAACCTAGAAGACCGAAATGTATTCCCTCACAATTCAGGCTAGAAGTCCAAAATTAAGGTGTCAAAGAGGTTGATTCCTTCTTGGGGGCTCAGAGGGAGAATCTACCGCATGCCTCTCTCCTACCTTCCAGTGACTGCTGGCATTCTTTGGTGTTCCTTAGCTTTTAGCGGCATAACTTCAATTTCCATCCCAACCTGTGTCTATCTCTTTCTCTTCTCTTCTTGTAAGCATACCAGTTAGATTGGGTTAAGGGCCCATTCTACTCCAGTAGAGTAGAATAAAGTACTCATCTTAACTAATTACAGTTGCCATGACACTATTTCCAAATGAAGTCATATCCTGAGGTTCTGGGAAGGACATCAAGCCTGGAGGGAAACTATTCAACCCAATATCGATGGTTAAGATTTTATAACTAGAAATAAAAGAGAAACTTTTTATTTAACTCTCTTTTTCAACAACTATTTGAGTGCTCCTCTTGGTCCAGGTATAATGATAAAGTATGAAAGTAAAGAGAATAGATATGGCCACTATAGTCAATGGAGGAGGAAAGGGATACATTTTCCCTAGATATCTATGGGGCATGGGTGATTTTTCAGCAATGCTCTCCTACACCTGGGGGGAGAGCCTTCACCCCACAAAGTGAGACTGAGTGTGGAAGAGGTCCCCACCCCTGGGCTGCACTTTCCTGAAATTTAGCCTCTGTAACACAGAACTGGGTGATGGAAAAGGCTACCATTGGCCCTTTGAGGGAGCTACTGTAACCCTTAACTGGGAGTTTGAAGGAGAAGATTAGTCTTCTTGGCCACACCCACCCAGAGTGGAACTTCCCTCATGCTCAGTTGGAGATTAGGAGGAGAGAGAGAGCAGGTTAGAGTGCGAGTACCACAGATTCCCCGCAGCTCTTACTGAGATTTAGATTTTCTTGAATAAATGGGGTTTTTTTTATGTGCTATATGCCCTAAGGGCAGTTTTCAAAGGCTTTAAAAAGTTTATTTATTTATTTTTTTGCTTTATCATATTCATTAGTTATACTTGTTTCACTGGCAAGCATGTCTGCCGAACTCCTTGTAAGATGCCATTCTGAAGTGGAGTCTTCAGATAATTGTATATCCCTTTGCTCTATCTTACCTGGGAGTGACTGTAGCAACATGAAACCGTAATGACAAAACAGAGTAGGTCATGTGACCAGACAGATGCTTGGTACTCTTGGAGTGTGAAAGAAAGGTATCCCCTACGAATTACTGAAAAAGCAGTGCTCTAAACTGGATTTTATTTTATTTATATCACGTATCACTCTGTTATCTGAGTTATTCAGTATTTTTTTTTCATATTATTACTTCCAGTATAACTTAAGCTTGCTGAATATGGGGACTCTCTCACACCAGCCAGTGCAAATGTATCTGGCACACTATGGAAACATGATAAAGTATTATTGACTTATGACTAGTGTGGATGTAATTAAAATGGGGGAAAGTGAGCAGGTTTGAGATCCAGCTCAAACATAAATTTGAAAGAACTTGCTGATATATGAAGAGTCAGGAAGAGAGCTGTCAAGGAAAGAAGTGACTGTATTCACAGAAATGGGAGACACAGGCAGTCCTTCAGTCTTGTCTTGGGAGATACAGGAACCTGAGTTCAAATACATAGATTTATATCTTTGTGCCGTACTTTCCACATCCAAAGGTATAGTGACAGGTAACATCATCTTTAAGATTTCTTCAAATGTTGAGATTCTGTTACTGCTTAGTAACAGTAGTAGTACTACTACTACTCAGTTAGTGCTTATTTGTTTAAAGGAAAATGGGTTCTTTGTCATTAGCTTTCTTAGATTAAAATATTTTAACAGTAGAGGCAGTAGAGGCACTCAGTTTAAGGCCACATCTATCTTTAGTTAAATAGTGAGGAAATCAACGAGTGATAGCCTCGGAGTCTAAATAACCTTGCTTACGAAGTCTTTATTTTGTTTGGGTGGGGGGAAATTAAGCCTATATAACTGGATTCTTTACTGGTCATCCCCCTTGGAAAATCTCAAGCCCCTTTTAATAATAATTGTTTTAAACACTGTTGTTACTATTATTACTATTATTATTTGTTATTTCTTTGCCATCAATTTAATAGACTTTGCCAACAATTTAATAAAAGGAAAAAAGATGTCTGCCATCTGGAACAAGAAGCCTGTGTGCATTTTATGAATATTGCAGCTTGTTACCAATTTGAAAATTTTTCATGTGTAAACTTTGTTAGAACCAGTTGACAAGGAACTTTGGAGAAGCTAAATTCTTATCAGTCTTGCTTTAAGGGTTTATATAGCATCATGTGATTTTTTTAAAAAAACTTAATGTGGAGGGGCGCCTGGGTGGCTCAGTGGGTTAAAGCCTCTGCCTTCGGCTCAGGTCATGAGCTCAGGGTCCTGGGATTGAGCCCCACATCGGGCTCTCTGCTCAGCGGGGAGCCTGCTTCCCCCTCTCTCTCTGCCTGCCTCTCTGCCTACTTGTGATCTCTCTCTCTGTCAAATAAATAAATAAAATGTTTAAAAAGGAAAAAAAATAACTTAATGTGGGGTTTTTTAGTTGTTTTTTCATTTTTTTAATTGACAAATAGTTGACACACCGTGTTCCCTTAGTTTCAGGTGTACCTTCATATGATTTTTATATTCTGAACATTGCAGATGTTAACTTTCAGATGATTATCAATAATATTTTTCCATCCACTATCAGTAATGACTGTTGAAAACATCAAAGGCTAAGCAATATGGTGAGCATTAAGGAGGCCAGGACTAGGAAATGGAATTGCGTGTTGTATTATTTGCCCTCTCAATTTCTTATTGTGCAACACTGAGAAATTCGCTTCTCTCTGATCCTAAGGTTTTTTTTTTTTAACCTATAAATGGAATTGAGATAGGTGATTTCAGACCTTTTTCAGATGTTTTATGATTTCGTGGGTCTAAGATACTAATAAAATCCTAGAAGGAGGATGTTAGCATCTTCTCTCTTCAAATTAGTTTTACTCTGTTATAACTCTTTTAAAATAGATAACCCTTGCACAGTTTATTACATAAATTTCAAAGACCGTGTAGATGTATTTTTTAAAGATTTATTTATTTTAGAGAGAGAGAGCATGTGAGCAGCAGTGGTGGGGTGGTGGGGGGGAGGGAGAAGAGGCAGAGGAAAAGGGAGAGAAAGAGACTACCTGCTAAGTGGTAAGCCTGACATGAGGTTCAATCCCAGGACTCCCGAGATCATAACCTGAGCTGATATCAAGAGTTGGCCGTTCAACTGACTGAGCCACCCAGGTGCCCCAAAGTCTAACTAGATACAGACTAAAATATGCAGAAATCACTGAAGTAGATCACACAATTTAAATCCATTCTTAATTTTTTTTACCATTCCATCATTCATAATAAAATCCAGAGGACTTAACATTAGATATAGAATTCTTTTTGATCACTTAAACCATATTTGTCCCTATTGATTTCCTCCTTTATCATTTCATCCTGCTCATGATGAAGCCACTCTGAAATGCCTGAAATTCTCCACATTGCTTGCTTTCTCAAAGGTGTCCCTTAGCACATACTGCTCACTCTTAGGAGGGCTCTTCTCACCTTCTTAATCAGACTATTTTTTATTTAAGTTTCAAGACATTGCCTTTAGCAAATTTTCACTCAACTCTGCCATTAGCTGGACAGGTGTCTTTCTTTTGTGTTCTGTAGTATACTGTATTATTTCTATAAAAGAGCTCCATAATTACCTACATAAAAGAGTTTCATAAGAGCGTGAATTGTATCTGTACATCTTACATCCCCAGTATCTACTATGAAGCCTGATCTAATACCGGGTCATTAGTATATTTTTATTACATGGATGAAAGTTAAGATTTCTAGTTATCATTCCTCCTCCTTCCCCTATCTTCCTCAGAGTATGACACAATGTTCAAAATAAGCAGGTACCCAATAAAAGAAATAGCTTTTTTCTTCCTCTTTTCTCCCCATTTTTAGGTGTCCATACTATTGTTGCTTCTACTACTAATAATCATAACAACATATTAATTAAATGTTTATACCTATTAGAATTGGTCCTTGTGCTGCATTAGCACATTCTGGCTCCAGAAATTTCCTTTAACTTATTCATATCAATCTGGTTGAGACTCTTTGTATTGCCCTTCAAGGAGCAGTCTCTCACTCTTTCTATAAGAAAACAGACTTCATTTTTTAAAACTGTGATTAAGGTATAACTGAAATGCAGTGAGTTGCAAATATTTAAGTTTAATAATTTAATAAATTTTGGTGTATATATGTGAAGCCATGGCACAATTAAGGTAATGAACATATCCATAACCCCCCAAAGTTAAAAAATATATCTAAATATATAAACATATATAAAATATATATTTATATAAGTATATATAAATATATGTGTATGTATGCACACATACATACACATATGGGATGTCCTGGTAACAAATAATAATTCCATTTTGAAATATTATTAAAGAGAATGAAGTTAGGCCATCTATTCAGGCCTATGATGGTACTGGTGCCTGGTAACACTCCTAGCAGTGTGATATAATCCAAAGACTTAATCTTTGGCAATCTGGTGACTCAAATATAAAATCTGTATAAAAATTTTACTTACCTTAAGTTTATAATAAGGATTAAATGAGATATTGCACGTAGAGTCTTCACCATCATGGAAAGTATTTAGCACCATGCATGGCATTTAATGATTACCCCCCAAACATGCTGAATAATAGGATAAAGGGGAAAAAAAATGGAGCAGGCATTTAGCAGAAAACAAAGATCTCCCCAGAACAAATGGCTACTCCAGAAAAACCTGTCTGATCCCATTCAGATGCTGTAGCAAAGTATTTCCCTTTTTTTTTTTTTTTCAAGATTTGTTTATTTTAAAGAGGAAGGGGAGGGGCAGAGGGGGCGAGAAATTTGAGCAGACTCCATGCCTCCTTTAGAGCACAGAGCCTGACATGGGTCTCAACGTGGGGCTTGATCTCATGATCCAAGATTACAACCTGAGCTGAAACCAAGAGTCAGACGCTTAACAGACTGCACCATTCTGGTGCCCCAAAGTGTCTCCTTTTTAGCTGAATTCTTTTTTATTAACCAAAGATGAAAAGGTTTTTTTTTTTTCAAAGATGTAAACTTAAAAGAGATATGATTATGTTTTTTGTTTGTTTTTTAAATTTACTCTGATCACGGCTGGAACACATTGGCCTTACCTCACCTAAAATTAAAACCTGTGTTGCTTTTGATACTATCTTCAATTTCCTTATCAAAAGAATTTTAAGTAATATAAAATTTTAAATCTGTTTGCTTCAGAATTAAGTCCTTGAGTGAAATTTTTGCTGCCACTAATGTAATACAGTAGAATGTGTGATTTTGTATTGAGTTATATACAAGGAGACTTCTTCTCTTTATTTTGATGTCCATTATCTCTACAGCCTTGATGTTTATACACCAGACAGCTAAGTGGTTTCCCTAAGTTGTTTGTGCCATTTTATTCCTTGACCATTTTTGTGAGCAGTTTTCAATGAGCTGCGTTTAATGGTACATAAAGCTCGGAGGGAGGAGAAAGTAGTTTGATAAATAAAAAGCAATTGATGTTGTCTTTCCTCAACCCTGCTATTCACTGTCCTTCAATGTAGATGTGGTCAAAAGAATTGTAAAATGACCTAAAAGACACTCTGATTTAGGATGACAGGTGAGAGAGGGTGTTATGAGAAGGAAAAGAGGGAATAATTTTTGAAGGAGTAGAAATTCGGGCAGGGCCGTTGGAGGATGAATGGAATCCAGGGAGGGCTATGGATTGAATGTTGCCTGCAGCAATTTCTTGTATTAAATATAATAGATGAGTAGATGTCAAATTATTAAACAAAAACATATATAAGTGATAAAATGTTGGGTGATTTTTTTTCTTCCTTGGAAATTATTATATTTTCAAATATTTCTGAAATAAGTACATATTACTTGTGAAATCATAAAATTAAAAATAACAGATAACCTTTTTGCTTAAAAAACTTTAGAACCAATTTCACACCCAATTTAACTTTAAAGTAAATCAATCCTTAATTCTATAGGAAAAAAAAATTAAATAACAGAGTTCGAAAAGAAGCCCTTTCCTATTTTGTCAACTGCAGGGACTTATTTGAATGTATTATTGGATAATTTCTAGTCTATAAAGGACATTGAGAGGTCATCTCCATTTCCTTAATCATCAAACAAGATACCTTTTAAATTATCCTAGAAAGATTAGAATCCATCCTATTGTAGACCTTTTGAGAAGTTGCCATGTCATCCTTTGCTGGTGCCTTTCAGCACTTAATAATATTTTGCTGACAGAATATTTTAAATGTTATATTTACTGGTGGCCTAATGAAAAGTTATGAAAGAATGACTGCTTTGTAAAACCAGAGAATACTCATCACTGACATGTGATCTCATAATTGTTTTTATCATTCTCCAAAATCAAGTGAAATTACTAAAGACACTAAATCACTTCTGTCTCCTTAAAAAATAGTCTTTCTTCCATGACTATAGTTTCATCTAATCTGGGGGCCCTTGCTTCCACAGGATTAACATCCTCCCTGGGAGCAGGAGGGGAACCCATGTGATGAGAGCATCAGCGTGCACCAAGATCATGCCAGGCTCCGTACAAGTCTCTTTTGATATGGTCTTGTTTAGTACTCCAATCATTATGGATGGGTTTTTTTTTTTAAGATTTTATTTATTTATTTGACAGAGAGAGAGAGAGATCACACGTAGGCAGAGAAGCAGGCAGAGAGAGAAGAGGAAGCAGGCTCCTCGCTGAGCAGAGAGCCTAATGTGGGGCTCAATCCTGGGACCCTGAGATCATGACCTGAGCCGAAAGCAGAAGCTTAACTCACTGAGCCACCCAGGCGCCCCCATTATGTATGTTTTTAACCCCATTTTATTAACTAAATACTCAGACAAGTACCAGTGTGATCATATATTTCCTTTGTATGAAATGGTTCCATAGTTCCTTATGGTCAAAGGAAAGAAAAAAGGTGTTAACTCATCGGCCTAATGTGTGAGGTCTTTTCTCAGACTTATCTCCATGCTCAAGTACTTCTCACCTGTTAGGAACTTTTCAGTTGCTACTTCTGCCAATAGTGTTCTTTCTTATCTTAAACTTTCAAAAACTATGTATCTTTCAACACTCAGTTAAATGCCATTTCTTCTGTGGAGCCCTCACTGAATATTCCCCACCACCCTGAAAATTCCTTCATTTGGACCACCTCATCAACATATAATTCTAATTTATAGTCTGTAACTTTAAAACTCAGCTATTTTTTGAGCACTGTACCTATCAAATGTATACTTGTAATTTTAAAGGCATATACATATTGGAAGTTTAATAGATATTTGTTGAATAAATGGACATGGAAAAAAAAAAAAAAACACTCCTGAGAGTTTGGGGCAGGCTGGAACTTAGACCTAAGCCTTGGTGTTTTTCCTTGGGCATAATCCCACAGAACACCAATATCAGACAAGGCCACTCAATGATTCTGATGAATCAAGACAAAAACATGGTGTTGCTCAAACCACAAAAATGGACCATTATCCCTCTATCTTGGCTAATATGATCCATTGATGTTTCTGTTTCATTCATTGCTTTAGCCTCTCTTTGTTCTTCTTGCTTTCTAGATAAGAATTATTAAGATACCCAGCATAGAATAGCCCCATTTCCTGATAGCATTCCATATAGACCTGCTTCTTTGAATCCTTGTCAAAACCACCTAACGGAAGCCCAATTACAATTCTAAGTCCTCTCCAACACCCTCTAATGAGATGCCCCATAATTTTTCATTATTCAGTTACCTTTGTATTCCTGCAAGTCTTTGGTTGAAGACTTAAGAGAATGGATGAATGAATGAATGAGTGAACAAATGAATGACAACTCTTATTTATATTAGTCTAAAAGTTTTGTGTATTCAGGGATGGCATCTTTTCTCTCCATCTCAAATGTCTAGATTTAAATAGTCACAAAACAAATATGGAATGAAAGAAATAGCCTTGACTCTCTTGCTGCCCTTGTTACCCTCCCCCCGATTTTCTACTAGGATCACTTTGTAGGAGATTCAACTTCTGCCATCAGCCCTGTCTATTCCCTCTTACCCAGCACTGAAAATCCACACCAGCAATTTCTATCTTCTTTATCCCAATATTCTCAGGTCTACCTTACAAACCTTGAAAGCCTTTTTATTTTGCTTTTATTTGGCCAATATCCAAGGCAGTCCTTTGGCCTCAGAGTTTGTTGGTCAAGGTACATCTGTCTAAGTATAATTTGAAGAGCCTCAGTTTTTATCTTTATGGCTACTGGAAAAAAAAGAAAGATCCCCTTTCTTACCAGCTGCCTCACTTAGTACTTCACATGCTTCACAATATTGACAAATCCTGAATATTTTCAGGTACAGACTAAGCACCTAATTTGCTACTCACTTAGGAGTGTTGGTATCTAAGTCATTTAGGGAGAAATTCTTCTTGGGACAAACTATTTGGGAAAATTAATTATTTCAAATATATATAAAGTTCTCAATGGCTCCCTATTACCAATATTTTATCAGAGCATAAAAAGCCCTTTGTGAATTAGCCCGTTCTATTAGTAATATAGTTATGAGATATACAGTTAACAAAATGAAAGTTGAATGGTTAAGTTCAATTACTGTTTTTGGAACAAAGAGATTTAAGTTAAAAAACTATCTTGAAAGGAAAGGAAAAAAAGTATATCCAAAAATACAGGTATAATGCAGCAACTGTTTCGCAACTATTAATGCCTATTAGCACAAGTCTGTTTTCTGTTTTTGTTTTGTTTTTGTTTTTGATCGTTTGGATCTCTGCAGTCTCATGTGCTTTGCATGTACTTGGGGGAAAAAAATCAAAACCAAAACAAAACTAAGATACCTAACCACATCCTATGGGATGATGGCAGGATGATAAATACCAAGAAGTGGATATATAGACTTACGAATATAAATTGTGAATATTAAACTCTTTCTAACCTATAGCATTGACCTCTGAACTCCATATAATTCAACCTAATATGAGCCTACTTTTGGCATTGTTGTAGGCAGGTAAGCTTCCACCTTAGACAATGGGTGAAACCTGGGTGTTATTAAAAGGTGACAAAGAAAGGAGGCACTTTTTGTATGAATCTAGGCATTTTTATTTGACAACAACACAGTTATACAGTAGGTCCCTATTCCTAGTGACCTACCTGATGGCCCATAGGCTGAGTAAATCACTAGCAACACTGCCTTCTATATCCTATTAGTGAGAACCAAGTGCGGAACTCTTGAGATAGGCTGCACTGTTAATAACTACCTCAGAAAAATGCTCGCAGACCTGGACAGTCTGAAGCAAGTTCCCTAGGGTCACCCTGCTTTTCACAGGTATCACTGCAATGACTGATCATGAGACTTGAACATGAGGCCTGGCATCTACTTCCTTGCCAGTCTTAGTGAGTTTAATTGGTATGGACAGAGTATGACAGTATATTACTATAACTTCATGAAAGTTGAAACTTAAAAGTCCTCGCAGCCGTTCAGGGCTTTGATGCAAAATATTTTATAAAGTACATTATAGAAGTATAAAATATATGACTATACTATATGGAAGTTAACATTTATGTAGCATCAGTGTAGCTCAAAAATTTAATCAGTTCAGAGGAAAATGTCAGGGAGACTAGTTTGTTTAGAATCCCTTCAGAGGAAAAGAAAAAGTGTATAAGCGACTAAATATTTTGATTACTATTGTGTACCAAAGGCACTGTGTCTATGCATGTAGTCTGTTGTTAATTGAATTATTTTTGCCATACTTCAATATCATATTGTAAGTATGAAATTTTTGCTCCAGGTGGAAACCAACTTTTAGCCATGGAGTTAGAGGATCAAAAATGTGTGTGCACTTGTTAAAAACTTAGTGGTAGATATTGAGAAGGTGCTCAGAAAATGTTGCACAAATTTATATTCCCAATCATCTGAGCTAGCACACTTGGGCTACGAGACTCAGCTACCTTATACTCCTAATTTTAAAAGCCACTGCTGTTAACTTAGAATCTAAATGTGTATAAAATATATCAAATCAGTTTAGCTTATTTACATTTTTGTAAGACCATACAGATAAAAGTATACAATAAAGTACATATAGTATGAAAATATAATATATAATATAGTAAAAATAATATAGGTATATTTACATTTATTTTACTTATTATTGAATACATTTAAAATACACTAATTTCAATCTATGTTTTAATTCAGCATAGTGATTTTTCTTTCGGTCCACTAAAAATGACAAACTGGGTGTTTCCTGTTCAACAAATCAAAGGAAAAAATGCTCAACATGTCTTTTTCTGGAAGTGTAAGTTTCTGCAGGCTGTACAGTCTTTGCTTTGCAGAAACTCCCATTGCCTTCCCTTGAGCACTATGATTCTATAATGACCTTAAGTGATAATCCCCATTGATAGTCATTTCTAATTTTAGATCCGATGGCCTGGCTCTTGTGATATGTATCAATAATGACACATGATTGCTCTCCCCTGGGATTCATTAATGAAGCAATACTACCTCTTTGGTCTAAATTTTCAGATGGACCAGTCGTTTCCTAGGTGAGGTTAACTCTGACTCTCTCTGTTTGCTTTCTGGTGAAATGAATGAAGGATAGTGATGATAACTATGAAACTCAGTTTTATCATCCAGCTTTTGACAGATGTGAGGAGTGTTGGGAAAACAGAGATGCATGAATGACAAGAACAGTTTTAAATGGCTAGTTCCATGGAGATACAGAGATAATACAAAGAAATATCCCTCAAGACATATGCTTGGAAAACATGAGTTTCCTTGTTTGGACACTTGTTTGTAAACTATTGATGGCTGACAGAGGTCTTTCATATCAGTGCTCTTAATCTCATCCTCATGACCCTAATAGATGCTAATTTCTCTGCAGTTATACCAAGAAAGACTTTATTACATGTGTTCTCTTAGAGAGAAACAAAAGATTTATAGAAAGGTTTCAAGGGGACTGTTAAAAGAAACCCTTAAAGACTCAGTGGACTGCTTCTTTCCTAAAATAACAAAACACCATCTGTCAGACAGAATTTGTGTGAAGAGAGAATAATAACTTCATTTACTACATACACCAGGAGAACTGATAAATCTTCTTGCGGTCATGGATGTTTTTTGGAATAGTTTCAATTTAAATTTTATTTGTGAAGATGGCTGTCAGGAGGCATGTTGGAGGCAGTCAACGGTGTGTCATCATCATGCCGGCTGTTCACAGCACAACATAGTAAGAGAGAATACTGAATGTTATAAGACAGGAAAGCTAGAGCAGAAGGCAAAGGCCAGAAAGAGTGGAATCTTGAGCCAATTTTCTTAAGAGCCAAATGTTAGGGATATTTTGTGGAATAGAATAGGGGAAAGAAATGAGGAGTGGTGGATAGGTTAGGTTCAATTTCTCTCACTCTTTGAGTTGTCCTCTAAACTCATGGTACTAGCAACATTGGCAAGTTGATATCAACAAATTGTTGATAATTTGTCTTCAAGGAACTTGCTTCAACAGAAGAGATATTGAACACATATTCTGAGCAAGGCAGTGAGCTAAATAATGGTGATACTCAGATAAATTTGACAAAATCACTATCCTTGAGGCACTTACTCATAGAATAGTGTAGGAGCCAGGCAACCCAAGCAGGCAATTCCAAGAAAATTTATTAGTTTAATCCATAGAATCATATGTACTATGAGAGCATTATACCTCTCTAGCCAAGAACTTTGGGGAATGTTTTCTAGAAGAGATGTTCCCTGAACTGAATAGAAAGAGCAAATATAATTAGGTAGGGGTATTCAAGTTCTCCAAAGAAACAGAACCAAGAGGCTATAAATACATTCACATATTTTTTTATAGGAATTAGCTCAGTGGAGGCCAAGAGGTGCCTGATCCGCCATCTGCAAGCTGGAAAACCAGGAAAGGTGTTGATGAAATTCAGTCCAAGTCTGATGCCTGAGAAGCAAGGGTATTTGAGTTTGAAAGTCAGAGAACCAGGAGCACCGATGTCCAAAGGCAGGAGAAGATTGGATATCTCAGCTCAAGCAGAGAAAGAGAGTCATACTTCCTCCACCTCCTTCTATTCAGGCTCTTGAAGTATTAGATTATGCTACTTAAATTGGGAAGGGTCATCTGCTTACTCAATTCACCAATTCAAATGCTAATCTCTTTGTTTATAGACACACTGAAATAATGTTTTACGAGCTATCTAGGCATCCCTTGGCCAAATAAAGTTGACATAAAAATTGTCACAGAGGTGAATGAAGGTGGATAGGTATCGTAGACAGAGACAATGCCACAAGCAGGATCTCCACCTCCACCTTCTTATCATCATTGTCTCCATCACAGAAGTAATAATAATGCTAATAATAATAATAGTCTGTATTTAGCACTTGTTAAGTGCTTTATAAATATTATTTAATTTTCTGTTGAAATGAGGGGCATTAGTATTCCCAATGAAATATACTGAACTTAAAGATATTAACTTGTTGGGTTTAGATTTATCTAAATCTATGCAGTCTGACTCCAGAATATGAATTCAAAATCACTGCACTATACTGTCTCCTATATGTATCATCTGTATGTGTGGGAACAGGATAGGGATAGAGGAGAGTGGCTATCAATTTGCTATAAGGTAAAGTGTGGTAGGAGTTATGAGTGGAGAAGTAGATAGATAGGTCATCTTGAACTTGTAGGGGAAAAAAAAAAAAAAGCAACCAGGCCCAAAATTGAGTCTTTTCCTTCCGGACCAGCAAATGAAGACCTAACTTAAGTTTCAGCCTCTCCCAGAAAGGTGCCCTTTAAATAGTGAGTCTGGAATTTCCTGAGTAGTACTGTGATATAATCCCCATAATATGACCCCTGCCATCCCCTTCTCCCAAAAGATGTTGACCTGACTTGAAACAATCCTTTCATTTATTTTGCTAAGAGTTTCCTTTCCACACCTTCCTTCTATCTGTAAAAACTTTCCATTTTGTACAACTCTTTAGATTTTACTAGAAGGGATGCTGCCCAATTAATGAATCACTGAATAAAGCCAATTCATCTTCAAATTTACTCATTTGAATTTTTGTTTTTTTAATAGATTTGGTGGCAACAATGGGATCAAAGTGAACTTCTGTCAGCATTTGGGGACAATGAGAAACACAGGTAAGGCACCCTGAGAACACTTTTGAGTTCATGGTCTTTCCCACCATTTCCTAAGGCTGTTGGCAAGTTCCTCTCAGTTTGAGCTCTGGTTGGTTAAACTCTTGGTGTAAATAGGTTTCCAGTCCAGGACTTAGTGGGTCAGCTTGAGCTGGCAGATGGTTCCATCAAGAATCCAAGTTCCTAGCCTTTGGTTCAGTATGGAATTCCCCAGTATTTGGAATAAAGTCCATAGTCCAAAGTCTTCATTTACTCATACATGTTGGGAATCATTGGTGGTTATGGCCTGAGGTGGATTGGGTCTAATTTAAGAACATTTGGGTCTGCTTTAGCCTGGAAAGTGTCCAGTAGAAGCCTCGGGTGAATAAAATTTGTTTAAATGGGATTCTTTATAGTCAAAGAGTTGAGCACTTCACCTTTAAACTAAAATAATTCAAATACCAAAGAGACACATTTTGGGATGGCGTATTTGCTCTCTAGTTGTCCAAGAAGTTTCACAGTCCAGAAGTTAAATGGGTAGATTGTTTCATCGTATTGAACCAGTCTCTTAGTCCTGACAATAGATCAGTTAAACTCATTTCAGGAGGTGGTGATACAAGTGGGTTCTTAAAGTTAGGCCTATGGTTCAAGTATTCATGTATTAAATAAGAGGCATTTCCATGGAAATAAAGGAAAAACAATGATTAATGATTGGAGCAAATTATAAACCAGTTTCTGAGTTCTGAGGGTAGCCAGTCAAGAAGATTTTTAGATGTCAGGGTCAAATTACCTTTTTATTTTATGTTATTTTATTTTTTGTGGTTTGAATGTCTGTGATGAAGTCAACAGGTGTTCAGGTAAACTTTCTGAGAAGCCCGATAGCAACTGGCACAAAGATTATCCATATGTGAGTGTTGTGGTGATTTCTCTAAAGTTTATATCAAGTTATTCATATTCAGTTTGCAGAGCTTCACGGAAAAGTCAGTTTTGCATAAGTTCTCAATGGCTCTATGACTCTAAGTCAGAAGGATAGAAAAAGAATTGAAAATCTTAGTTTGGAGAGTTGTATCCAGACGCTGGGGGAACTAGAAGAATTCAGGAAGTAGTTGAGTTTATAATGGATAATATCAACAAAGATATGCTATTAAAATATATTTTTTCTCTTTAATCACCCTCATTTCTACCAAAGATAGCCAAATTAAGACTACTTTTGTTTGCAGGATAAGTGTAGTTTCAGTTTCAGTAAACTTGGCCCAATTATTTATATAAGTGAAGTAAGAATATTGATTGATCATATAGGCCCCTTTAAATCTACTTGGCTGGAACTTTTTATAAGGAATCTCAGGATTGAACTGTCTTCTCTTGAGGCTGAGAAGCAAAGCTAAAGATGTGCTGGTTTTGTCTACAATACTGATAGATTTGGTTTAATTCCTCTCTTCTGACATTCCTGCACCTCCCAGGAAGTGACCTTCTTTACTCACCTGGTAAGGCTGCTGGGAATCCTGAAAGCAAGGTATCAGACCAATATATCCAAGGAGCTTTATTGGCCCCGTAAAGCCAACCTTAGTTCTTTAAAGCTGCCTGGTCAAACTTGAGTATATGCACATCTCTCTGAAATATGATATTCCAGTCAAAACCTTGGTAAGATAATCACCGTTTCCAATTGGATCCTCTTTCAAGGAGAACTGATTCTTATTGAACTTATGCAAATAAGCATATTGCCATAAAAATAAGAGTATTCACTGACAGTTTCTGAATTCTGGAGTGATCAGGTAGGGAGAGAAAGATCATTGTTCCCATTCTGCTAACATGGGTATAATATATCAGATTGTAAGTCATAGTTGGCTTAAGAGGAAAAGTTTCCTTCTTTATAAAAAACAAAACATTAAATAGCATCAGCAGTATTTCAAACAAAAAAATTACAACTTTTAAAAACCTTAATTTCTAGTAAAAACTAAGAAGTAAGCAATTGTGAAGTATGTGTTACATCAACATTCTTTATAGATTGGCAAATTTATGAATACATTCCATAATTTCCAGAAATGTGTTCATAGTTTAATCTTTCAGTAAAGCATCAAACATGTTTATGAACAAACCCAAAAATTATCTTTAGTTTCTCTGAAATAAGGAAGCCAAAAGTTGATAAACCTATAGTGAGGAATTAATGTTTCATTATTTTACTCTATTTGGAAATGGTCCAAGATATTCCAAATGACAAATTTTCATCATTTAAATTCCACAAAGTTTCATCATTTAATTTAACAAAATTCTAAAGTCTCAGGTTACCACAAAGATCTTCAAAATTATTTTAAAGTGTACATACCATAAAACATGTATTTTGCTAAAAAAGTTCACCTAAAAATTCTTATCACCGTTGCATCTATTTCAATCATTTATTCCCAACAATTATGTTTTTACTCATAAAAGCTTCATGAGTTAGTAGATAAAATCAACCATCATTCTAAGTTATTATTATTAATTTTTTGCTGATAAATTTTGCAGCAGAGGTAACATGAATTCGAATAATAAATCCAGGTGGAATAAAAAGTAAGACATGTCTATTTTAAATTAGGTTTGATACTGAATAATTTCCCAGATCATATGAACCTGAAATTTTTTTGAACTAAGTTTCTACTTTATTTTTGGAATGTTTATGAATACTAAATTTATGTAAGTGCTTAATTTTCCTTAAGCCACTTAAATAGAGCTATTTATATAAACTGATTTCAGTAATATCATCCCGAGGTAGAAAAATATAATAATCTATAATGTAGATGTACATATAGACAAACAGAGAGATCTTAGAGCTTCTGTTACAAAACAATATAAAACTCACCAATTCATGAATAAAATTTGGAATAAGCAAATTCACTCACTCAGATGGCTAAAGTTTTATTTCTACTATTTGTGGAGAGGACTTTTAAGATTTGTATTTGTCCCTGGAAGTAATCTTAAGGAGGCTATGATCCAAAGTTTGGGCAAGAGAGCCCTTTTTGCTGCTTATATTTTTTAAAACTCATCTCTCTCTCTTTTTTTTTTTTAATTCCTTTAGTCTTAGGTGAGTGGGGGCATTTTTTAGATACCTCCCGGGATGTTTATATTTCAATGAAATGGTAAGATTTATATCTTCAAGAGACAGAGAAAGAATGCAAGTTCCTCCAAGAAGGACTTTTGTTTCCTAATACTTTAAAAATCTTTTGAGATAAATAGGGAGGTTTTAGGATTGGAAAGAAGGAGTAGATGGACTTTTGATTGCTTCTAGAGTTGTGTTTTTAAGTTTTGCAGATATCTGTAAGATAAGGGAAGTTGCTCTCAAATTTTGTCTTCTTTTCTTCTTGGGTGCAGGACAACTACACTTCCAATGCCCTGATTTTTTTTTTTTTTTTTTTTTTTTACAATATCTGCAAATATCTCAAGGCAAATAGGAAAGGGTCCAAATGGACTTTGATTTTTGTTCTAATTCTATCCTTCTGCCTTATTAAGGGACTCCTTAAGGCTAATTGTTAAACCACTAAAGATGAGAGTGTTCTAATTTTTTTTTTTCAAATATAGCCAATTTAGAGATCCATCCTCTGACCATTGACAGGTAGGATCTTCTTAATTTCACTAGCAACCCAAACCAATAAGATTTTATGACTTAACCATGGACTCAGGAGGCATCCCCAAAGGAGAGGGCAAATAATGGAATCCCTACAAGATCCAGAAATTCACTTCCAAAGTTAGCCTAAGTAAGCAAAAGGCCTTCATCGTCAAAAGTGTGGGATACCTCCCGTCACAGACCCACTAATCTGTGACACTGGACAGCAGCTTCTATTGGGAAGGGACTTTCCTAGCACTAACGAAACAATGAAGGTTGAGATGGCAAAAGGTCCTTTATGGACCAGGACTCTTTATGACAATCTGACCTAAGAGCTGGAAGTGTTTTACAAAGGGATGCCAGTAAGAAGTCCAGATTTTACCTATGCTTCTGACAAACCCACTTATTAGATCCACAGGCTATTTAGCTGTCCACCTGATGCATGCTAGTACTTGTACCTTCTGGTTGGTAATGACTTGAGAAAACATTCTCACTGGTCATAAACCCAAGCTCTCAAGACATAGGACAAGATGAAAGGGAAACCTCAGCCATTTTTCTTTATATACACGTTAACAACTTATCTCATCCTTAGATCTGTCAGAGCCAAAAATAACACCTAGGAAGGATGGCCTTGGTTATGATGTTGGGGATTATGCAGTGTTTTACAGAGTACCTTGTTACATGGAAATTTTCTTGACATCGACAGGTGACCTAGTGTCTATCTAACCCATTCCATGACCAACTGATGCTAATATGGGAGTCTTTGGTTAGGTGGCAAATGATCTAACAGCTCTTGAGTACTTTACCCATACCTTCAAATTTTGTGGCTTTGGCTTCCAAAATGCCCTTCAGCAATAGACTTTATCACATGTGCACATTAAACCACAGAATAGTTTTTTTAAGCAGACACCGGTCTGGTGAGAACTGTGAACCTACTATTCTGTGAGTCTGGCTTAAACAGCAGGCCTGTTAGGGCTTATGCCTGTGTTCTGTCCTATGGTTTTTCCTTCTTATGACAACACCAAAGACAAAGAAAAAATAGTGACCATCTCTAGAAGGGAATGAATTAGTTAAACCAAGTTAAACCAAGTTAGTAAACCAAATTTACCAGAGTTGCTAAGCCAGGGAACTAATTCCACAGATATTTTCTCCTGCTAACCTAAATTTAGAAAGAAAGAGAAAAAGCACTCTCACCACTTTCATTTTTACTGGACCCCACAGATAGAGATTGGGAGGCTGATATGGTAAGAAATATTACCTTCTGCCAGCTTTTATCAGCTATCCCACTATCTCTCAAGTGCAGCAGCCTCAAAGTGAGCAATGTCTAGCCAGGAAAATTTATCTGCTGACTACACCGACTGTTGGGGAGGAAAAATGTTCCTCTGTTCTTAGTGATTCTTCTGGCTGGTTTAAGAATTATATTAACATGAATCAGATTGTAAGAGAAAACCAAATTTAATTACATATGTATAGGAAATCCACATAAACATGAGAGATTCCAAAGATAGGCAAAATGAGCTATATATGTCATTCTGAATTAAGGAGAAATGGTTAGAGTTCCTGGGCTTCAAAGGAAAGGAAGGCAATCCACAGGAAGAATAGAAAGAGTAAATATTTGCTAAACAAATGTTGGCTGGACCAAACCGAAACAAGGGGACTGGGAGAGAAATTAATAAACAGACATTTCTAGGTTCTTCCCTATACCACACCTAATTCATATTATAATGTAGTTATCTATGATGATAATTCACTTCTTAGAATGGGTCCTCTATTCAAATTCTTCAGGCAGTTAAGGGAGAAGCAAAAAGAAAAACATCTTAAGTCTTCTGTTTTTTAAAATAGCTACCATGAAATAGCCACATGCCAGAGAGACCTATTTTGGGGTGGCAGGTTTTGTTCCCATACAATAACGTTTTCAAATTCTGTGTGGACTTCAAGATTTAGCTCCAGTGTGGTCCCCTTCATGGAGTCTTCTCCAGCTGTTCAGATTTTCTGTTGCTGTTACAATTTAATCCTGAATGATTCTTTCATGTATAAGTTTTTTTATAAAATGTAATAATGTTCACAGGTTTCAAATGTATACAGGTTTCAAATCTTGTACAATTCAGTATTTTTTTATGAATAGAGTATATTATCAGCAACCTCTTTAGGAAGTTGTGACCCTGGTCCCTCAAACAATGGAGGGGTTAAGGGTGCCAACCCACTGTGCATTGGAAAATCTGCTTATGACTCTTGACCCCCCCCCCCAAACGTTAACTATTAGCCTACTGTTAACTGGAAACTTTATTAATAATGTAAGTATATTAACACATATTTTATATGTTGCATGCGTTATATACTGTATTCTTACAATAAAGTAAGCTAGAGTAAAGGAAGTGTTATTAAGAAAATTATAAGGCTCCATGCGATGAGCACTTGGTGTTATAAGCAAACAATGAATCACGGAACACTATATCAAAAACTAATGATGTAGTGTATGGTGACTAACATAACATAATAAAAAAATAACAATTAAAAAATCTAAAAAAAAGAAAATTATAAGGAGGAGAAAATACATTTATAGTACTGTATGTATATTTATTGGGAAAAAAAATGCTAGTGTAGGTGGGCCATGCCCCAGTGGGACAGGAGCACGCAGAGGGCCTGGCTCCTGGATGGCAACGTTCTGCAGCCTGGTGATCTTGGCTCAGCAGCAGCAGCTGTGGTGGGCCTGCAGGTGGCAATAGCAGCCGGGAGCTGCAGTACCACTGTCCTATCTTCCTGGTGGTATACCATCAGACTATGGCCTTCGGCAGCTGCTGCCACAACATGAGCGTGCTGGCCTCTGGGAGGCTGCAGGGCTGGAGTGCCCCCATAAGGATGAATTTGTGCCTGGCCCAGAGAGGCCCAAGGACCAAGGCTTTCCCAGTGTAGCCCCAAGCCCAGTGTGCAAAGGACTTGAGGAGCAGGAACACTGGGGATACAAGGCCCCTTGAGCAGTTCCTTCCCTGCCCTCTGGGTGCATTCCTCTGCTTCAGCTCAGCCTCCTACCCATCAGCTGTGGGAACTTAACTTGACCATCCCATGGGCATGCGGGGTGACCTGTAGCTTGTCTAGTCTAGGGCCCCCAGGAACTGTTGAAAGCCCTGACAAAACTTCCCAAACAATCAAAAGGCACTGGGTTTACCCTCTGTTTCAATTGCCTTTGATTCAGTCTGGTGGAGTCTCAGGAGGGCAGTTGTAAATAAATATATTTTGTCTTTTGCTGTTAACTCTTAAACAAGCAAAATATAAGCGGGCCTATATAGTTCAAACCCATGTTTAAGGGTCAACAGTACTTCTCAGTGTCTGTTCCTTAGAAACTTCCTAAAGGATATTAATAAGCATTGCACAGCAATCAAAGAAAAACAATTCCAAAAATGAAAACTTTTTTTTATGACAGGATTGCTTAGATTCTTTAATATGCTTCTGTACATTATGAATATGCCAGATAGAATCAGTCTGTCTAGCTAGCTAGCTAACTAGCTATCAATAGATATAATCTATCTACCTAGTCTAGTTAATAAACCTTTTTGGCTACAAAATGCTTGCTTATTTCCCCCCAGAACATTTTCCTTGGAGTATGTTTGATATATGTTGAGGACTCTTTGAGGACAGTGAACACATTTGCTATCGTTTTAGTCATTGCACTTAGGTACCCAATTAAGTTCCAAGTGATTAGGGAAGTAAGGGGACTGAGATAACATTTATTGAGTCCTAAATAGGTACAATGTTCTAAGCTAAGGACTTTATATTTGTGGGTCTAGTTAATCTGTGAAACATTCCTATATTATCATTACTATTTACCACATTACATGGTTGAGGGCACTAAATTCAAACAGTAATTTGCTCAATGTTGCACAACTGAGAGTTGTCAAGTTTGGATATAATCACAGTTTATAAAATATTTAGTACACCTGCTACTTCATTTCTATTATTATTTATATTCCATAAACAGCCAAGCAGGCCTTTAGGTGGTTGATTTTTCATAATTTGTATATATTTTATGAGCAGGATAAGAAAGGTTAGGTAATTAACCCACTTAAGTAAGTTAACATGGGCAAACCTCCATTGGAATTTAGTAATTGCTGTTGTAACTATCAATTTTGCTATAAAAAGAACTCATATCACTGCATTATTTCCCCTTTCAATATTTAGAGGCAATAACAAGCACAAAACATTTCCTGGGGATTAATGACCATCTGAAGCTAATTGTCCTCAACTCTGTCTTAGGCCATCTACTCCCCCCCATTTGTCATTAATTCCTTAAAAATACCATGCATTCGAATTGCTATTTTTGGACAATAACACTTGGACTCTGTTGGGTGGACACAGTACAGGGGTCATTATTATATCTTTTTTTTTTTTTGTCCTTACACTTATTTAGAATTCAAAGATGCCAAATCCTAGGTTTACTTAGTGCTAGTGACTGTAAATACTTGAAAAACATATTATTGTGGATATTTAAAACATTATATCATCCTGAGCTTTTTATCTAAACCTTCGTACTGCAGAAAAAAAAATATTTCAGTGATCTACTGGAATGGTCAGATGACATGAATTTCCTCCTTACAAACCACACAACTATCCTCCAATTTAGATAGTAAAGAGACTTATCCTCCAAATAATAGTGCATCTTGAAATATTTGTCACAGTAAATGTTAGTATAAATTTATGTTCACAAATGCAAAATCTTTTCCAGCAAAAGACAGATACCCTTTGTGACCTGGTCGGCTTTCTATGGCAAGCCATATCTGATTTGTGGTTCTTTATCTTTCTGCAAATTAGCTGAATGTGTCAGAGAGGCTTTATAGTACTCTATATTTTCAGGCAGATAAGAGGACAAGAAAAATATCAAGTCAGCTCATTCCTGGAAGCTGTTGACTGAGAGCTAAATATACTAATCTGCTACAAATTATAGTTTGATGAACATGTTCCTGCTTATCTTTGAGAAAATCACTACATAAGGAGATGTGTTAAGTAGATGCCTTATTTGACCTTGACAGTTTTATCTATCTAATCTAGTTTATCCAGATCATCTTTTTTCATTCTAAATTGTTGACTTACTTTTTTTTTTAATCACTACAAATATCACAAGGCATAAAAACTATGATGACTTCTCTGATTTCCCATGGGTGAGATGTCTTTTATTGAAAAATTTTAAAGTTAAAATAACCCAGTTCATTGATGTCTGCTGAGAAACACCTAAATGATGATACCTTGCTTTTGCTTTCCATTTCATTATTTATATAACCTTTAACATTTAATATGGGAAGGCTGGTGCCTCACAGAAGGGAGAGAAAAGACATCTATTCTGTCTTTAATTCCATTTTGAAATCTGCCATTTATTGCTCCCTTTGATACTGTTCTTTCTTATGTAAAGTATATTCTATTACTTATCTAAATAATAAGACCCTCACTTAATGCAACTTGCCTTCTTGTTTGCTTTGTAGTTTGCCTGGGACAAATAGGGTGATTTTGAGGTATTTAATTAGCGTGAATGCTGACTTCAGTGTAAAGATGAAAAAGTGAAAGAAAAAGAATCCTGACAACACCTGTGAAAAGGGAACACTTGCTCAACAACATGCTGTATATTAATACATTTGAAAAACTAATATGAGGTTATTTGAGAATTATAATGTCCTCCACACTATGAAGGGTATGACAAGCAGCGTGTTATGTAGAATGTCTTAGTATCAAATGTTTTAGTCCTTTGCTTAAATTTAGACAGCAGAGATTTCAGGAAATGGAACTTGTCATGGTCCCTTCAAACCAGCCTGCCCAAGGCATGGCCATGCTCACAGTTTTAACTAGTTTCGGAATAATAAAAAAACTTGGGATAGAAAACTGGCATGAAATAGGGAGACAAAATCCACTGCCATTTAGAGTATAGGTTCATTGTGCCAAACAGTAGAAGTGATATACTAGGAAACGGAGATCAAATCTTAATGACTGGGATATCATGGAAGGGAAAAGAGATAGTTTTTAGTGATCACCCCAGAGAGCAAGACTAAATCTACTAATTAGAGAAGCAGAAGTCTGAAAAACACTCTTTTCTTCCTATGCTTACCTAATTACAATCTACCAATGATCTTATTTACTTAATCAAATGAGAGATCTACTCCTCTTAATGGTGTAATTGTGGGCAACCTTACTTAACTTCTCTGAGTCTCCATTATTTAAATTTGCCAATTGGGAATGATAGTCGTATAATATCTACTTTGTAAGTAGAATCAGTTTGGGTAAAGTAAACCTTCAGAGTAGACGCCTGGGAAATAGTAAATCCTTTGTATTTGCTGTCATCATCATTACATCATTCGACGTGGAGCTGGCTCTTGCTAGAAGAAGATGGCAAGGCAAAGACTTGGCATTGCATAATTTGGACAATGAAAAGTAAAATGAATTAACAAATAAGCTTTTTCTCTGTGTGAAACAAGCTTTTTTGTTTTCTTGAACTTAAAAATTAGTAGATTTGTTACCAAATTAAGTCATCACTTCATTTCTTCATTCTCTTTCTTGCTCAAGCTTCTACCAGACCTACTCTCATACACCTCTTCAGAGCATCTGATGGTAGTCTTCCTCCTGACTCCAAGGTCTTCCTCCTGACTCCAAGGTCTTCCAGGATCTGGGGTGATTTTCAGTCTCGAAGCACAACTTGTTAAATTTTCCTGACCTCTGCTTGGCTCCAGTGACCTTCATCTCAGCTCTACTTTAATATCCATTCCTATAGCCATATAATTGCTCTTGTGGTCATGGGCTCCTCCTAAACTGAAATCATAAATGAAAATACTCCAGTCTATGACAACAGGCTCATGGTATACAAATATTTCTCTGCTTTTCCCAGTTCAACTTTTCTTTGACTTCATTGACACCTGTTCTTTCCTCCATTCTGTGAGATGACTTCTGACTCCACCTCCTTATTTACCCTCATACAGCTGTAACTTGTATCTAGAGCACTCGGACGAGAGATAGTTGTCCTATTTCCCCTTTTTTACAGGAACTCCTGAGCAAAGCTGAGGAAACTCTTCTAACCACTCAGCTTTGTGACCTTACGGAATCCTGCAGCCCGGTCCTACTGGACACTCAGTATTATTTAGTAATTTTCCACAATGATTATTTCGCATTGTCTCTTGTCTCTGCTAGCTCCTGTCCCATAATCTATTGGTATGCCTATTATACACCTACATGTAAACAACATAATTCTGAAGAGAAAATCTCATTTACCTCCTATAGAAAAAATACATACTATACTCAGAACCATGGAAGATATAAGTAAGTGCCATATAAATATTTAATGTTTTTATTATCATTGTATTTTATAACCTCCTCCTCCATCTGTACAATTTTCTTTTGCCTTGCCCATTGTCACATAGGAAAATATAGAACAAACTTTTCTAACGTCATGACTCTTCTTGATATCTACCTCCAATAAAATAATTGATCAATTTTTCACTCTGTTCTCAATTTTCTTTCTCGAATAGCTCTTTCCCATCATCATTTAAACATACTTTGGTATCTCCTATTCCTCTCTCCAACCGTGAGCCTTTGATCCTATGATATCTTTTCTTCCCCTTAGAGGCCTATAAAAGGAAGAAAATAAATTGTGGGAGACGAGCTTTATTAAAACCTTTTTGTTATTTTATGTTTCTGTTTTCTCCTTTTCCATAGAGTTCTCAACCCACTGCAGTTTAGTTTTTGCTTCACAAAACTACTGTAGCAAAGGTCATCAATGTTCAGTTTCTTTCAAAACCCTATAGATAACTATCATTTTTATAATTTTTGACAATTTCATCTTTCTGAAAGTGTTTTTGGGAGAGTTGTTATTTAATCCAACTCCCTAGTAACACGTTTATAATCTTATTTATTGGTTCTTCTTTTTCCTTTGTCCCAAAGGTTGGTGCCCTCACCCCGATTATCATCTCCATGTGTGTGATTCCATTCACATTCATTGTTTCAGGAACTTTGTATTTTTTTCTTCCATCAATATTTCTTTCCCTGAATTAGCTCTAGACTGGTATAGCCAACTACTTACTGCATAGAAATCAAACTTAAAATATGGACTGAGAACTAGTCATGTCTTATCCTCCCACCCAAAATGCATCTAATTCTTATAATCACTGTACTAGTTAGAAGCTCAGTCAACTTTTAAGTAAAAAATTTCCTAGTCCATGTTGATTTTGCCTTTTATCCTTGCTCCCAGATCTATTCATTCCAGTCAGCGATTTTTTTTTTTTAATTATGCTTCCAAAATCTCTGTCAGGTTTATTTATCTTTCATTACTATTGCCAATACATTCTCTAAGACCCCAGTCTCTTATTTGGTTGGAACCATTTTCCACATGAAGTCTGTAATTATTTTGAAATATAGTCATGACAATGGCAAAAGCTTATGTTCTCTGCCTGAGGTACTTGCACATAGTAAGCATTTAATTATACTAACACTTTTTTCTACTTTCCTTTTAAATCTTCAAAGTTACTTGTGAAAATTAAAGAGCCAAGCATGCAAAGTAATTGAGTTGTCGTAAAAGCAGCATCACTTGTCAAAATTACACTCTTTGAACTCGAATGGACTTAAGATGGCGTATATTCCCCTAATCTAAAACTAAACATTCTCATTTATTAAACACATATCAGATCCTTGTACTAATAAACATAATGTTATATCTTAGATGGTAAAATTAATAATGAGTGTATAATGTTGAAAGGAAAATTTATGTATCTGATCTAGCAATTTTCTCTTATCTCTAAAATCTGTGTATTAGGGGTGTATATGGGGGTTTAGTCGGTTAGGCCTATGACTCTTGATTTCAGCTCAGGTCATGGTCTCAGAGTCCTGAGATGGAGCCCTGTGTAGTGCTCCCAGCTCAACGGGACATCTACTTTGACATTCTCTCTCTCTTCTCCCTCTGCCCCTCTTTTCCAACCCCCATACTCCCTCTCCATCTCTCTAAGATACATAAATAAATCATAAAAAATCCTTGTATTAAAAGTATCATTAAGATTTGTAGAGCTGATACATTAAAATTTAACAGTTTAATAATACTTTTTGTAAGTTGACTGAAAAGGTGAAGGTCTGATTGTACTGAAGCTAGCCTCTTCCAAGATAAAGAATTGTCTCTTATTAAAGCAATATTTCTATTCTTTAGTTGGAGTTGTAGCTAACCAAAATATACTATTTAATAAATGATAGCTGAATGAATGTCTGGTTTCCAGAGCTTTCCTCTAGGCTGTACTAAAAAAATTTCTTTTGAGGATAGCTATTTAAATCTGCCTGAGTTATTTCTTGCCTACTACTACCATACTTTTATTTATGATCGTTCCTTGTCATTAATCCATGCTTGCAATTTAATATTTATTTGTTGATATTGCACTAAAAAGTTTCCTTGAGAAAGATTGCAACATTTCAACATTATGTTCTAATAAATGCCCTTATACAAACATCAGTGTTTATGGGACATAAATTAGACAACAATGTTTTGTTTAGCACTATTTTAGGTTATTTGCTTTTGCCTTTTCCAGTCATAAAATATGCAGCCTAAGAATTTGATTTCAGAATTATCAAAGACGATTTCTGAACGTTTTTATACCATTTTAAGTGAATTGAGGTTTCTTTAGTATAATTATAAAGACCAATTTACATAAAGCTGACTAATGTAAATTAAATCTTGGGATACTTAAATTTTGACAACCCAGTATTGACAACCCAGTACTTTATGCAGACAGCTCAAATTTATTTAACTTCATTCAATTAATTATTCCTTTATTCAAATAATTATTTAAAATTTATAACCAGTAGAAAAGCTACATTATGACTACCATGAAACTAGGCCCTTTTGCCTGCAGGGACATCGTCCTCTATAAAAGTACTAAAAATTATATTTTACAATTGTATCAGTATGAAGATGAATGTAATCCAGAATCAAATTACTATTATATTTTCATTAGTATTACACTATTAATTTTTTCTTCTGATTTTAAAAGAAACTTAAATTAAGTCATTTCTAGAGGGTCCCTAAAATTATCTCGTGCACTGTGCCCACAGTCCCTAATGGGTAAGCCAATAGTTCAAAATTAACATTTTCTTTTGAATTTTGTTGTTTCCACCTCTCCTGCCTGCTTGGAATTTTGGTTGAGCACTGAATTTTGAATGAATAGGAACAATTCGTTGTGGTTTATTAGTTACTCCTTTCAAAGTGATAAACTTTAAAGATTTTGAGGTCATTTATTCAGTGAAGGCAAGGAGAAATTCTTACTAATTCTCTTTTTTTTAAGTTTTATTTATTTGTTTGTTTGTTTGTTTGTTTAAGAGAGAGAGCATGAGCTGGGAAGAAGGGCAGAAGGAGAAGCTGACTCCCTACTGAGCAGGGAGCCTGATGATTGGCTTGAACCCAGTACCCTGAGATCATGACCTAAGTTAAGATACCCACTTAACTGGCTGAGTCACCCAGGCATCCAAATTCATACTAATTCTGTGTTTGGAAATAAAGTAATAGGCAAACAGTATAGTAAACGCATATATCAATTAATATTTTGGCTGATAACTAACAGAAACTTCCTTCGTGAATGTGTGAAGGACTTCTTATTCAGAATATCCTGATCTATTCTTTATAATTAAAGTCTGTAATAAAACCATTTAAGTACTATCAGTTAATTTGGTGTTATAATAAGAACAATCATAAGGTGTTATTGAAATTCTGTTTGAAAGGAATTAAAGAAGTTAGCACTATTAGGTGGTTTGGCCCCAAATATGTAACTTAAAGGCCTGTTTTTTCCTAACTTATTTGCTGACATTGGCAATCTTTGGATAACACAAAAAAAAAAAACAAAATATACAAGAAAAATATATATTGATCTTCCTCTGCTTCAGATGCTTCCTGTCAGATAATTTATAACTGAAAAGTAAAATGACTGTCAATTCATCATTTTTCCATTAATACAAAATGACAATTTTTAAAAGTATAAAATAGGGTTTATTAAAATTTTCAATAGAGATATCAAGGTATATAAATGTGCACATGTTTATATGACTATTAAGGAACCACAAGAATAGTCTGTACTTTCTTTAGGAACAAAATCATTTTTCAGGAAATTTGCATTGATATAATTGCAAATGTACTATTGAATTCCACAGTGAAAATCAACAACTGACTGATTCATTCAGCTATGCATTTGCAACAGCTTTGAGATGAAAATTAGATGAATTTTAACAGTAAATTGTGAGGCTTAAAGTGTTTATAGCAGTCCTACAGCTATGTATCATCATATTTCAACTGATTTCATTTGTAATTCTCACTGAACCTGAGCAACATAAAAAAGTTTAGTTCTTTCAGAAGACATTGCTATTTATAATAGGTCTATCTCATTCTGTCTCTGCTGAAAAAATATATACTTTACATTTGAGCATTCTTTGAATTCTACTGACTAGAATGTTATATTTAAAAAAAGAAGCAAAAAAAACATAAAAAAAAATTCTTAAAAAATTAAAAAAGAAGCAATGTGGAAAGATGATGGGCCTTCAGTTAAAACAACACTGAACTTGCTTGCTACCTTAGCCAGTATTCAACTGTAGGCAGGCTGTTTGCTGAATCTGTGCTCTGAGCCATTATTCTGTGCTGTGTCTTGAAAATTGACTGAATCCCCTGACCTCTCCAAAAACAAAGCAAATAGGAGAGGAACTTCTGGGTGTATTTTTGAGTTGTTGATGGAATTTGGTAATGTGTCAGGTTTTCTCTATTTGATTCAAAAGTCACAGGGCACACAGTAAACATTTATTACTCACTCATTCACACACACACACACACATACAGTAAATGGAAGAAGGTCATCTGTCATTTTTGGCCAGAGGACTTCCATTCACAACACTCAAGAATGAATTAATCAAAGTCAAAATCATTAACTTTTATATGTAACAAATAATTCAGCTGATGGACACAATAATTTTTTATGGCACACTTATTTAAAAAAAAAAACACCAAGATATTTTTTCCTGGTTTCTATTCAACCTTTAAAAAGAGTCATGTCATTCTATCTTTAACCTCTCATAGTTCAAGTCATTGAAAGCTGTATTCTTCCTATAACCAAAAGCAAAGCATGTCAAATTAGGAAATATATAAAGAGCTTCAGGCCTCCCATTCCAAAGGGTTTTAGAATAAACCATTTTTCTTATATGATCTAGTATTGATCAAAAATGAATTCTAGGCACTCACAAACCAAGGAGCATGCAAAGGGGCTGGGTAATGAGAATTGTCAATAGGAATTGCTAGCCCCAACATGAAAGAGTACTGAATTGCTGCACTCTCATCACAAAACTTCAATGGATGAAGAGATGCTTCTTATGAATGACCAAAGAAAGTGCTTTCTTGAGATGGAATCCTAGTGAAGATGCTGTGAAATTATAGAGGCGAAAACAAAAGATTTAGAATATTACATAACTTAGTTGATGAAGCAGCAGCGGGGTATGAAAGGATTGACTCCAAATTTTAAAGTTCTGTGGATAAGATGCTATCAAACTGCATGGCATGCTATAAAGATACTGTTCCTATAAAGGAAAGTTGATCGATGTAGCGAAGTTCACTGTTGTCTTATTTGAAGAAATGGCCACAGCCATCTAATCTTTAGCAACTGTACCTCTGACCAGTCAGAAGCCGTCAACGTCAAGGCAAGAACCCCCACCAGCAAAGTATTACACTCACTGAAAGCTCAGGTGATATTCAGCATTTTTTAGGAATAAAGTATTTTTAAATTAAGTTATATGCTTTGTTAGACATAAAGCTACTGCTCACTTAATAGACTACAGTATATGTTTTATATGTACTAGGAAACCAAAAAATTCATTTGACCTGCTTTATTATGATATTTTCTTTATTGTGTGGCCTGGAACAGAACCCACAAAATCTCTGAGTATGTCGTAATTAGAAACTACATCCTGTGAGTTCTCTAAAGGCCTTTTTCATTAGGTTTTTATATTTTTCAAGGAACAAATCAGGGTAATGAAAATTTTTGAGAATTTTAACATGATCATTTCCAATGTGCCAGAAAAAAACTTATGCTGATATTATGTTCTACATATTATGTATTATTTATATTTGCCTTCTTGAAAAACATGTTTGTGAGTATAGGAAAGAGATCTGTATTGGTGAAGAACATAGCTTTCTTAGAAAAATGATACTTTCAGATAATCCAAAGATAAGATTTTCTTTAGTATTTTATTTTTTTTTAAGATTTTATTTGAGTAAGAGAGAGAACACACACGTGGGTACATGCACGTGAGTCGGGGGGCAGAGGAAGAGAAATAATCTCAAGCAGACTCTGCACTGAGTGTGGAACATGACATGGGGCTTGATCTCATGACCCTGAGATCATGACCTAAGCCAAAATCAAAAGTCAGATGCTTAAACAACTGAGTCTCCTGTGCACCCTTCCAGTATTTTAAATTTTAGCCCCCTATTTAACATTTCCTTTAAGCTTTTACATTTTCTGTTTATCTCTTGTGGAGACATAGAAATAGAAATTTTCAAAAGCCTGACCACTACAAGAAAACAGAAGCAGCAAGCAGACTGCTTTGAATTATCCAAAGATAAAATAAATTCTGATATGACTGATCAACTCTATTTCATTCAGTGATGATTTAAACCTTTTAGAAGAGGGGATTGGAAGAATAGTCTGATAGTGTTCAGATGACAATGAAATTACTGATCAATAGAGTGAAGAAACTGAAATAGACAGCAGATATTCATTTTTGAGTCTATATTAGACAGTATAGTCAGAACATTGAGAAGTAAATGGAAGGCCCCTATACCTGCAGGTTAAACAAATGCCATGAGACAGTGTTGCTTGAATTACTTAAATTATAAACTTATATTAGTCTTTACTTGTCCTTTTCTCTCAACCCAAAGCATCATCCAATTCTTTTGCTATTCTAAAAATCGCAGTTCCTTTGGGTGGTAACATTGCGAGCTGTCTGAAAATAAGAATTTTACCTAAATTCCCCTTGATTGTCAAGGGCCTTCATTTCTATCCACACTTATTTTTTCAATAATTCACAGTAGACAGTCTGGCTACACATATGGAACATGCCACTGGAACTTAGAACCGTATAGGAAACCCAGCAAACCAAACCACAATGTCTGTAGTAATCAGCTCATAATCACCATGGGTTGGTCAGTGATTTCCTTTCCCTATTTTTACCCTCTTCCCTCTTTTTACCCCCCATATCCAATTCAGTACTAACCAGAGAAGCAGAATTATCTTTCCCAGATCGGTAGTAAAGATACCTCACTTGCCATTAGCCCACCTCCGGCCTCCACATGTCAGCAATCTCCAACCAGAACATACCTGAAGCCCCACCACCCTTAATTTATGGTGCTATAAAATTTCCCATATCCTTCATAGCATAGCATTTGTTTGTTTTTTAAAGATTTATTTCTTTATTTTAGAGAGACAAGGAGTGGTACCAGGAGTTGGGGGTGTTGGACGGTGGGGAGCAGAGGGAAAGAAAGAGAGAGAGAACAAGCTTTGCTCTCTGCAGTAAATCTTTTTTTTTTTTTTTTGAAAAAAAAAAAAAAAGAGAGAGAGAAGCAGAATCCCTGCTGAGGGCCAAGCCTGAGCCCTAGCCTGATGCAGTGCTAGATCTCATGACCTCAGCAGGAAAACTGAGCCACCCATGCACCCCAGCATAGCATCTGAATTTCTGCCAAACAAGCGATGGAGGCTGAATCCCTTGCTGCAGCAAGTTCTATGTAATTAGAACTTGAATAGTTAGCCTCCCTGTGTTCTCATTTTGGTAGACTGTTTATTTCTGCATGCCACGTAGCTCTCTGTTTTGGCCAGGTTGCCTTCTTCAGCATCCCACTGATTTACCATGCTTGTGCAAAGCTGGATTTTTTGCTCATCCATGAGGGTAACAGTGATTTTAGGATTCATGATAGGGTTTTTTGTGTGTTTTTTTGGTGTGTGTGTGTGTGTGTGTGTGTGTTTTTCCCTATACCCGTTTAAGGGGTATAAGGGGTTTAAGACAGAAGGTCTGTCTTTCTCAACACTGAAGACATTCAGTTTCTACAAGACTCTGTGATGAGAGAATGAAAACCTTTGAAAAAGCATATTTGTAATTCTATGAATAGGTAGAATATGTATATAAAGCTTTCAGATGAAGAGTGAAGAATAAAAGAAAATCAGTGTTACACACACACACACACACACACACACGAAGTTCCTGTCATATATTTCATTTAGAAATTTTAATTAACAAAGGGATCTCCATTGTTTCATTCTCCTGGAAAAACAAACTATATTCCTTTTTTAGATTCTGCAGTTTACCGTTAAGAAGTCTAACTGTTGGGACGCCTGGTTGGCTCAGTTGGTTGAGCAGCTGCCTTCGGCTCAGGTCATGGTCCCAGCGTCCTGGGATCGAGTCCCACATTGGGCTTCTTGCTCGGCAGGGAGTCTGCTCCTCTCTCAGCCTCTGCCTGCCTCTCTGCCTGCTTGTGTTCTCTCTCTGTTAAAATAAAATAAATAAAATCTAAAAAAAAAAAAAAAAAAAAGAAGTCTAACTGTCATGGGGCGCCTGGGTGGCTCGGTCATTAAGCATCTGCCTTTGGCTCAGTTCATGATCCCAGAGTCTTGGGATCCAGCCCCAAAATGGGCTCCCTGCTCAGTGGGAAGCCTGCTTCTCCCTCTCTCACTCCCCCTGCTTGTGGTCTCTCTCGCTGTGTCTCTCTCTGTCAAATAATAAATAAAATCTCAAAAGAAAAAAAGTCCGTCACTGAGTTGAGGGACTCTAAAGGTGTATAAATCTGTTTTTTTTCCCCTCTTTTAATCTAAAGAATGATAAATATGATGAATCCTGAGAAAGACAAGTTAAAGACCTTCAAATGTCATAGCAGTTGCCATTATTTTATAATCTGAAGATTACATAGCTTTTAAAAGATAGTGTATAACTGCATGTAAGGATTTTCAGACTTCATATATGTTAATTAACTAAGCCATTTCTATATTCATATTCAAATTTTATCAACTTTATGTATCAATAGAGGTTCCCTTTGGACTGACTTTTGTGTCTTTTTGCCATATTTGAATAGTCTTTGAAAGCTTTCTTACCTTCTGGCATGACCGGGAGCATATCTCCTCTCTGTCCTGCCTCAGAATCAGAATGAAAAAAAATAAACAGTTCTTTAGAGAATGCTGTATTTTCTTTGTGGCAAATTTATAGAAAAATAGATATCAGAATCCGAGGGCTTATGGCATCATGGAATGGCCATGTCAGTGGGAAAGCCTAGAAAAAATAGGTTTTTCATTTTTTTTTCTATTTTTGTAAAGTTATATTGATCTTTCTTATTTATAAAATCAATAATACATATTTTTTTAAATTTAAATACTTGATTATATAATTATACCTTTTTTCTTATTTTGAAGCTACTAATTTGGGGTGCCTGGGAGGCTCAGTCATTAAGTGTCTGCCTTTGGCTCAGGTCATGATCCCAGGGTCCTGGGATCAAGCCCCACATTGGGCTCCCTGCTTGGCAGGAAGCCTCCTTCTCCCTCTCCCACTCCCCCTGCTTGTGTTCCCTCTCTCGCTGTCTCTCTCTCTGTCAAAAATAAATCTTAAAAAGAAATAAAAGAAACAACTAATTGCTAATAAAATGTATAATTAATTAAAATATATAATTATATATCTTTTCTAACTAAAATGCCAGACAGTAGTTTCGAAACAATATATTTATATGAAAGGAAAGTTATTGAATAGAATTCAAGACTTTCTATGTATTTCTTCATATTTTAATAAGACATGGCATGTTGGATTTTTATTCAAATTATTTTGGTCTTTTTTAAATTTTTTTAATATTTGAATTTTTTTTAAAGATTTGTTTATTTATTTGACACAGAGAGAGATCACAAGTAGGCAGAGAGGCAGGCAGAGAGAGGGGGAAGCAGGCTCCCCACTGAGCAGAGAGCCCGATGTGGGGCTCGATCTCAGGACCCTGAGATCATGACCTGAGCCGAAGGCAGAGGCTTAACCCACTGCGCCACCCAGGTGCCCCTGGTCTTTTTTTTTTAAGATTTTATTTATGCATTGACAGAGAGAGAGCACAAACAAGGGGAGTGGCAGGCAGAGGGAGAGGGAGAAGCAGGCTCCCCACCAAGCAAGGAGCCTGATGTGGGACTTGATCCCAGGACCCTTGGATCATGACCTGAGCCAGAGGCAGAGGCTTAATGACTGAGCCACCCAGGAGCCCCTAAATTACTTTGGTCTTGATAAGCAAGTATCTAATGTAGAATTGAGTTCACTTGATTCAGATTCCTTTTGCTTCCAGGACATTGACATTACAGATAATTCTTTATTCTTACAAAGTAGAATCTTTCAGTCCCTAGTCTTTTCTCAGTAGAGCTAATTCCAGGATGGGAAAAGAGCCAGACCCAAAGGATAAATATTATATGAAGTATCTAGAATAGGCAATTTCTTAGAAAGTGGAACTGACGTTATTTAGAACTGGGGGAGGGCAAATCAGAAGTTTTTATTTAACAGGTATAGAATTTCCATTTGGCATGATGAAAAAACCTGGAAATAAGTTGCCAGAGTTGTTTGTATATTCTGGTTACAAGTTCTTAATATGCACTTATACATGTATTTTTCCAATCTGCATCTTCTGTATTGATTTACTAGATATTCTGTTTGGATGTATAGAAGGTATTAATGATAATGAAGTCCCAATTTATCATTTTGAAATTTTATTCTTAGTGCTTTCTGCTCTTACCCATGCCACCCCTCTAAAAAATGTTTGTTAACCCTAGGCTCCCAAATCTTTTCTGCAGTTTTAGTCTACGCGTTTGTACTTTCAATTTTTAGATTTATGGCTATAGTATAGTAAAGATTAATTTATATGTATATATAATTATCAGCACATATATATGTATATATAAAGTTATTTTAGTACCATTTCTAAAATGACTTTCCTTTACTCATTAAATTGCATTAGCATTCTTCATTCATTCTATATGGGTGGATCTACTTCTGGAATCTTGGTTCTTTCTCCATTCAACTATTTATCTGTCCTTTAATCAATACTATGCCATTTTAATTACTGTAATCTGATAACATTAGCCTTCTATTTTTATTCTTCTCTTCCGACTTTCTTTTATATCTATGTCCTCTATCAGTCACAATTTTATATTTTTCCACTGTACTCATGCATTGCTACAAAATGTACCTGTCAGAATTTTGATGTGGTGAAACTGAATATAGATCTATTTGGGGAACATTGGCATCTTAACAATACCATGTCACATTACTAGATATGATATACCTATCTATTTAATGGATCATCTTTAATTTTTTCCAACAATGTTTTCTCATTTTTATTGAACATCTTTTGTTACATTTTCTCCTAAGTATTTTATGTATATGTATCTTCTTGTAAATGGTATTAGCCTGGAATATTGGTATCATTTCTAGGCCCCACTCTCAGCCTTCAGCGACTCCGTATATACTGGCGCTTCTTTCACATCTCCTGTTCCTGCTCAGTCACTGCCGACTGCTTCCTGTACTCAGAATAAGGCTCAGTGTATACCTAGAGACCTGAAGTTCTTTTGCTTCTACCTTCAGACTTTAAGACGTTCTGCATGCTTGTACTGAAGGGAGAAGGGTCTTCCTCAGGGCTTCCCTCCAGCTGCAGATGACAACAAATTCATGCTCCATGTAAGGCTCAGATGTCTGAGCTCTCAGTTCTTCCCTCATCCTTCACCGGGCTGCTGCGCCTGTGGTTCAGATGAAGTCTCACAGCTTTTCTGCCCTGCCCTGCCCTCCCTCTTTCTTGTGAGCACTAGGGAAGCCTCACGCAAAGGGCTGACAAGGGATTTTTTGTTTGGGGCTTCTATGGACTCAAAATCACTGCACCGGCTCTTAAGATACCTTTAAAAATGTGTTGAGATTTTATCCTCTTTCCTCTTAGCCACTGTGGTTCCTCATCTTGCCATGTTTTTGCTAAGAATGAAATCAGCCATTTATCTCCTCTCTCCTAAGAGAGGTTTGCCATTTCCTCGTGTGTGTGTGTGTGTGTGTGTGTGTGTGTGTGTACTTGTCCTCGCCATCCCTCCCCAGTGCTCTGTGTTGGATGTTAAGAAACAAATTATAATTTATAGGTTTTCTTTCCTGTTCTTATTGTTAGAACTTGACTGATATTTTCTTACAACTTTGTGCATCCTAAGCCACAACTGGAGGCCCATTGCATTTTCATTTTCAACTGTGTCACCTCTACTCTGCCTAGAATTCCATTTCAGAGGTTGTCATGATAACCTGCTTTTTCTATCCAACATTTTTTGGTGTTCATGACAATTTTTTAGCATTTAATAAATGAAAAATTCAGTTAAATTTTTATAAAGTAGTTATTTACACATGAATACCTATGTAGTGTACAGTTTATAGAGTGTAATAGTTGAGTTTCTCAGAATAAAATGGAAAAAACACTGGACATAGAACTGGATTTAAATCTAGCTTTACATTAAGCTCTAAGACTGAGCCCATTTCTTTAATTTACTGTTTCTCGGATTTTCAAAATAGAAATTAAAGCACCCACCACAAGAAATTCATGAGAATTAAATGAGTTAACATGTAGTGTAGAAGGGTACACGGCACATAGGTGACTGATCTCTGTTCCTTTAATCTGAATATAAACCTAAATATCAAATATTAGTCTAATACAAATATAGCAAATTATAATTTACCTAAAACTTAAAAAGTGACATATTTTGATTATCCCTACAGACTGAGTTATGTTTATTTTTTGTTGTCTACAGTAAAAAATAAAGGTGTCTATAAAAGACTTCCATTTAGAGAAAAAAATTATTTAATTTCTCCCTTTACTAAGTTTTCTTTTTCATATATAGCTGAATTTTTCTTTTCAAGAGATTTTTGAATTCTGATTCAGATCTACAAAGGCTAGTGTGATGGCATTAAATTTAGGTTTATGTAATATGTTACAGGTTTTCTCTGCTTTGTTGTTGTAATTCAGGTAATTTTTTTTGGCTTTTTTTTTTTGTCTTTGTGTTTTCTCTTTGTTGTAGTTTTACTTATATATTACCAGCCATTGTGTGTTTGTTTTCATGTTTTGTATTTTCTTAGATCAGTAATAACAGCTGTTTCAACATAGGCAGGGTTGAGGGGTTTGGCCAATTTATGGGTAAAGGATCTTCTTTTCTGTTGGAAAGCAGCTTCTTTAATTTTTGGTACCTTATTGATAGAGAGGACTGATTTTGTGAATGTTTTTGTTTGTTTATATAGAAAACTTAATTTTGACGGCCTTTGTCCTTCTTTACCTTTGCTACCAAGGCTCTGAGGGAAACTTTTGCCTTCTAAGTCACCTTCCTCCTTCCAGAAGTTGTGCCCCTTCTTATCAGTTTCCCTGTGGCCATTGATCTGATCAACTTAGCCTCAGCTTGAAATATTTTTTTTCCTTTAGAGTAGGACTTTGCTCCATTAAATCTGAGAAATCTCCATTAAATCCTGCTTCTGCCTTGCAGATGCAGCTGACTGTGGAATGAAATGAAATGTTCATATCATCATTCACATAACTTGGAGCTGTAATATTCTCTCTCGTTTACTCCTTCCAGGCAAAGGCTATAGGTGGTTTTCTTTGTTCTCTTTGTTGACCTGGATGGTTTGGGGATGATGTGTGGAGATAGTCAGATTCAGGGAGCTCCCATTAGTTTTCAGGAAATTGCATATCATAGGAGGTGTCAACTTGTGTGAAAGAAATGAATTTGTCTTTAAATTTGTAGTTCTTTGATATTTTTAGTCTCATTCATAGAAAAAGACAAGTGGTGACAAAAAGCCTACTTTTTATAGTTTGACTTAAGTATAAATCATCTCAAATAAATTATATACATCCAGTATATACAATATAATATGATATGTATTGACATATAGTCAGGCAGCTTCTCTTTGCATGATATGGTGTTACCAGAAGTAGTGTATACGGAGCCACATGGAAACATGAAATGCAAAGAACTGTTGTTTGTTTCCATTAACCACTTAGAAAATGAGGACTAGATATATTCATTATGAATATATATATTTATGGAAAACGTATCTCCTGTTGCTTCTTTTTCTCTTGTATTTCCAGTTATTTGTTGCTAGTATATAGAAATGCAGTTAATATTTGCATTTTGACTTCATATCTTCCAAACTTTCCAGACACACTTACTAGTTACAATAGATTTTTCGTAGATTCTTAGAATTTTTTACATAAATGATCATGTCATCTATAAATAAAGACATTTAATTATTCCTTTCCAATATATGATTTTATTTATTTTCCCTACTTTTACTGTACTAGTTAAACCTCCAATACAATTTTTAATAGAAGAGGTAAGAACAAATATCTTCTCCTTCTTTCTAGTTTAAAAGAAAAAATTCAATTTTTACTAAAAATGATTAAATGTGTTTTCTCATATATACCCTTCATCAGGTTGAGAAAGTTTATTTATATTATTAGTCCAGTAAGAGTTTTCACCATGAATGGAGATTGAATTTTGTCAAGTGATTGAGCTGATCATGCATTTCCTTTGTTAATCTGGTGATAGGATAATCTTTTTTAAAAAATTAAATCATCCTTGCATTCCTGGGATAACCCCCACTTGATCATGTTATATTATTGTCTTTTTGAATATCATTGAATTTGATTTGCTAAACATTTTTTACAGAATCTTATATCTGTGTTCATGAGGATTGTTGCTCTGTAGTTCGCTCTTCTTATAATATCTTTATCTGGTTTGTATATCAGAGTAATGCCAGTTTCATAAAATGAGTTGGGAAGTATTTCCTGCTATTTTCTGAAAAAGTTATAGAACTGACATTATTTCTTCTCCTCAAATATTAGGTGGAATTCCCTGATGAAGTCATCTGAAACTGGAGTTTTGTGTGAAAATTTTATCTACCATATCAATTTCTTTCATAGACAAACAAAATTTAGGTTGTATGTTATTTGTTGAATGAGATTTGTAGTTTGTGTCATTCAAGTTATTTGTCCCATTTCATCTTAACTTTTGAATGCATTAACATACAGGTCTTCATATCATTCCTTTATCAACTTTTTAAAGACTTAGGAGATTTGCAGTGATGTCCCCTTCTTTTTTCTTGACATTGATAATTTAGGTTTTTTTCTCACTTTTTATGATCAGCCTGACAGAAGGTTTGTCAATTTTATTGATCTTCTCAAAGAAAAATCTTTTTGTTGCACTAATATTTTCTATTTGTTTTCTGTTTTCTAGTTCAGTGTTTTCTGCCTTTATATTTATTATATTGTTTTTTCTATTTATTATATTAATTTTAGTTTAATATTCTTTTTTTCTAGCTTCCTAAGGTAGTTAGATCATTAATATGAGTGCTCTCCCTCTATCACTCTTTTTTTTAATGTGTTCAATTCTACACTTTTTCCTTTAAGCATTACTTTTGCTGAAACTTAGAAATTGATTTTTTTGTTGATATATGAGATTTTCATACTGCTTCTTGTTATTAATTACGAATTTAGTTCCAGTGTAGGCAGAAAATATATTTTACCTATTTAAATCCAGTGAAAATATTGAGACTTGTTTTATGACCCAAATATGGCCTGTCTCATTATGTGTTCAGTGTATACTTGAAGAGTCTTTCTGCTGTTGTTTGGGTAGTGTGTGTTTTATAAATATCAATGAGATTATTTTAGTTTACTAATTGTTTTTAAATCATTTTTAATTTCAAATTTTTACAGATGCAGCCTCCCATCAAATAGTAAGATTTGATTATACTCTATATTCAGGTCTTAGATTTATATTAAGCTGGAATTCACAGAAAAAGAAATGCTTATTGTAGTTCTGCCTTTGCGTTTAGTGTGTTAGCTAAAAACGTTGGAAAAGCAACATTTTTTTTCCTGAAATTGAGATTTCTTTGAATAATACTACTACATCTGAGAAAAAATGTTGAATAAGGGGAAATACTTCTCATATTCTAGCCACATATTTTTGCTGTAAATCAACTTCAAACATGAATAGAATATGTAAGCCCACAGAGATAGAATAAGAATAAAGATTATAAGATAAATTTAAAAAATGATACCATGACAGACAAATGTTGGTGAAATTTGGCAGATTTGGGTCCTATCCAAACTTTATTATTTTATATGTTTACTTATTTATTCATTATATTTTGTTGAAAAATTAGTAAACGATTGTTTAAAAATTTCAAATAGGTATGCTAAAATAGTTAATTTCATCTCAGATATTGCATTCATCATTACTATTTAAGTGGCTAAAAAAATAATTTGGTATGTATCAGTCTACTCTGATCTGTTTTGGTATATATTAGTATACTGTGATCTGTTTTATATGTTTCTTCTGAGTTTCTCTCTATCTTATAGTAGGAAGATAATAATCTCAATTTATTATCAAAAATTTGTTACTCTCTGTCACTGAAAACTAAATCAGTAGGCTCACTCACATTTTGTTAGCCTAGTCAGGGTTTTCCAGAAAAAAATCAGAACCAGTTAGATGTATGCACAGAAAGAGACTAAGAGGTTTATTACAAGGAGTTAGTTCTTGTGACTATGGAGGCTATCAAGTACCAAGATCTGTAGGGGGAATCAACAAGATGAAGATCCAGTTGAGAGCCAATGGCTTAAGTTCCAGAATGGAAAGTGGTAGGCTTGAGACCCAGGAAGAGCTGAGCTGATGTGTCATTTTGACTCTGGAGGCAGGAAAAAGCCTATGTCCCAGATCAAAGACTGTTGGGAAGTGTTCTTTCTTGGGGAAGGGTCAGCCCTTTTGTCCTATTCAAGCCTTCAACTAATTGGATTAGGCCTATCCACATTGTGAAGGTCAGTCTGCTTTACTCAATCTCTGATTTAAACGTTAATCTCATCCCAGACATCCTCATAAAAGTACCCAGAAAATGTTAGACCAAGTATCTGGGCACCTCATGTTTTAGTCAAGCTGACATGTAGAATTATCCATCATACACACTAGGGAAGTGACTGATCAAATTATGTGGTATATACTTAAAGGATATTTTGCATCCAGTGTCCTTTTACAAATAAAAACAACACCAATTGAGAAAGTGTATACATCAAATCAAAGTTGACCAAGCACTTGTTCTAGTCGGACCCCCTTCAAGTCTTTAACTCTAGGTGGTTATATGAAGTAGTCTTTATAGTGGCTATACTGCCCTGACATTTAAATTGTAGTTGCAAGACAATACACATGGTAACATTATAGTACATAGAAACAGAGGAGGATAGTTATAAAAACTGTAACTTAGATATGTTATGTATGCATTTGTATAAAACTGAATTCTAGAATCACTGTGTGAACTACAAGCCAACAGAGGGGCATGAGTTTTATTAAAGATGTTACTCTGACACCCTTTTGTAAGAAAAAATGCCTCAAATACCAATCACTGCCAAGACAGTCATAATTTTATACATCTGATTCACAATGGAAATAGTGAATATCATTTCCTGGTGCACAAATATCTGCCTCTTGTCAGGTGGTTTCCTCACATTTCATCTCTTCGTCCTTGACAAGTTGGAATTAGAGTCCTCAGTTTCAAAGTGATTGATGTGAAATGTTGTTATGATAAAAGCGGCTATGATACCAAGAAAACCCAAACCAGAAACAAAACATAAGATAAAGAATCCATAACAACACAACTCTCAATGCAGAAATATTTCCAAAGCACGCGCACACACATACACACACACACCCCCTCAGTGTTTCTTGTCATTTGCAATGCATTTGAATGCATTTCTTTCAGTAACTTCTGGAAATTCTCCCAAACTTACATTCCTTTTGAAATTTTATTAGCCAATTAAAATTTCTATCCCCAGGATGTAGAGACTTGTGGGAATATGTTAGGGACCTCAATCTTCCTTCCACAAAATTGGCTGTCCATGGTAGGAACCCTACAACTGGAGCCAGTGTCCCACTGTGAGTAGGAATCAGGCTTGTCTTGCACTTCTCTGAAGCCAGTTGGATGGATGTCTTCATTGTCTCACCTTCTACCGGAATATCACTTATACGTGGCTCTTTCTTATTCTGATGCAAATTAAATCCATAGTCAAATGAATTTAGAGAGGCTTTAGACTGGGAAGGGAACTTAATGGAATCCATCCGCATAACTCAAGAGAAGGTGATGAGAAGGATATGGTTTTGAAAATCAATTCAAGTGAATGGCTTGTTGCCAGAAATGGGACTCCACTTTACACATTCTAATTAGGTCAAATGTACTGTTTTGCATGGTTTTCTACTGTTAAATGAGTGTAAATGAATGGTTTGTCAAAAATCATTGGACCATATTGATAGATAGCCTTTTCCTTAAAATGTTATGTACTTACTTTTCTACCATTTTTGGAATAATCCATGATCAACGTTGAAACTAATAATATAAGAGCTGATATATATGTACATGTACGTATATACATATATATGTATATATATACACACACATATATACATATATAGTGAAAATGAATTACTTAGAATATATACTTAATCTAATTTCTAGATTTGTTAGACAGTGGTTTTAGATGTGACCTGTAAAAGGAAAGCCTTATTATTTGATGTGATTTTTTTCATGAAATTTAATCTATAACTAGATGATAGCACCTTTATGTCTCTTGTAATCCTTCTATTTTAAAATGTGTTTATTTAAAGAAGCACCTCAAAAAGGAGATAAGAATTTATAATAACACAATGATGTTTAATGTACTTACCAACCAGTTGGAGTACATCCTGAAATGGGTGTAATTTCCACAGATCATATATATAGTTTTAATGCCTCTCTTCCCCCTCAGAGAAAATCACTACAAGAAATTTAGATTTTATATCAAATGCATACTTTCCATTATATGTGCGTACTCATACACATTTTATAATATTTGACTTTTAGTTAATAAGAGCTAATATATATGTATTTTTATCCTGTTTTTTACATTAGGTTTTGAAACTTATTCATGTTAATGTATACCATGTAGTTCATTCATTTTAAGTACTCCATATCACTGAGTATTTCACAAATTGTACATCTATTTTATTTCTGGTCATCATGTTTCCAGTTTCTTAAACTGTGCTATAATAAACATTCCTGTAATTATGTACTTTTGCATATAGATTATTTGGAATATACCTAAGGGTAGAATTTCTGCTGCATTATCACATTTTTCTCCAAATTAGATATACCTTATTTATTCTTATCAACAGCTTGTGAATATTCTTATTTTTTGCATTCTTGATAACACTTGTATTCACAGACTTTTAAAATTTAGTATAAATATTCTGAATACCCTGCTTTAAGTGGGACTAGGTATTTGGATACACTGATAAGGGCAGGTAAACAATCTCAACTCACATGAAAACACCTTTCGCGTACTGTCCTGTGGCTTTTGCTGCTAACCCTGACCAAATCAAAATAAAAGATCCATCTAATTGGCCATATGTATTTCATATTCATTTGTTTATCTCATTTTTCTTTTTTTTAAGATTTTATTTATCTAAGAGAGAGAGCAAGAGAAAGCATGAGCTGGGGGAGAGGCAAGTGGAGAGGGAGAGGCAGACTCCCCACTGAGCAGTGCAAAGCTCTGTCACAGGACCCTGGGATCACAACCTAAGCCGGAAGCAGACATTTAACGAGCTGAGTCACCCAGGAACCCCTATCTCGTTTTTCTAATTATGTTTCTTAATATTTTTCTTTTAATGTGTAGTTTTGTTCAAATCTCTTGAATGCTAATCCTCTCAGTTATGTATATTGAAAAAATCTTGAGTTTTGTTTTCTTTTTTTTTAGTTTATGTGAAAATATCAATTGCAATATAGACAATATCCTCAATATTTAATTTTATGTTTTCCTCTTTTATAAAGATTTTATTTATTTATTTATTTATTTTTTTTTTATTTATTTGAAAGGGAGAGAGAGAGAGAGAATGAGAGGGGAGAAGGTCAGAGGGAGAAACAGACTTCCAGCAGAGCCGGGAGCCCGATATGGGACTCGATCCCAGGACTCGGGGATCATGACCTGAGCCGAAGGCAGTCGCCCAACCAACTGAGCCACCCAGGTGCCCCTGTTTTCCTCTTTTTGAGTGCTTTTCCAGAAACCATTCCCTATTCCAAATACCAAATATTCATATGAAAGGATTAAAATTATACTTTTCAATTTTGTGTCATTAACCTAATTGTCAGTTGACTTACATGTGTGGTATATTTTGGGGCATCCACCTGTCCACCTGCCTATTTTAACATACTTAATAAGTTCTCCTAATGTCATATATTGTATAAATTTAAGATAGCTTTGAAGAAGTCACAATACCATTATCTGAAGTGATTTTTTAAAAAAGGGCATAGTTTGGTATACATCAGTCTACTCTGATCTGTTTTATAAGTCGCTTTCCCAGAATTCGACAGTCTTCTCCAAAATGTACAAACATCAAAAGTATTACCAAGAGTTTTCAAAGGATGCCTCACATGCATTTATTAATCAGGTTTTTTTAAAGCCGCCACATGTATCATTTCCATGCATGAAACATTACCTTCAGGCCAGTCAGCATGGCATTTCATGTGGTATTGACCATGAAAGTGCTACCCAACATTTAGAGCAGGACGCTGTGAATTTGGCTACCCAACCCAAAGTCCTTATGGTTTCGTAGTGGTTCTGTGCAAGAGTAGAGCAAGTGGCTGTATCTTTAATTTTTTCCAAACATTAGAATCTGGACCTTTAACCCTCTTCTCTGTATATGAAATATCCACCTTGTTTTTAAAATACTGTTTATGTTCAGATGTTTTACAGAATTTATGCTGAATGTCCTTAAACTGGATTATAAGTGTAGAATACCAGCAATTAAGGATTTTTAGTCAACCAACAATTAGAACAGGTCAATTTAGAACTCTATCAAAGGTCATTTGTATTGCAATCTAACAGCTTATGAGTATAATAAGATTTCTAACACAAATCCTAAACTATAAGTTTCTAGGACATAAGGGTAATAACTTTCTTCTTTGTGTTTAAGAGTTCAGGGCATGTGGTACTTTTAAATAGATTCTCAATGATTTACCAATTGATTGATTATCACCCATAAAAAGTATTCTCTAAATTACATGGAGGTAGGAGGACCAGGTGGCTCAGTCAGTTAAGCATCTGCCTTCAGCTCAGGTCATGATCCCAGGGTCCTGGGATGGAGACCTGCATCAATCTCCTTTCTCAGCAGGGAACATGCTTCTCCCTCTGCCTCTGCTGCTCCTCCTATTTGTGCTCTCTCTGTCTCTCTGACAAATAAATAAATACAATCTTTAAAAAAATAAGTTGTATGGAGTTTATAGTTGTACAGATATATATTTAAATCTTACTCAAAAACTTCATTATATAAAAAAATATTCCATGCAACATTTTCTCATCTGTAAAATGGGGACAGCAGTGCCTAAATTATAGTACATTTATATGAATTAGGTAGAATAAAAACACAAAAATTTCCTTGCCAAATAAACATAAAAAGTAATTGTCATAAATTCCCAAGCCAATCATACAACATGCTATATTGTAAACAGAGTACCTGTGCTTTCATTTTTAATTAATTTAATTTTTTTAAAGATTTTATTTATTTATTTGACACCAAGAAAGAGATCACAAGTAGGCAGAGAGGCAGGCAGAGAGAGAAGGGGAAGCAGGCTCCCCGCTGAGCAGAGAGCCTGATGTGGGGGTTTGATTCCAGGACCCTGAGATCATGAGCTGAGCCAAAGGCAGAGGCTTTTTAACCCACTGAGCCACTCAGGCACCCTTGAATTTTATTTTTAATCGCAGGATTGATATACTGTGTTTTCAGAGAACACACAGTGACTAAATACTGACATATACATTATATATATATATATACGAAATCCCTATATATATATGGCCTGATTAGAACTAAATATATATTTATTATATATGTAACAAATTATTTTATATATTTATTATATATTATAGAATAAATTATCTTATATCTTAAATATTATATATGATAATATATATATTATATAAAGCACATTTTTCCAGTGGCTAATATATTTACAAGTATAAATTGATTTTTCACCACTTGTTCTCTGAGGTTGAGAATGATTATTCCCACCCAGTGTCTTGCAGGAGCAAGACCACCTATTATTTAAATAGTTTGAGTAAAATCCAAAATAGCAGGAACTTTTAAAACTTTTAAAATACATTCTAGGGGCAACTGGGTGGCTCAGTGGGTTAAAGCCTCTGCCTTCAGCTAAGGTCATGATCTCAGGGTCTTGGGATCGAGCCCCGCTTCGGGCTCTCTGCTCAGCAGGGAGCCAGCTTCCTCCTCTCTCTCTCTGCCTGCCTCTCTACCTACTTGTGATCTCTCTCTCTCTGTCAAATAAATAAATAAATAAGAAAAAAAAACTTAAAAAAAATACATTCTAGGGAGCCCTGACTTTTAATGAAGAATAGTGGCTCTCAAGACTGGGACTGTATTGGGTTGAGTGAACCACTTAAGTTGTAAAATGTAAAAGGCACTCACCCTAGTCACTGTCCTATGGTTCTCAAAACTTATCTATAATGCATTGTGGTTCTTTGGACTAATTTGGGTTTGATGACCATCCTGAATCATTGTAGTGAGAATAAAGAAATAAACTAATAGCCCAGACCTGGACCATGTGCCCACCTTCAGACCAAATGAAAATTGGAATGAGACTAGAAAAAATAAAAATAAAATGTAAAAAATAATCATTTCTCCCGTTAGGATTACAGCTAAACTGTACTATGAAGTCTTCCAGGCATTTAAAAGAGGCCATATAACTAAAGATTACAAATTACCTGTTACCAGAAATGTTATGTGCCACTACTAGAAACTGGCCTATAAGAAACTAGCAATAATCATCTCTCTCCAGTGAATCCTAAGGATCCAATAGAATATTTCAAGGACTAAAGTAATAGGAGAGGAAAAATATGGGAATTTCTGGGGTCTTTGACTTAATGGGAGCTTCAAAAGCTCCATCCAACATTCTTCCTTTTCTTGATTAGACCTTCCAGGGTTAGAATCCATATAGCATATATACAAAGGAATATGTAAAAGATTATGCATAGTTTAAAGAATATTAATGTGAAAAATGTAAATATCTCCAGGTATAAAAATAAAAAATATCCAGGACACTGAAAGCATTGAATATGTACTTCCAAAGGCAATTATAATGCTGTAAAAAGACTTGAATCTATAATATGTAAAGAGTTCTTATAAGTTAACAATAAGAAGGCAATTCAGTACAAATTTGGCAACATATTGACCAGTTCACAACAGAAGAAGACAAGCAAGCACATGAAAATAATGCTCAATACCATTAGTCATCACATTAACATTTAGATTAAAAGCATAATGGTTTACTATTAGAAATTCAATAGATTGAAAAAACCAAAAATATTGACAGGTGTTGGTATGATGGTTAATTTTATGTGTCAGCTTGGTGGACCAAGGTATGCCCAGACTGGCAAAACATTTCTGGTTGTGTCTATGAGGCTTCTTCTGAAAAAGGTTTGCATTTGCATCATTAGCATTGGCATTTGAAGGTCACCCTCACCACTGTAGGTATCCATCGTCCAATCCATTGAGGACCTGATTAGAACTAAAGGGGTAGAGAAAGGGCAAATTTGCTCTCTTGAAGCTCTGCTTGAGCTGGGCCATCCATTTTCTCCTTCCCATGGATATCAGCACTCCTTGTTCACAGGTCTTTGGCTTTGGACATTGACTTAAACCATTGATTCCTCATCCCTGGGTCTTCAGACTTAGACTAGGACTTACACTATTGTCTACCCTGGTTCTCAGTCCTTCCCATTTGGACTGGAGCTCCATCAATAGCTTTCTTGGGGCTATAGCTTGAGAGAGCAGATCATGGGATTCTTAGCCTCCACATGAACTTCATGTGAGCCAATAATCATAAGAAAGTTCTGTCTCTTTCTAAATACCTATGCATATCCTGTTGATTCTGTTTCTCAGAAGTATCCTGACTGATGCAGTTGACAAATATGTGGAATATTCGATATCTAAATATTGCTGATAGGAATGTAAAGTCATATATCACTTTGAAAAACTGGCAGTTACTTATAAAATTAAATGTATACCTATTATAACAATCAGTAACTTCATTCTGAGGAGTTTCCATAATAAAAATGTTTACAGGAGATTTATTTCTCATTTTTTAAGAGATTTATTTATTTATTCGAGTGAGAAAGTGAGCAAACAGGGGAAGGGCAAAGGGAGAGAATCTCAAGAAGACTCTCTGCTGAGTGTAGGGCTCCATCTCACAGATCATTACCTGAGCCTAACCCAAGACTCCAATGCTCGACCAACTGAGCCACCCAAGCACCCTGCCACTTTATTCATAGTAGCATCAAACTGGCAAAAGTCCAAATGTCCATTCATAGGAGACTGGATAAATAAATCGCTCTGATCATACAAAGGAATACTATCCTGAGATAAAAATAAATGAACTAATGATAAGTTAAACAACATGAATGGAACTCAGAAACACTATACTGAATGAAAGGAGCCTGAAGAAAGAGTACATGCTATGAGATTTTATTTATGTGAAATTCTAGAACAGGCAAACTTAATCTGTAGTGAAAAAGGCAGATTTATGATTGCCTGAGCTTGGGGAAAGAGTTGACTTCAAAGGAGCACAAAGCAAAGGAACTTTTGTAGGTGATAGTTATATATATATATATATAATATTTGCTTAATTTATAGAACTCTATGATTAGAATTATTGATTTATTATCCATCCAGCAGCCCTATTAAATCCTTGTGTTAATATTGGTTATATATTTGTAATTTCTTTTGGGACATTTACATACAAAGTCATACAATCCATGTATTTAATGGCAATTTTGTTTCTCTCTATCCTACTTGTTCTTGCCTTACTCTACAGGATAGCATTGTCAGTATACTGAATAAAGACACTGAGCTGGAACTTCTTTCCAATTAAAAAAAACCCTCTAAATATAAAGATATATTAATATTTATTAAATACACATAGTCATATATACATATATGTGCATTCGTATATATACATATGTGTAATTTTACATTATATATAGATGGCATATACATGATGTGCATAGACACATTTTAATCATATTAAGTGAATATTCCTCTATTCCTGGTTTTCTAAGATTTTATATCATGATGATTTTGCATCTGTGAGATGCACACATAAATTACCTTTTCAAATGTGCTAATATGCTGACTAGTATTGATTAATTTTGTAACCATTGGAACAACTTTATATACCTGGGAAAATCTAACCTGTTCATATTGTATTACCTATTCATGTATTGTTGAATACTTTTGCTAACATTTTGCATCTATGTTTTTGAGTAAGATCAGGCTGTAATTAGTCATTTTCACACTTTCATTACCATCTTTCAGCCTCAAAGTTCTGTTATCCTCACTCATAAAGTGAGCAGGGGAATACTGCCTGGGAAGACTTTAGTTCTTGACAAAATTACGTGTTTCTGAAATATTCAGTGGAACTTGTTGATGAGGCCATCTGCACCTAATGTTTACTTTGTGAAAATATTTTTGACTACTGATTGATTTTCTTTAACAATAATATGCAATTCAAATTTTCTAATTCTTCCTATATCAGTTTGTAAGATTTATTTTTCTAACAGTTAACCACATTCTCTAAATTTTCAAATACATTGATTCAATTTTGTATATATTATTGCCTTATCAGAATCTGCTGTAATAATGTGCCAATTTTCATTCCTATCTGTACCTTCTTTCTTTCTTTTTGAATACTGTCACCAAAGGTTGTTCAACTTTATTCTTTGAAAGAACTATGTTTTAGCATGTCTATTGTATTTATTTTTTTAGCCAATTATTATTTTAATTTCAAACTCCTACAAATTCAGTATGAGAAAGAGAAATTATGGGCAATCTTACAAGCAGCACAGATATAAAAATTCAGGGAAAAAATTAACAAACAGAATTGAACATGAGGTAGAAAAGGTAATCTATTTTGAACAAGATGGGTTTCTTCCAAAGATAAAGGTTTGTTTTTTGTTTCAGTATTAGAAAACTCTACTAACATATCATATTACTGGATTTAATAAGAAATCTTATGCTCATCAAAGTAGCTGCAGAAATACCACTTAAAATATATATTGATTTATGATAAAGTTCATATGCAGTTAGAAATAGAAATTGAAATATCCTTACCCTCTTAAGGGGTCTATGTCTAAAATTAATATCAAAGTAAATGTTGAAATACTAAAACATTTCTTTTAAATACAAAATAAGGCTAGGTACTACTATACATTGAATTAGAAGGTAGTCACAGTGTCTTAAAGATTGAAAGGGGGGCACCTGGGTGGCTCAGTTGGTTGAGCGACTGCCTTCAGCTCAGGTCATGGTCCCGGAGTCCTAGGATCGAGTCCCATATCGGACTCCCGGCTCTGCGGGAAGTCTGCTTCTCCCTCTGATGTTCTCCCCTCTCATTCTCAGTCTCTCTTTCTCTAATAAATAAATAAAATCTTAAAAAAAAAAAAAAGATTGAAAGGAATGCTAAGAGTACCAAATTCTCCCATAATACTACTCTCTTGATGGATGGGGAAAAAAAGTTCTCTACAAAGAGAATTTTGCAATTACTAAAATTTGCCATATTTTCTGGACATAAGATGTGAAAGTTTTACCCAGTTTCATATTGAGGAGGAGTAGAGACTTCCAGTACTGTCATGAATATTTAAAAGTTAAAAGATATATTAACTAGATATAGAATATATTTAGAACTATATATATAAATATAGAACTTCTATAGAACTTTAGATAGATAGATGGAGAGATGGATAGATAATCCATGATAGATAGAAATAACATATATAGGGGGCGCCTGGGTGGTTCAGTGGGTTAAAGCCTCTGCCTTCGGCCCAGTCATGATCTCAGGGTCCTGGGATGGAGCCCTGCATCAGGCTCTCTGCTCAACAGGGAGCCTGTCTGCCTCTCTGCCTACTTGTGATCTCTCTCTTTTTCTGTCAAATAAATAAAATCTAAGAAAGAAAGAAAGAAAGAAAGAAAGAAAGAAAGAAAGAAAGAAAGAAAGAAAGAAAGAAAGAAAGAAAGAAAGAAAGAAAGAAAGAAAGAAAGAAAGAAAGAAAAGAAAGAAAGAAAACCTATTTGGAACTATAGCAATTGAAGCAGAGAAAATCATTTAGAAAGGGGATCTCTTTCCAGTCTTTCCCACTTTTTTAGAGAAAAGCTAGTTTGAAAATATTTTTTGAGACACATGGCATTATTTAAGTCTCTGTAATACTGTTGAGCTTTTTATTATTGTTTGGAAACCTAATAAGTAACTCTATTGGATGTTTCAAGAAAAGGTTTTAAGAAGTGGAGACCCTACTCAATCTTGTAAATGTCCCATTGGAAAGTTTAGAATTCTCATTTGAATTGTTCCATTTTATAAAATTTAAAACTTAAAAAAAAAATTAACCTCTTTCCAAATATTTATCAGTACAAAATTATAAACAAAGAACACTGAAACAAACTTAGCTAGCAGGGTCACCAATGTTACGATATGCAACTTTACCATATGGTAGTTAAATGGAGCCTAGTTTTTTTAAGCTATACAGCAGACATTTATTTTTATTTTTTGTTGGACTATACATAAACATCATATGAGTTATTTTATATACACATGATTTATAACAATAAAATATGAAAAATAGTTATTATATTTTGGGTTGTTTTATTATTTTGGACATCAATTGCTTAACTGTTCTCACTTACATAAAGGTCAGTCATTTTCAGTGGAGGGTTGAAAGTTGCCATTCTCTCCCACATTGCCTCATGATTTTCAGGGTGGATGTAGACAATTTCCTTTTCTGGAAACTATTTTTATTTTTTTGTTTATTTTTCCCTACATTCCTGAGGAAGTGGATATGTGATCTCATATAGGTGTGTTCAAAGTTTATCATTTGTCAACTCCAATGAAAAGATTAAATTGAGAACTTATTGCTTTTAATTTGCCTTTTAAACTATCCTTTATTATTCTGTTTATTCCTTCTCATAATTTAATTAATTAAAAATGCATAAATTTTATTTTATAAATAATATTTATTTATAAATATATTTTTTTCTTGCACAAATAAGACTGTAGCAGTAACAGTTTAAAAAATTTGTAAGAAAGCTCCCAATGATGAATCCTGGAACACTGAAAAAATAAAATAAAATTAATTAAAAAAAAAAAGCTGAGCAGAGTTCTCAGTAGTTTTACAGGTGCTATTGTTATGCCCAGATTTTGAGATCCCCAAAGACCACCAGGGAGCCAAGTTGGATGCAAAAGCAAAAGAGCCCTTTATTCAAGCTAGCTTGAGCTCAGTCTCCCACACTCACCGACACAGCGGTGTGGTGTAGAGAAAGAGAGCGAGTTTCAAAAAGCACAGCAGTTTTATAGGGGCCAGTGGCCAATGAGGTTGTAACACACAGAAAGTTACTTAGTAACTGTTTGAAATAGCCTATCACCCTGGCCAGAATTGGCGTGCAAGTTTGGCGGGCAAAAGGCCGGGTTTATATTCTTTCCAGGTCAGGGGTTCCACGTTCCTATTGGCTAACCCAAACCCAACCCACAGGCGGTCTGGGCCAATTAGCTCAAAGGAGAGCTGAGCCACACTCTGACCCTCCCAGAGGCGGGTCCTGCGGGGGCGAGGGCACACACAAGAAGGCAAGTGTAAGCAAAAGGAGCCAGCCCTGCTCTGCTCCTTCACTATAATTTTTTATTTTATTTATTTATTTATTTATTTTTAAAGATTTTATTTATTTATTTGACAGAGAGGAGAGAGATCACAAGTAGATAGAGAGGTAGGCAGAGAGAGAGAGAGAGGGAGAAGCAGGCTCTGTGCTGAGCAGAGAGCCTGATGCGGGGCTCGATCCCAGGACCCTAAGAGCATGACCTTAGCCAAAGGCACAGGCTTTAACCCACTGAGCCAACCTGGTTCCCCGTATAATTTTTTATTTTAATATGAATGCTTAACTCTACTTTGGAAAGTGGTATGCAATATATTAGAAAAATTTTTAAAACATATAGGAAAAGAAAAATGATGTTAGAAGGATGAAGTAGATCTAGACATGCTATACCTTAGTAGATACTATATATGCAATCAGATAATTTCTTCCTGATCCATTTTGTGGCTTTCAAAAAACATGCCATACATAATACACTTAAATATTCTTATGAAGTGGGAATTAAAGCATAATTATAAAGTTATAACTTTATCAGTTATCAAAGACACATTTCTAGTCCATTCCATAATTGACAAATGAGAGCAAATAGAGGAATGCAAGGAAATTGCTCTGGGCAGATATGTAAATAATATTCCTAGGTGATACCTTAATTTATCTTAGTATATGGAAATGCTACTACTGATCTATGAATTGACCATTATCTCAAATTTCTTTATCTAGTTGTAATGATAAATTGAACTTACCCCAGTACAATCTCTCTTTTCCAGAAGTTAAGCCTTATGCATTAGAGAAGGAGAGATAAGGTGCAATCCTTAGACCAAGAGATAATCACACAGGGAGTGATGCCTCAGGAAATGTCAGAGTAAGGTGGTTAAATAACAGGTCCTTCCACTGAAACAACCATAAACTGATAATACAGACAGAATAAACTTTTGTGGAACTCTAGAACCTAACTTAATCCAAAATTTGTAACAACCGGGGCACTACTCGATAAAGAAAAGTACAGCTAAGATTTGGTAAGAGCGTTGGAACATTTCACTCATCTAATTACCACACCCAACTCCCCAGCATAGCAGGAATAGCAGCCATGGGGATGGTGGCCCACATAACTGGTACAGCTTGCTAGTGCTAGGTGCTAATAGGGACCTTATATTTAAAGTACTCTGGTTGTATGTTTTGACCTGACTAGTTGTCTTAGACAGTTTGGGCCGCTATAACAGAATTCTATAGATAAGGGGGCTTATAATCAACAGAAATTTATTTGTCAAAGTTTTGGAGACTGGAAGTCTGAGATCAAGGTGCCAGCATTGCCAGGTTCTGGTGAGAACTCTCTGCTTGGTTACAGACTGCTATCTTTCTGTTGCATCCTTACGTAGTAGAAAGAACAAGGGAACTCTCTGGGACGTTCTTTTATATGAGCACTAATCCTATTTTTAGAAGGATTACACCTTCATTATCTAATCATTTCCCAAAGATGCCACCTCTAGATACCACCATATCAGGGATTATTAGGGGTTAGTTTTCAACATGTGAATTTTGAAAAATATCAGTGTATAGCACTGGTGGTTTTCTTAGGGACCAGCACAGAGACTAGCATTTATTTCTCCACCCACCCTCAGACATCAAGTTAGATTATCTTTCTGAGTAGTGACAACTCCATCCAAAGATTTAAAGACATACATTATGCCTACCTGGGGCAAGAAGACAGTGAATGTGGCAAACAGCAGACAGTTCTAACACGTGGGAAAGAAGGAGCTCAAAAAGAAGTTTCTTGAAGAAATAAGACCTCAGAAGGATCAGCTTTCACTGGCTAATATGAAGTACAGTGACATGCCCAGGGCTTGAAGCAGTCTCAGAATAGACCTGAGAAGATGCTAGGCATGCATGTTTGAAGAATATGTGGGTTCTTCAAAAGCAAGAGATAGCTAAGACCAGCGTTCTAGGTGGTGTGGATTAGCATTGAAGAGATACCGCAGCTCACAACAGATCTGAAAAAATCTGGGAGGCTAGTTTTTTCTTTTCTTTTTGACTCCAGGTATTTAAAGAAATTTTTGTCAGATTGACTACTGACTGCTGAAATAATGGAGGGGCACCTGGGTGGCTCAGTGGGTTAAAGCCTCTGCCTTCAGCTCAGGTCATGATCTCAGGGTCCTGGGATCGAGCCCCACATAAGTCTCCCTGCTCCATGGGGAGCCTGCTTCCCCCTCTCTCTCTGCCTCCCTCTCTGCCTACTTGTGATCTCTCTCTCTCTCTCTCTCTCTCTCTCTGTCAAATAAATAAATAAATAAAATCTTTGGGATGCCTGGGTGGCTCAGTGGGTTAAAGCCTCTGCTTTCGGCTCAGGTCATGATCTCAGGGTCCTGGGATCAAGCCCCACATTGGGCTCCCTGCTCAGTGGGGAGTCTGCTTCCCCTTCTCTCTCTGCCTGCCTCTCTGCCTGCTTGTGATCTCTCTCAACTAAATAAATAAAATCTTTAAAAAAAAATAAAAATAAAATAAAATAATGGAATATAGACTTTAGTGACCACAAAACAGAAGGAATAGAGTCTTTGAAAATAGTTTGTAAAATTCGCTAGGCAACTACATCCCTAAATAATTAACATTAGCAAGTTCTGGGGAAGAAGTTGATTTCTTGGGGAATTTAATTTCCAGAGTTACTATAGTAAAATATTCAAAAGTGTCCAATTTTCAAAAAAACAACCACAAGGCATAAAAAATAGGAAAGTATATCTCATTCGCATGAAAATAATAAAGTGATAGAAACTGGTTCAGAAGCACAGACCTTGTACTTGCTAGACAAAACGTTTAAACCAGGTATCTTAAATATACTCAAAAGGCTAACAAAAATCATGGGCAAATAAATAAAGGAAACTAGGAAAACAATGTATTAAGAAGATAATTATCAGTAAATAGGTAGCAATAATAGAGCCAAATAGAAATTCTGGAGCTGAAAAGTATGTTTGAAATAAAAATTTCACTAGAGGAAAAAATTCACTAAAGGAATTCACCCGGACATTTGAGAATGTAGAAGAAAGAATCAGCAAACCTGAAAATAAGGACAATTGGAATTATCAAGTCTGGGGAGCATAAAGGAAAAGAAATGAGGAAAACTTAATAGAACCTGAGGGAGTTTTAAAACAATATCCAAAAGGTCAAGAATCAAGGAGTCTCAAGGAGAGTGAAATAGAAGGGGGAAAGAATAGTATTTGAAGATATAATGAAGGAAAACATCTTAAGCTGATGAACGATTTGAACCTACACATCAAAAAATCTAAAAAAAGTATCAAAGAGATCATATGATAATTGTCTTTCTCTGACTTATTTCGTTTAGCATAATACCCTCTAGTTCCATCCACATCGTTGCAAATGGCAAGATTTTGTTTCTCTTGATAGCCGCCTAGTATTCCATTGTATGTATGTGTGTATATAGATATAGATAATATCTCTATATATAGATAATAGATGAAAAATATATGTAGATAGATGATAGATAACAGATAAAAAAGATGTGGTATATATATATATATATATATATATATATATATATATATATATATATATACACATATCTGTTGATGGACATCTAGGTTCTCTCCATAGTTTGGCTATTGTCGACATGGCTTCTATAAACATTCGGGTGCACGTGCCCCTTTGGATCACTACATTTGTATCTTTAGGGTAAATACCCAGTAGTGCGATTGCTGGGTCATAGGGTAGCTCTATTTTCAACTTTTTGAGGAACTTCCATTTTGTTTTCCAGAGAGGCTGTACCAGTTTGCATTCCCACCAGCAGTATAAAAGGGTTCCAATTTCTCCACATCCTTGACTTGTTAATTTTAGCCATTCTATCAGATGTGAGGTGGTATCTTATTGTGCTTTTGATTTATATTTCCCTGATGATGAGTGATCTTGAGCATTTTTTCATGTGTCTATTATGGCTGCACCGTTTTATATTCACACCAACAGTGCACAAGGGTTCCAATTTTTCTGCATCCTTGGCATACTTGTTATTTTCTGTTCTTTGATAATGACCATCTGAATAGGTATAAGATAAAAACAGATATAAGATTGTGGTTTTGATTTGTATTTCCTGGATGGTTAGTAATGTTAAATATCTTTTTATGTGATTGAAAACCATTTATATATCTTCTTCGGAGAATTATCTATTCATGTCTTTTGCCCATTTTAAATATGGTTATTTGTTTTGATGTTATAGAGTTGTAGAGGTTACTTACATATTCTGGATATTAACTCCTTATCAAATATTAGTTTGCAAACAATTTCTCTGATTCTGATTCTGCGGGTTTCTTTTTTGTTGTGTTGATAGTTTCCTTTGCTGCACAGAAGTTTGTAAGTTTCATGCAGTTCATTTGTCAAATTAATTTACTTTTGATGCCTAAGTTTTGGGTGCCATCCATAAAATAATTGCCAAATCCAATGGCTTGACATTTTCCCCTGTTTTCTTATAGGCGTTTGATAGGCTTAGGTCTTATGTTTAGGTTTTTAATCCATTTTGAGTTAATTTTTGTGTAAGGTGTAAGGTAGTGGTCTGAATTCATTCTTTTGCCCGTGGATATCCGGTTTTCCTAACATCATTCATTGAAAAGAAGACTACCATTTTCCCATTATGTAGTCTTGGTACCCTTGGTAAAGATCAGTTAGTCATTTACACATGAGTTTATTTCTCAGCTCTCTATTTTGTTTCTTTGGTCTACATATCCATGACAATACCACACTCTCTTAATTAATATTGCTTGTATGATGTTTTAAAATCAGGAAGTTTGAGACCCCCCATTTTGTTCCTTTTTTTCAAGATTGTTTTGAATATTAATGGTCCCTTGAAATTCTATATAAATTTTAGGACTTTTTTATTTATGCAAAAATATGCCACTGAGATTTTGATAGGAATTGCATCAAATCTGTGATTTGATCACAGTCTCACCTCCTCAGCTAAGGTTATTCCAAAGTATTTCATCCTTTTCATGATATAGTAAATGGAATTGTCCTTTTCAGATTGCTCAGTGTTAGTGCATGGAAACACAGTGGATGTTTGCATGTTGATTTTAGATTCTACAATTTGCTAAAATAATTTATTAGCTTCAACATTTTGGGGGGAATCTTGAACTTCTCTACATGTAAGATCACTTCAATTGTGAACATAGACAATTTTTCTCCTTCATTTCCATTTTGATTGCTTTTTATTCTATCTATCTATCTATCTATCTATCTATCTATCTATCTATCATTTATTTGTTCTGGCCTAAGACAACTAGTACTATATTGAATAATAGTGACAAGAGTTTCTGTGATCCTGATTTTAGACGGAAAGTTTTCATGTTAGCTGTTGCCTTTTAGTTAATGGATATTATTATGTTGAGGTAGTTTCCTTCTATTCCTGGGTTGTTGAATGTTTTTATTAATGAAAAGATGCTAAATTTTGTCAAATGCTTTTTCTCTCTCAGTTGAGATGATTATGTATTTCTTGTCCTTCATTCTGTGGCATATTACATAATTGATTTTGGTATGTTGAACCATCCTTACTTTCCTGGTATAAATCCCACTGGGCATGGTGTATAATCCTTTTAACATGCTTTTGAATTTGTTTTGCTCATATTTTGTTGAGAATTTTCACATCAAGATTCAAAAGGGATATTGATCTATAATTATCTTTTCTTACTGTGTCTTTGTCTGATATCTTAACCAGGGTGATTCTAGCCTCATGAAATGAGTTTGGAAGTGTTCCTCCTACCAAATATGAAAAATGTCTTTAAAGCAGATTGATGTTGATTCTTTAAATGTTGGGTAAAATTTCCCAGTGAAGCCATCAGGTATTGGGCTTTTTTATTTGGGCAGAGGGAGGTTTTGATTGTTTCAATCTCCTTTTTGGTTATATGTCTTATTTAGGTTTTCAAAAATTCTTTATGATTCTGCCTTGGTAGGTTTTATGTTTCTAAAAAATTATCCATTTTCTCTTGATTATCTAATTCATTGGGGTGTAGTTGTCATTATAGTCTCTTTTCCTTTTCATTCCTGTAGTATCAGCTGTAATGTCCCCTCTTTCATTTTGAATTGCAGTTACTTGAGCATTCCCTCTTCTTTTCTTCACCTATATAAGGATTTATCAATTTTGTTGATCTTTTCAAAAAGCCAATACTTTTGTAATGTTTTCTGTTATTTTTCCATCCTTTGTTTCACTTATCTCTTCTCTAATCTTTATTATTTCCTTCCTTTCTTCTGGTAACTTTTGGATTTATTCTTTTTCTACTTCCTTGAGGTGTTTTGCTAGGTTGTTGATGTGAGAATTTTGTTCTTTTTTTAATATATGTGTTTATCCCTATAAACTTCTCTCTTAGTACTGTGTTAGCTGCATTTCAGAGTTTGAGATGCTGTATTTTCACTTACATTTGTCTACAGGTATTTTCTAATTTCCCTTGTAATTTTTTATTTGACCTATTTGTTATTTAAGTGTGAATTTCTTATTTTCCTCCTGCTATTAATTTTTAGTTTCATTCCATTGTGTTCAGGGAAAATACTGTGGATGATTGCAATAATTTTATTGAAATTTGTTAAGACTTGTATTATAACTTAACATGTGGTCTGTCTTAGGGAATTTTCTATGTGCACTTTAGAAATGCATACAAATATATCAGGTTTGATTGGTCTATAATAATGCTTAAATCCTGTTTCCTTATTGATTACTCTCGTTCTTCTATCCATATCTGAAATTAGAGTATTGAAGTCTTCTGCTACTATGTCACTGTCTATTTCTCCTTTCAGTCTATCAGTGATTGTTGTGTGTTTGGGTACTTTCTGTTAAGTGTGTATATATTTATTATTACTATATCTTCCTGGATAATTGACCATTTTATCATTATATACTGCCATTTTTTGTGTCTGGGGACAATTTCTGTTATAAGGTCTATTTTGTGTCATATGAACATGGCCAGTCCTGTTATGTCTTTTCACTCTCAGCCTCTATGTTTCTTTATAGAATGAGTCTCTTGTAGACAGTGGATTGTTGTATCTTATTTTCTTATCCATTCATCCTCACTATATCTTTTTTTTTTTAAATAATATATTTATTTGACAGAGAGAGAGACAATGAGAGAGGGAACACAAGCGTGGGGACTGGGAGAGGGAGATGCAGGCTCCCTGCTGAGCAAGGAGCCCAATGTGGGGCTCGATCCCAGGGCCCTGAGATCATGACCTGAACTGAATGTAGATGCTAAATAACTGAGCAATGCAGGCGCCCCCATCCACTCTGTATCTTTTAATTAGAGAATTGAACCCACTTACATTTATTTATTTATTTTAAAATTTTTTATTTATTTTTGTGAGGGAGAATGAGAGAGAGAGAGCATGAGAGGGGAAAAGGTCAGTGGGAAAAGCAAACTCCCTGCTGAGCAGGGAGCCCAATGTGGGACTCTATCCTGAGACTCAAGCTGAAGGCAGTCACTTAACCAACTGAGCCACCCAGGTGCCCCATAATCCATTTACATTTAAAGTAATTATTGATACAGAATGAATCACAGTTGCCATTTTGTTGTATTCTGTAGGACTTGTATATTTTGTCCTTTTTTTTCTCTTCTTCTTCTTTTATTTCATTGGCTTTTTGTAGTGACATGTTTTGGTTCCCTTCTCATTTCTTTTTGTGTATATTGTATAGATGTTTTCTTTAGGGTTACCATTACAATTACATTAAATATATTAAAGTTATGACAGTGTATTTTAAACTGGTATCAACTTCAACCACAAGCATAAAAAGATTTTTTTAAAAAGGCAATGATGGATGAGAGAAAATCATTTGATAACTATACATCTTCCATTTTCTTGAGGTTTTCAGTAACATCTTTATTTCTTTTTCCTCTGCCTTAGATTATAGAAGATTTTGTGATGGCTTATAGGTAATACTAAAAATATATTAGTAAATTATAAATAAAGTATCAACTATATTTTTTATAGAACAACAAGTTAGGCAACACTGAAGAAATAAAATGTCAAGACATGTAAAAATAATTACAGCACCATACCTTTATCTACTAATCTGTTTAGTCATAGGTACATTCAACCACCAGTCACTCAACCATATGACTGGATTATAGTTGTTTTCCCCTATTTTGATCACTTTAATCTTATCCATATAAAATATATTTAATTTGTTTGTGCAGCATATTATAATAATTACTACGTGCCAGGCACTGTGCTTGGGACCAGAGATATAGTAGTAAAGGAGAGTTATTTTTCTTGCTATCATAGTGCTTACATTCTAATGTAGAAGGGCAAATGAAAAATAAATACAAAATGGAAACAAATATTTTCAGATAGTTTTAATTGCTTTAAAATAAAATAGAGGTATGTAATAAAGTTTGACTGCAGGTACATTTCTTTTGATAGAGGGGCTTTTTGCAGATATATTTGTACTGAGACGTAAGAAAATAGTCATGCAAATATGTGGGAGGATAGACCTATAGGATTAGGAAACATAAACTTTAAAGACCTTAAGACATAGAAAAAGGAGGCGTACTATACCTGCAGTATAGTAGGGGATGAGAAAATAAGGAGAGAAAATTCAAAGAGATAAGCAGGACCCAGATTGTGTAAGGAACTTGTAGGCCAATGAAGTGCTTTGGACTTTGTAATAGTGATGAAAAATCTCAGAAATATTTTATATAGGGAAATAATATAATCTAACTTATTTTTGAAAAATGTTGCTGTTGTTGTTGTGTGGAAAGCAATGGAAGGGGTACCAGCCTGAATGTTGAAGACCACTTCCATGGATATTGAAATAGCCTGGGTTTGGTTTATGGAGTCTTGAACAAGGGAGGTAGCATTGCAAATGGTGGCATATGGGTGTATGCTCATTACAGAGCCAAGAGGAGTTAGAAATGAATTATATTAGGGATGAAGCAAAGAAAGGAGTGATAAATTTCCATTAGCAGAGGTGAAAATCAAGAGTTCTACTTTTGTCAAGTTAAATTTAAGCTGCTTCATGTGCTAAGTATTTAGTCAGTTGGTTATATGAGTCTCGAGTATATAGTATAAGTGAATGCTGGAGAGCTACAGTTTGAAATCATTGGCCAAACCATGAAACTTGAGAAGCCCACCCAGGGAACAGTATAGATATAGAAGAATAGACAGCTCAAATTCCTAGGACTCTTTAATACTTAGAGATGAACAGAGGAGATAGAAAAGAAAAATGTGTGAAAGAGAAAAAATAGGCAAAGATAGTGCCCTGGAAGACAGAAGAAAAGAGTGTTTTGAGAAGGGGAAATATAATGCTGCAAAAAGATTGACTAGGATACTGAAAGACAATTCAAATAGAGGAAATACAATACAATTACTGCCCAAAAAGGACACATGTTATTATTCAATATGTGCCTAGGAAGCTACACATCTCTTAGAGATTTCTATTCAGAAAGCCTGAGAATGGTTTCTAGAACAATGACATTTTCAAAGAGTACTCAGAGGTATGGATTTCAAAATTAGTCTTCATTCATTCAACACACCTACTGAACATCTACTATGGTTAGTCACTGTGCAGTAAACAGAGTTTGTGAGATGGATGAGATCCAAGGCGGTAGTGAACAAAACTGAAGATGTCTTGCACACTTGCAAACAAATAATGTCTTAGTTTTGAGCAAAGATGAAATATGAAAATTGCCTTGAGCATATACCTTATTCTTTTGCTTATTATTAGGTACAGGTTTTACTAATATGAAAACTTACATTTTTAATGTAGTCCCACTTACTTTCAGAGATTCTAAATGATAAATGTTTCCTACTTTAAGCAGTGGATACTTCACCACATCTTTTTTTTTTTTTAAATACTTCACTACTTCTAAGCAATTAGGGCCCACTCCTACTTATGACGACCTCTGCCTACCACTCACTTTCCAGCTCCCTTGGTTCACATTCTCCATTACAAATTTGTTTACTGTAACAGTTCCAAAACATTATCATTTACACATGAAGAGATTTATTGTTTTTCGTTAAAATAATCCATGGTACAATGGGAATGTTAAATTTATATATATGTAAAGGGCCATTTGAAAGACCATAGCTATTTGATGGATTATTCAGGTCTCTCCAGATACTCTTTCTTTTATCACTGCACAATATTAGTTTAATCATGGGGTTGTGTTGCTTATAGAGGTGCCAGGAGGTTGAGATCAGTCTTAGAAATGTGTTTAGTAGAGTGAGTCTATGTGGGACTATGACAAGTTGGATGAATTTTTGAGACATGTTCACTGAAGTGAAATGTTATTAATGTGTCAGGTTTCAAACTGGTTCTGGTCTTTCCTAGTTACTGTAGTTATTAAACTGAAGGTCATTTTCTAAGAACAGGTGGTGTTTTTATTATCATCTGTAATGATTTCCTGACCTTCCTACTTATAAGTTTGTCTACCCCTGAAATGTAATTTTTTGTTAGTATAAATTATATCTTGTTGCCATCTTCTTAAAACCCTTCAATGTTTCCCATAGGTCCCAGCATAAAAATCCAAAATGAGATCTATAATAATACCTAAAATAAAATCTGCAAGACCATATAGGATCAGCATACCCCACTTTTCCCATATCATTTCTGACTTGGGCCAACTCTTCTGCTTCCTCATGATTTTCTGCCACTTGATGTCCTTTCCATTCCTTAAATACCCAAGTTCTTTTCTTTCTCAGATTTTTGGTCTTTCATCTGGGTTTGGCTAGGTGTTTCTTCTAACTTTTCTGTAATCAAAGGAAATGACGGGGATGGAGAGAGTTCATCTGAAGTGGTGTGCAGTTTTTGATAGAATATAGGAGTTCATCCCTCGCTTCTGAGGTTCTGTGAATGCTACCTGTGAGGGCTGGCCACACAGAGGTGAAGTAGTCTGCTATGTGCATTATTGCCCCAGGCTTCATATTAATTCCCAAAGCAGCATGTAGTCCTGGAAACTTCATTGCCTTCACTGAGATATTTTTTTTATTGCTCATGAATTGTAGTTAATGTAACCTTACATGACAAACATTTGAAAACTGTATAAATTGTAAATTGATCAAATACAGAAGTCGTCTTTTTTTTTAAGTTGTTTTTTTTTTTCTTTGTTTTACCATACTGAATAAAGATGTTATAGAAGTGGCCCCTAATCTATGTCATGTTTCTGAAACTTGGGCTGAAAGAGGCTTTCCTAGCTTCAACCTGTAGCTTTTTGAGTTTTTTCCTTGGGGCTGTCCCTCTATGTCTAGCCTGGCATGGAAACAAGGGAGGTTTCTAAGAGCCTGGACTAAAGTGGTCCAAATCAGTTCCCCACATACTCCCTGTATTCAGTCTCATGGCCATGCTTATCTACAAGAGATGCCAGGAAATGGAGAAGAGCTATTAACAGGAATAAGAGCAAAGCATAATGTATATTCTGCTATACCTGTTTCACCTGTGTTTCCTTTTCAGTTCATTTCACTTCTCTTCTGTCATAGGAAAGGTTGAAAACTCCCTGCTCAAAAGATTTGGGACTATTACTGAAAGTTCTTAGGATTTTGAATTGTAGGATACCACTTTGCCCTCTAAGGGAAAGAAACAGGAGCAAGAATCTTGCTATGGTGTGATTTACTATTCTAGAATCTTGTATTTTGTTCTTTGATATTTATGCTCTTAAACTCTGTGTTTTTCCTTGTTTATTTTCAGTGGTCACTGCTTTGGGAGCAGTTATACTTTATCCACTTGACTAAGTATTAGGGGAATGAGTCTGTACAGTGTTTTTACCTTTTTCCAGATACTAGGCTATATACTGCCTATGCTACCCATTTCATCTTCACAAAAACTGCATTGAAGTACATGCAGTAACTATCATCCCCATTTTACAGAGCAGCATACTGGATAACTGAGAGATTAAGTCGCTTGGCTAAAGTCAAACAGGAAGTAAAAGAGCTGGATTTTGATCAAGGAAGTTTGGTTCTGGAGTCTAAACCCATAACCATTATACTGGACCGTTTTGTGTCCAAGGAAGAAACCAAAACTCAGGTAAACAGAGGAAGAGTTCTTCACACTTTTGGAAGTATAGAACAACAAACTAATAATTTCAATGTAATAAAAAAAAGTTTACAAAGATAAGATGGTTTTAAAAATAAATGAGATAAAAATAAAAAGAGAAACTAGACATAAGGTTAACAAACTGAGAAATACCAGCGAGAACAATAAGAACACAAAGAAAAAGAAGCAGAATTAAAGATTAAAGTATAATTTAAAAGAATTGATATATCTTCTGAAGAATCCAATTACTGACATAGAATTAAACCTATAGTTAATTCCAGTAGATGTAGGTGACAGAGACAACCAAAAAGCAAGTCAAAATTAATCAAACAAAAAGATGCGTTGTCTTCTAATGTAGAAAAATAAACAAATGGAACAGAAAAACACATTAAAAGACATAATGAGATAAACTTACCCTGAAGTAAAGAATTGGATCTTCAGATTAAGAGAACATATGTTCTAGCAAACTTGAGCAATCACTACTGAAACATCTCCTAATTAAATTCATGATTTTTAAGAGTGAAATAATATAAAGTCAGATAGAAAAAATATAGCTACTAGAAGAAAAAAAATCAGGTCGGCCTCAAATTTCCTTAAGACAACATTCAATGTCACAAGATAATATTAAGAGTAGCATATGTCAACTTGCAGAATGAATAAATATTCTACCTACATCGAATCACCATGTTAAATAAGGTAGAAAGACCAGGTATATGTTCTGAACATGAATAAACTTAGAGAATAAGTATCCAGACCTATTGAGATTATGCTGTTTTACAGTAGAATATTTACATGTTGAAGAAACTGACAGTAAAAAATAATGCTATAATTGATAACAAGCAACATAGCACACATGGAGCAGTTCATAGAGTGAAAGTGGGAAGAGACTCAGATGCTAAAACCCTCAATTTTCATAGCAGAGAGTCAGTAGGTACTGCGTAACATTGAAATTACTGATGAAAAAGTATTTCAAACCGTTAATGTTTTTCATAATATTTTCATGTTAGAGGAAAGCTTTAGGGATATAATAACTTTCATAAGACAATATTTAACAGTGTCGCAATTTCCTTAGTTTCCTTTTATTTCATATTTCTTTTTACTTGGGTGAAATTGAAATAAATTTTAATTTAATGTATTATCTGTATATATGTACAGAAAAATGTCTGGAATATATAACAATTTGTAGTTAGTGGTTTTCTTTCTTTTTGCTTTGTCGTGTTATGAATGCTTTGTAATAAGCAACACTATTTTTAAAGCAAAAAAGTGATATTCTTAACAAAAGAAGAAAAGAAACTTCCAAGGAATTATGTGCACATATTCATGTGTAGGTTTAAAATATGTAATTCAGGGGCACCTGGGTGGCTCAGTTGGTTGGGCGACTGCCTTCGGCTCAGGTCATGATTCCGGAGACCCGGGATCGAGTCCCACATCGGGCTCCCAGCTCCAAGGGGAGTCCGCTTCTCACTCTGACCTTCTCCCTTCTCATGCTGTCTCTCACTCTCTCTCTTTCTCAAAAAATTAAATAAAAATCTTTTTAAAAAAAATATGAAATTCAGTATCTGAAAGTTAAGATTATGTCCTCAAGATTTCAAAGACTTTTCCTGAGGCTGTCTCTCCTTGGTAATATAAATCATCAGGTTAGCTGACTTTACCTAAGTGCTGTTCAAATCCTTCTTGATTGTTTTTCCTTTTCACCCAGCTCTAAGTGGCCATCATTTTTTATCACCCAGAAAGCCTAGACCTAAACGTTGACACTGAAGAAGTGGAGAGGGAAAGAGAAGGATTTACTTTACATCATGTTTATGATCTGAAAAGGCAAATGCAGTTCATTTAATACATTCTTGGAGCTTCTACTATGTCCCAAGTGCTGTATTAGGTGATTGGGATACAAAAAATGAATTTCATATATTTTTTCTCTGACACAATATCTAAACTATTGTAGGAGACAAATACATATTATAATACACTAACAATTCATTTTCTTATTTATTCACTTAGCAAATATCCATTCAGTGTCTATTATATGGGAAGTAAATGCATGTACATAGGTTTTTGAGCATCAAATTGGAGAGGCCACTAGCAAACATGGGTGAGGGGTTATGGAAATGTGAGATACATATGATCATAAGACACATCCTGACCTGTTTCAGAGCTCTTGTGGGCATATTCAAGAGTAAAGCAGAGAAGAGATTAAGTAGAGTTTTCAGGGTGAGGGAGATTGGTATTGGTCAGTCCATTGAAAGAACAGGTGAAGGAAAGCAAAGAGCCAGCTAGTTTTATTCTATTAGTAAGTAATTCTGAAATAGAAAATGCACATGAATTATTCCCACATTTTATAATTCCAGAGCAAAGGTCATGATCGTGTCATTACTTGGCGGTCAAGAATAGATGGGTCAAAGTAAAACTGCCTTTCCCAAGGAGGGGGAATAAATTTCAAAGTACGTCGCTGAACATAAGCTAAGGAAAAATTCACATGGATGGAAACTGTAATTTTACATAGACGGTAGACTTTTTAGCAAGCAGGTATTGTCCTAAGATGCAAGAAATGTTTTAATATAGTAGCAAGTGGAAACTTCTCGAATGCCACACATGTCGTTTTTCCTCAGGGAATATCCATGTCTGTCCTCTATGATGTTGTATGTAGTAAAAATATTGTGAATATCAACATCATTAATAATAGTTTTCAGGTTATTGGAAGGCAGGAATAATTACACAATTCAGCTTTGCCAAGATAGAAAATTTGAAAAATAAAGAGAGACACAAAATCAATAGAAAAAGATACCCAAGCAGATATTATTGCTACCAACAAAATGATATTCAGTTAGTTTTAAGATTTTAGGTGATAATAGAATCAGATAAATGTCATAAAATGGTCAGCTTCCATTATCTGTCAGAGAAGAGAAGGATGGTACAAAGAACTGAAATAAAAAATTTTATGACACCTCTGAATGTGTGCATTTCATATTTAGCCACCTAAGATTCATGGTGAAGCTCTATAAAGGGGAAAATGGTCAGCATAATTTGCAGTATTACACAGTGGCATTTACTCAGACCTTTTTAGAATAAGTTAATGAACCAAAAACATACTGATATTCTGTTAAAAGGTAGCTTTTCATTTGAAATTTGATAATTATTATGGGGTATTAGTAGTGATAGACAAAAAAATGTATTTCAAGTATATGTTACATATTAGAACCAGTTAATTTATTCATCTTATGTCTTACTTCATTCCATAATGGATTTGAGACAACAAGCAAAACTAATGTGTAAAAATTGGTTAGAATGAAACAGGAATAATTAAACTGTACTAATTGTAAATAATATTTAAGTTGTAAATAACAAATAATATAATCATAAATGATGATAATAGGTATTATTTATAGGCTTCCTGTCCTAAGCAACATTTTAGTAGCATGTGTGTACATTATCTCATTTAATTTTTTCAACAGCCATATCTCTTGTGAGCATTGTCTTCATTTTGCAGATGAGATGAGTGAGGCCTAGTGAGGATGAGAATCATGTTCCAAATTGAAGAGTTTGGGAAAGACTAATATGAAATCAAACTGGAAGTTTTCTCCCTCATAACTCATTATTCAGTGTCAAAAGAGTATAGATACTTAATTGCTAAGTGAATATAATATTATTGCAATAGCTAATTTCAAATTTAAACTCAATTTCTAACCTCCTATAGAATATAAATACTATTAATACTAATTGTAAAATAATAATTTCAGAGAAAAGGAAAACATAACAAATGAATTAAGAAAATTAAAAAAATTGGGGCGCCTGGGTGGCTCAGTTGGTTGAGCGACTGCTTTTGGCTCAGGTCATGATCCTGGAGTCCCGGGATCGAGTTCCGCATCCGGCTCCCTGCTACATGGGGAGTCCGCTTCTTCCTCTGATCTCTCTCCTCTCATTCTCTCTCTCTCTCTCTCAAATAAATAAATAAATAAATAAATAAATCTTTAAAAAAAAAGAAAATTAAAAAAATATGTACTGGCATCAGTAAATTTTAATATGCACTTGGCATTTTCTAGATCCTGATAAAAATTTAACAATTCTCTGAGATTTTGTAACAGTATAAAGTATAGTTATTTTTTAAAGTATAAAATATGGAAAAACTTTTTCCATTAAAAACATTTTTAATGGAAAAAAAGTTTATCATAAAATAGGCTCAAATTCTATTATTCTCAGTTAAAAGAAATAACTAATTATTTTGAGCATATTATCCTTGTAGTTCAGTCAATGAAAAATATATATCTTGAAAAAATTATATATATACATAAAATTATCAAATAAAAGTAACTGTATTCTTTACAGTTTCCACAGACCCCTTTAATCAAATGCATACTTAATTCTAAGTTTTTATGAAGGTAACTTCATATTGAAATAATTAATGGTAATTGAATGAATAGAAAACAAAATTTTTCTTCTAGAACTTTTTTTTGCTAATGGTTAATTTTCTTTGCTTCATAAGATAGTGTGGATATCTGGATAATGTGGGTATCTTATCTATTGAGATAAGCCAATAAATTACAAGTTTATAAATAGGTGTTCCTATATTGGGTCTAAATAACAAACTTATTTGTTTGTTATTATGAAGTCTCAAGTCTCACACACACACACATATATATATATATATACACATACCCATGTATTTATATGTATATATAAATATATGCACTTGTATGTACATTTAATTTTTTGTTCACATAGTTAAAAGGATTAATTTCTCTTTCAAATTTATTCATATCTTTAATTTTTAATTTTTTGACTTGCTGTTTGACAATTCAAGTCCTTTACACTGGAGAAAATGTATAATCCTTTTTTGGCACATGGATTAATTGATGTGGTTTCTTGTTGAGCTAGTCTATAAATGTGGCAAATTGGGAATACTACTGAAATTAGAATACATGGATAAGACTTCTGTCTTATCCATGTATTCTATTAAAAGATTCTGTCATTTATATATGTCTTAAAACAAGTTATTAATCTTTGTGACACTATTTTCTCCTCTTATATTTTAGGACTAATGTGTAATCTAAATGAGCTATTGTTTATAAAAGATGGCATTTGGTACAAAATTATATTTTTGTTGAGATTTTAATTGAAGTAGTAGTTGTAGTTGATATAAATAATAGTGGTAATAAGATTAGACCAGGAATAATCCAGAAGTCAAACCAAAGCAGGTTCTGGGGATGGAGTAGAGGTTGGGGAGGGGGGGCGTCTGAGGATTACATCAAGCTCTTATTATTTCCTTTGGTTTAAAGGGGAAGACATTGATTTCAGCAAAGGTAACTTACAGTAGGCAGGACCAGATGGGGATTAGGAGTCCAGACAGGTAGAAACCACAGAACAGGAGGTCAGTGACCCTAATGACCAGGAAATAGTGCGGTTGACCCAAAGTCTCAGAGAACATTTTACTCTGAGTTCTGTTTTATATACTCGTCTTGTCATGAGTCCTCTGACACATAAGTATTCAGTATAGCCAGAAGGATGTCAGACTGAAAGTCAACTGTTAAAAGTGCAGACAGACAAATGGGTCACTAGCAGATTCTTCTAACTCAGTTGAGAGGATAAAATATTCTGGCAATGAATGGAAAGTACAAAAAGAGAAAATTAAATATTTGGGCTTTGCTGACTTACAGCAAAAAGTGCACAATCAAACCCTTTGTAAAACAATAAAAAGAACAGAACAATTGGCACATTTGCAAATACTCTAATTTAGAAAAACAAAAATAAAGCAAATGAGCAAGACAGGTTGCAATGCATACCATAATTTAGGCCCCTTTGAAATCTATTGAATGCGTAGTTGAATTCTCTTTAAAGATTGTCTTTTCCAGAATCAAATCAAATTCTATTTAATATTCAAACCATGAATGCTTAAGAGAAACCACTTAATAAGGGTCTGAGTAGCAAAGATTTCCATAAATTTCCATTCTCAGATTGACTTTTCTATAGCCAATCTCATTGACGAACCAATTCTGATGACTCATTTCTTGTTAGAATTGCCAATATCACCAAGTCTTCAATCTTTAATTTAATAAAGTTTTCAGTTGTTGACCATATTTCTGTCTGTCTTCATGCCTTCACTTATCCAGTATATTGAGAAACCTGAATTAGCTTCCCCTGTTAACAGACTTGTTTTTTTCCCATAATAATAAGCCATCAGCCTCACTGGATTATGTGTTACAAAATCTGTTTTTATACTGTAAGGCTTTATATAAACAGGGGAGCCTCTTGCGATGAACAGCTTAGATCTCCATAGGCTATAAGTCCATTTATTTGAAATCTCCAAGTCTCAATGTATTATTGATCACCAATGCCATTTCATGGCAGCAAGCCAAGAAGGTAAACGTCATTCCCATCTAGGACAGTTTACGAGCTACCATGAGGTAAATTCTACAGCTATCTGTTTTAGTTCAATGGTCTGCCTGAATATTTGTGAATTTAATCATTTTTGCTTTAGAATATATATCATTATGTGGTGGGGAAAGTCAGTGATTCTGTTTTTATTTTTCATCTACAAACTTCTGTTTATTTTTTCAAATGAAGCTTTGAAAAATTTATATCTTCTAGAAAAGAATCTTATTGGGGTTTTTATAGGAATTATGTATACATAGTCAATTCCATATATTTAAAAATTTCAATAACGGAACATTTTTTAAATTGTACTTTCTCAATTTTAGCCTTAATAATAGCCAACAAATCATCTTGAATATGGTAGAATTAGAATATATAAATTACCAGTTTGGCATTAAAATTCTAAGCTTTTCTCATAGAGCTGTTGAATACTCGTCCTATGTCCGTTCACCCAAGCAAAACATTCTTTACTGAAGCTCAGAAAAGGTAATCCTAAATATTCATCAAGTCCTAATTATCATCCACCTAATTATTTTCCTTCCCCTAATCCTACACTAATTATTTCCGTCTAATAAAATAGTTTTTAGTCATTCTAGGAAATAGATTCTGAACTTCCTTTGCTTTTATTTATTCAATTACATGAGCAGAATTGATGCTATTATTCGGTCATTGGAACAGTCACTGTAATAAAATCATGAGAAAAAAGTTCCATTTCTCTTTCGTCTTTTGACTGTCTGAATATTTAGGAGACACTGTGTGTGTCTCCTTCCCTCCCACCTGAACCCCAACTGAATGTAGCTGTTCTAATCCCATCTGCCCACATAACTCCCCCACCAACAGGGTCTCCAGGGCATCCAGCACTTGGATATCACTGAACCTTTCCTTTTAAATCAACAAGAGTTGGAAGGTAGTTTCTTTTACAATTTACATTAAAATAAGTTTTCCGTAGACATACTATTTATTATTGAGCAAATTCGCTTTGGGATATTTTGGAAGTCATCTTTGTTTTGGAAGTGAAACTTTCTTTTTAAAAGATGTATTTATTTATTTTGAGAGAGCAAAAGTGAGAGAGTCAATCAGCGGGAGGGACAGAGGGTGAGATTCTTCAAGCAGACTCCCTGATGAGTGCTAAGCCTGACATGGGGCTTGATCCCATGAACCATGAGGTTATGACCTGGGGTAAAACCAAGAGCGAGGCGCTTGACTCACAAAGCCACCCACGTGCCCCTTTTAATTGCTACTAAGAAATGTTTTGCAAAGATTTTCACATTTTATTTATCTATATATCTATTTATGCAAAGTGTATTATCTTCTGTCTTTCCTATTCTAGGTATTAGAGCGTAGAAAAATATATTTTTCCCAATATTCTTCTTTAGTTCTTTACCTTTGAGATTTTTAATAAAGAAGACCTGTAAATAAAGGGAAAACAATAGTAATAGAATAAAAGTACTTAGATTCCACAGTGAGGAGAATTGCAAGTGTTCTTTTTGACATTTGGTAACAAAATACACTGCTTTCCCTCTTGTAATTATTTTGAGATTGCTTGTGCTTTCTTTTTTTTTCCTTGTGCTTTCTAAGGGTCATATTTATATTTGGATGTTGCCATTAACTAGCCCTTGCTCAAAATTTAAGCTAAGTAATTATTTTTATATAATAAATTATTTATTTCAACCTAGATTTTTTAATTTTCTAAGGATATATCTGGTTGGTTATGGAGTGTATTGAAATAGACATTGATAGACTCCATTTCAAAGAGAAGGAACTAAGAGGGAAATATTTACTTAGTGTTATGTAAATAGTTGGTAGCACAGTCAAGGCCAAATCCCTGATTCTTATACTTGCAATGTTCTATGAAGTTTATTAAGATTTAAAGTCTAAAAACAAGGGGCACCTGGGTGGCTCAGTAGGTTAAGCCTCTGCGTTCAGCTCGGGTCATTATCTCAGGGTCCTATGAACAAGCCCCGCATCGGGCTCTCTGCTCAGTGGGAAGCCTGCTTCCCCCTCTCTCTCCGACTGCTTGTGATCTCTCTCTCTCTCTCTCTAATAAACAAAAATAAAATCTTTTAAAAAAATAATTACTTTTTTTCACTTTCATTTCTGTAACTAATACCCTTTGAGTATTTGATATATTCTGGGCACTCTTTTAGGTAAGAGAAATAAGAGAGAACTTCTTCCTATTCTGAATATATTATGTAGTTGAAAATTTTGATATACAAAAATGGTTAGCTAATAATAACCAGTGGTGTCACTGCCACAGAAGTTTAAAAGTACAACTATAATATTTTCTTTTGAGTTGACCAAGAAAACTTCATGGGCAGGATGAAATTAAAATTGTGTAGAGAAGGATGAACAGAATCTGGATAGGCAGAATAGACAATGTATTGCAGAGAAATGGTTTGGGTAAAGATATATTACTTACATGTGTTTAGGAAAATAAAATAAACTTGCTCCAGGGATATTACTGAAAGACCAACATTACAAGTCAGAGTGGGGCCAAATTATGGAGAAGATGAAACATCAGATCAAATTTTATGAAATGTTCTGCAGGGAATTGAGAGCCATGTATGGTTTATGAGAAAAGTTGTGGCACAAAGAATGTTGTTATACTTAAGCCTTTTATGATGACAATTATTGTGAGGAGTACAGCAGGTGTTATAATCTTACCATCTGAGATTTAATACCTTTTTAAATATTTGTTTTGTTGTTATTTTTGTTTTTTTGGTCAGGTGGGGGGTATGAATGGAAAATGCTCTGAAACAGTTATTAAAAAGGAATAATTAATAATACTTCAGCACCATTGATAGGAAGGATGTGGATATAAAAATAATCACCACTTGAGAGGATGGTAACAAGAATATCCATGCCATGCAAGGATATTCTTATGGTAGAAATAGGTTTCACATAGGTCATGTAGGTCAAGAAGGGGAAGAGACTTTGCAAAGTTAATGAATTCTTCTATTGTGGGATAGAAGAATAAGCATGAAGTTTTTCTCTCATGAGACCCAAGGATTCCAGAAGGGGCAGGGGGAAGATTTGGAAAAACAAGAACACATGGAAGATGGATGATATTAGATAGAGAATGCCATATTTTCAGAGAATAGAGAAAGAGAAAACACTTGCTTAGTTGTTTTGTGAGACTAGCATAACCAACACTAAATCTGTCATGTATGTTACAAGAAAAATAAATGAAATGATCGTCTCTTATCAACATAGATGCAAATAACCTGAATAAAAGTATTATCAAAACAAATACTTAGACATATAACAAAAAATATTATGCTGCATGAGAGTTCTTTAACATTCAAAAAATCAACATAATCATCACACTAACAGAATAAAGAAAAACTATAATCATCTCAGAAGCAGAAAAAAGCTCTTGAAAAAATTCATCACCTACTATCACAAAAATTTCAGCAAATTGGAAATAGAAGGAAATACCATTATTCTTACAAAGAATAATTGCAAAAAAAAGCCATAGCTAACATATTAAATGAAAAATGTAATGTTTTGTCCCAGAAGTAAGGAACAAGGGCATTTATTCCTATTACTTCTATTTAACATTTACTAAAGATAAGAGCAACAGGGAAGACTGCAATGAAAAAAAATTGTTTTAATTGTTTATTCACAGATAACATGATTGGGTAAGTGTGAAATCCAAAATAACCTGCAAAGGAATCATTAGCACAAATCAGAAAATTTTGCTAATTTGTAGCATTTGGAATATAAAACTCTCAAATTTATTCTATTACTGTAAAGACACAAGGAACCACTGGGAAATAAAATTTTAAAACCATTTCATTTACAATGTAAAAGAAAAAATCAAACACCTAGTCATAGATTTAATAAAAATATTCCTGAAGGAAATTAAAAAAGACTTAAATGGGGAAATAAAGGTATGGAAGACTCAATATTCTTAGGATGGAAATTTTCTGTAAACTTTTCCATTTTTTTGGTGGAAACTGACAAGATGGATTCTAACTATTATTAGAACTGGAAAGAACTAAAATGACCAAAACAATCTTAAAGAGGAACAATTTGGAATAATAATAATGCCATATTTCAGGACTTATTAGAAAACTATGGTAATAAAACTGACTGTGTTGGCATAAGAATAGGCAAATAGATCCGTAAGACTGACTAGAGTCTAGGGGAATAGCTACACATATAAGCAAATTGATTCATATTATATGTTTCTTGAAATTTTGTTGTAAATGGATTATATTTTAATAAAAGGTGCTATAACTTCATACCACAGAATCACTTTGTTATAAAAAAGAAAAGTTAAAACTCTAAAAATTAGGAAAATATTCTCATGACCTTGAGATAGGCAACTAATTCTTAGATAAGACATAAAAATGATACACTTAAAGAAAAATTAATTAAATGAATTTTATTAAAATTAAAAACCTTTATTCATTGAAAGGTGTTACTAAAAGAATCTAAAAAGTGAGCCACAAATGAGACAACAGTGAAAATATTCGCACGCAGAAAATAAAAACTGATTTGGCAAAAATTACGAATGACACATTTAAACAATATCAGAAAATTCTTTTTTTTAAGATTTTATTTATTTATTCATGAGAGATTGAGAGAGAAAAAGAGAGGCAGAAGCAGAGGGAGAAGAAGGCTCCCTGCAGAACAGGGAGCCTGATGTGCGACTCGATCCCAGGACCCTGGGATCATGACCTGAACCGGAGGCAGATGCTTAACCAACTAAGCCATCCAGATGCCCTCAAATTAGAAAATCCTTAATAAATATTTCATAATCAAGTTAAATATGCCCAAACGTAGATGTTCAGGATTATCAGTTACCAGATGCAGATTATGACCCTAGTGGGGAGTTCCACATGGAACTCCACATGGAGTCCCTGCATGACAGCAAGAAATGCTTTGCAGACTCACTCCCAGCAAAGATAATTTCTAAAAATTATTTAAAATATTATTTTTATTTTTAAAAAATATTTTACTTATTTTGAAAGAGAGAGAATGAGAGAGAGCACGAGAGTGGAGAGTGTCAGAGGGAGAAGCAGACCCCCCACTGAGCGGGGAGCCGATATAGGACTCGATCCTGGGACTCCAGGTTCATAACCAGAGCTGAAGGCAGTTGCTAAACCAACTGAGCCACCCAGGAGCCCCTAAAATATTATTTTTAAAAGTACAGTTATCTTCCTTCCCTCAAATGCATACAATCCTTCATATTCTTTTAAGGACATATCATTGATTTGGAGGACTGGGTGTAGAGAACAGAAGAGGAATATGAATTTTATATCCACCTTTGCTATTTGAAAACAGTGTGGAATTGAATGTAGTAATACAATATACTTCTCAATTGTCTTAATTACCCTTTCATTATCTGCAGGTTTTTTTTATTACTCCTTTAACATTTGTGTCTTTCATTCCCATATATGTGTACCATCAAGATTACCTCATAGAAAATGATTCTATTAAGGTTTAATATTAAAGTAATTCTCTAAAGAATAAATTGGAAATACTGGCTGAACTGGGATTCAGTCTAGGTCTGTCTGAAACCAATATTTAACCAATATTACTTTCTAAGCAGTAAGATAATTAGATTAGTATATTTCTTTTTTTTTTTTTAAAGATTTTATTTATTTATTTATTAGGAAAGAGAGAGAGTGAGAGAGAGCAGGTCAGAGTGAGAAGCGGACTCCCCATGGAGCTAGGAGCCCGATGTGGGACTCGATCCCAGGACTCCGGGATCACAACCTGAGCCAAAGGCAGTCGCTCAACCAACTGCGCCACCCAGGGGCCCAGATTAGTATATTTCTAAATGTAAGAAATGTGGTTAAATCTATATTCAGAGTTTCATCATAATTTGATATTCAGTATATTATTGTAAGAATATATGAAAGTTAGCAAGGTATATATTCAACATTATTTAGAAAAACAATTCTAAAACATGGAAAATTAGAATAAACCTATAAATAAAACAAAAATAGTTATTTAAAATATAGAAGAACCATAGATTTAATAAACATACCCAAAATTATTGTTCTGAAGAGACCAAAGTAATAGATTACCCTTTGTAGTCTGATCAAGAAAAAAAAAAACAGAAAAAAAAAAAGAAAAAAGCAGAGAAAACAAATACATATAAAAAATGAATACAGGGGTGCCTGGGTAATCTCAGTGGGTTAAAGCCTCTGTCTTCGGCTCAGGTCATGATTTCAGTGTTCTGGGATCGAGCCCTGCGTCGGGCTCTCTGCTCAGCAGGGAGCCTGCTTCCTCCTCTCTCTCTGCCTGCCTCTCTGCCTACTTGTGATCTCTCTCTCTCTCTGTCAAATAAATAAATAATAAATATTTTTTTAAAAATGAATACATAATAAAGACAAGTACATATTAAAATAAATAAGTCACAGGGATGTAAAGTACAGCATAGCAAATAGAGGGGAATCTAAATGAATACATAGATGGAAAGATACATAGGTGGGTAGATAAATAAAAGAGATGTAAAGAAGATTTCAAAGATCCATAGTAAGTATATATCATTCTGTTAATGAATTAGCAAGTTTCAATGAAATGAAGATTTAATAGAAAAATGTAAGAGTTTTAAAAGAGAGCTATAGAAATAAATAAATTTTCATGAGATAGAATTCTAATATTAGAACTTTAGGGGCACCCGGGTGGCTCAGTGGGTTGAGGCCTCTGCCTTCTGCTCGAGTCGTGATCTCGGGGTCCTGGGATCGAGCCCCGTGTCGGGCTCTCTGCTCGGCAGGGAGCCTGCTTCCCCCTCTCTCTCTGCCTGCCTCTCTGCCTACTTGTGATCTCTCTCTCTGTCAAATAAATAAATAAAACCTAAAAAAAAAAAAAAAAAAAAACTTTAGGAAAAAATACGTCTTCTGGGTGGGAAATAACTTGGGATATAGTATATTTTGCTACATTTAATATCATACTACTTAGGAAAGAGCTTAATATATTTATCCTAACATACTATGTCTGGAACCTGATACTGATTAAGCTTTGGATATGAAAGGGAAGTACACAACATTAGAAACATCATGGGCTAGACAGCAAAGAATCTGCATTCTCATCCCTATGACTTTCAATGATTTATCTCAGCTGACTTCTGTTCATCATCTGTGGAATAAAGAGGTGGGACCTCATGATGTCTAAGATTCTCTCTGGTTGTATGATTATGTGTAACATCCGCTTTCTCTTTTGTAGGATGATAATTTAAATTTTATTGCTAACAAGACATGTTCCTTTGAGGTGTAATTTTACTTTATTATTATCCTTTACATGAAGAGAAGCTTTATTTTTCACAGTAGATGCTTCCTTTATATGCAATTCAATCTTTTAAAAGCATGGAGGAACTAGGGAGGAAAATCACTATAATATTTTAAAACAAATATTTAAATGTTCACATTGTCCTTGTCTCTTTATTACTGTTTTGGCTCTGGTACAAAAGGAGTACTTTAATCAATTGTCAGAAAAATTATACCATACCCTAGTTACACAGAATCACCTTCCTTTGCACATAATGCCATGTGAGAAGTCATGGTCACTGAAGCATGGTAAAAAGCCAAATTGCCTCCATCTTTGTTCATCCAAAAACTTCTAATTTGAGCTACTTTTTCCAGTGCAAGAATTCCTGGAAATGAAGCGATTCGAAAGCTCTCATAGGATCATAATTCTGAATAGTGCCTTTGCAGTAATTAACCTTATTTTGGCAAGAAGGGAACAAAGGCACAGGATGTACTGAAATTCATCCTATTAGAGCCATAGCTTGATCCAAGGCTTAGTTTTGCCAACCACTAACTTCACCTGGTCCTAAGACTGGTTAATTCTCAGTGGCCTCCAGTATATGTTATACCACTAGCTGCTGTTATTTTCTTTATTAAGCATTGTTGAAATTCTTGTAGAAAAAAAAAATCTACAGTAGGATACCAATCAATAAGTAGAGGAAGTGGTGAAGTTTGGAAGGTCAACATTTTACAACTATTATGGTAACGAAGAATCACCAATGGATGTTAAAACTGGTAGGTGAGCATTAAATGAGAAATAGAATGTTTACATAACATTAGAATATCTCCCTACTGCACTATTAACTGGTACTAAAGGGAAAAATAATAACTTTATAATAGAGAAATCTGGCAGGCAGCTCTTGAACCAAGTGATCAAAGTTAACTCCATAAATGTCACTTTATTGACAAGAAAGTGCATAGCCTGTATTTGTCTAATATTGTCTTATTGTCAATAAGACAAATCAAAATTATAAAAGTTTCTACAAAATGATCTGTACTCTTTAAAAATACCAGTGTCGTGAAGGACAAAAGCTCGAGCAGTTCTGTATCATCAGAGAGTACTTGGATATGACATTCAGTGTAAATTTGAGGTCTGGATCCGATCTTGCATAGAAAAACATTCTATGAAAGAGAAGACTGGAGAAATTGGTGAATTTGGAATATGGACCATGTGTTGATAATCACTCTGTCTCATGTTAAATTTTCTGACTTTAATCAGTATAGTTATATAAGAAAGCACATTGTTCCCAGGAAATACATGTATGTTTGTGCACATGTGCATTCATATGTTCAGACAGAGCATGATACTATCAAAGTATTCACAATCGATGAATCTTGGTAAAGAGCTAGCTGTGCTCCTCTTGCAAATGCACTGTGAATTTAAAATTATTTTAAGATAAACAGAAATTGACAAAAACTCTCAATTGAAACATGCTCTTTGTGAAAAGGAAATCTTTCAAAGTAAAGAGAAATTTGTTCAATTCTGCCATACTGTCCCTCGTCATTCTTTTTCTTCTGAGCTAATAAATGTGAGCAGAAAATTTTCAGCACTCCACACCTTACTGCAACATGTCCATCCAAATTCATACTTAGCAGTTTATATGAATCCTCACATACAAGATTTTTTCTTTGTTTTCACAAATAATTTGCTCGCACATTATTTGGTAACTTGAATCAACACATCAAGAATGTTCAGGTTTTTAAAATTTTTTTTAAAGATTTTATTTTTATTTATTTGACAGAGAGTGAGAGATCATAAGTAGGCAGAGAGGCAGGCAGAGAGAGAAGGGGAGGCAGGCTCCCTGCTGAGCAGAGAGCCCGATGCAGGACTCGATCCCAGGACCCCGAGATCATGACCTGAGCCAAAAGCAGAGGCTTAACCCACTGAGCCATCCAGGTGCCCAAATGTTCAGTTTAATACATATAGAATTAGCTCTTTTTTTTTAATAGATTCTCCACTGTTAATCAATCATTTCTTTAGTTGTTCAAGATTTAGGTTACTAATCTTTTCCCACCACAAACAATGCTGTAATAAATTCCATTTTATATATATATAGTATATATCCTATTATATTTATTATATTATGTAATTATATATTATATGATTATATATTATTAAATATATTATAAATATACATTAAATATATATGTATATACCTGATATTTCTTTAACTCAAATAACAGTCCCAAATGTGATATGACTTGGTGAAAATGCATATTTCCACAAATGTTACCATTTTACTTTGTAAAATTATTGTACAAGTTAGCAAATTCTATCTAAAATGTATGAGAGTTTGGATTCTTGCACCCTTAAAAATATTAGAGCTTTTCACACTTTTTATCTTTCCTATATATTTCTTTATAAAACTGAATTTCATTCTCCTATTTTGTGTGTTATCCTGATTTATTTTTTTTCTGATTTATACTTTTAAATACTTTTTAAAAGTTACAGAATAATATATGCCTACCATGGAAAAAAGCATAAAAATTATATACAATATAACAAATAATTAATACCTGCACTTATAATTTTAGAGTGTGTGTATTTTCAGTGCTTATTAATAATAATGCATTTCATTTAAAAAAGGCTTATGTGTCTACTATTCTAAAATCTACAAGTTACCCTAAAGAAATAAATTGAGAATGAGCAGTACTTATATCTTTCTTTACTTTTTCTTTTATGTTGCTTATTTTCCATAATTCTTCCTTTCTCACTTAACCAACCCATGTTAGTTACATCAATCACAGTGTTCTGCACTCATAATTTGTGGGTGCTTCTTGGCACTTAGGAAGCTAGCCAGACCTTGAACTCAATTCCAGCACTGATCCTCATACTTAAGATTTTACCATTTAAACCTCAGCTAAATTTCCACTGAGCCTCAGACTTCGATTTCCAGGAGAATAAACGAAGAAGTGTTTCTTGTTGCTGTTTACTGCTGTTTTTAGTCACACAGATAAGTCCTACTTCATAAACTTGAAACAAATCTTTAGGGGTAAGACCTACTCATGTAACTTTTGAAAATACTTTGTCCTGAGGTTGAAAGAAATGCACTGATTTGACATTCGAGTGACCTACACTCATTACCCAAAATGACTTGCGCTGTTATGCCTTATATTTATAGCTATTGTATAATCCACTTATTAATTCATGAACACATTCTTATGGGCCAGCTATTTAAAACTAAAGGGAACCGTTGTTTTCTTAGGTTAAGTGTTACACAGTAAGGCTTCACAAGTTCTCCAAGTGAAGTTTTGTTTTTCTTCTTAATTTTTACGTTTACAGTTTATCACAGACCAATACATGCTGTTCGCACCACATGTGATTTAGCACATAATCAACCATCTCCTGAACAGACCTAGAGCTGGTCTATAAAAAGAAGATTCATGGGCACCTGGGTGGCTCAGTTGGTTAAGCAACTGCCTTCAGCTCAGGTCATGATCCCAGAGTCTTGGGATCGAGTCCCACATCAGGCTCCCAGCTCCAGGGGGAGTCTGCTTCTCCCTCTGCCCTTCTCCCCTCTCATGCTCTCTCTCACTGTCTCTATCTCAAATAAATAAATAAAATCTTTAAAAAAAAAAAAAGATTCATTTGGATGTTGCTACAATGTGTTTCTAAAGGCTCACTCTCAAGTTCCCTATATTCTCCTTGTTGGCCCTTTGCAATTTGTGGACCAGCACTGGGGCACCGACCACACTGGAAGGATGATAAACACAAATATTTACTAACATAAAGTCCGTGACTTGTTCTCAAACCCCAAGCTTCCTACCCTGCCTCTTGTCATTATCCACTATATATTTTCCTTTTCTTAACATCTCTGCACACATAACTATAAACAATTATATTTAAAGTAGAAAAATGATACAGTAGTATAGAAAACCAGAGTTGAAACCAATAGCAACATCAGTCCTAGAAATTGTACCCCAAACCAATCCCCCTTGACTGATGTACATGTGGTGTTGAGTATTCTCTGGCAAGACATGTGAATGAAACATGATTTCAAAAGCTGAAAATATTCAACAATTAATGCATATAATTGATTTGTCAGGACTATAGGGACCAGGGATAATTGAAAGGGATTCATGTCTGCCAGCTTTTACATCCACCTTTTAGAATTACATTTTTTAAATGGAAGCTAATTCTCTTGGTAAGACACTTGTATGACAAAGACACTCAAGGGGAAAATAGAGAATGCAGAAGCATTGTAGGACATTAGCCTTTCTCCATGATAGTTGTAAAATCTAGCTGTGTGAAGTATCTGGCTTAAACTGTAATGTTCTCAGTATCATTATTATTATTTTTTTACTTTCACTCACTTATTTTAAAATCTCATATAAATGCTTACATAGTTTCCGGTTTATTATAGATTGGTGCCATGGCTGGCTAGCTGAGTATCTGTAGTAGACACCAAATTTGTAGCAGATACTCATGGTTGCCTGTGGAAACAATCTCCCCAATCCCTTGTTATCAAAACCCTAATTGTGTTAAGATATTCACCTGTTAAAGAAAGTAAATCAATCACGGGAATTCTTTAATACTTATTTTAAGAGGGGGCATTTGACCTGTGAAATGGGAGAGAAACAGAGAAAATGTTTGAGGGAATTTCGAAGAAATATTTGCTAACTTTTGAAAAGGGACATCTCAGAAAAAACAGATTATTTGTCCACTTATATTGTCATGTCTGCCAATGAGGCCTAAAAATAAAACAGCAATCTTTACCTATGAAAAAAATCTAACATAGTTAACATGACAGAAGAAGGTGGAACAAAAAGCTGGATTCTTGATGACTTCCTTTTGCCAATGAACTAACCAATTCTAGAGCTGCTTTATCTCTGGACTCTGGCTAAGTGAATTAGTTTTCCATATTGCTTTGGTCATTTTTAGTTAGAGTGCAACTGAAATCATTTACACTTCTCACTGTATTAGGTGCCAGTGATAAGTATTTGAAGTAGATATGATTTGGCTGCTCTGTTTCTCACTACCTTCAGAGTTAGATAGGATTCATACTTCTGATGTTAATCCTGAATTAAGATTAGGATCTAGCCATGATTGGTAGTGAAGTAAGTTATATGAAAAGGGTTTATATTTATAGACTATAAGTTTGGCCATGTTCATTCTTCCCTAGGCCCATAGCTTAGTCATAAAACTTCATGAGATGCTTGTTTTCACATTTCATTACACAGTGTCTTGACCAAAAAGGGACCCAGGAACAGATTTAGACTTGTTTCTGTTGAATGTTGACTATGTGAAGTGACAGCGGTTTACATCCATACCTAAATGTCTTAGGACCTTAATGGACAAAAAAACAGTCACAGGTGAATAACTGTTGTTGGAAGTCTTTTGGAAATGCTCAGTCTCCAAGATTGAAGCTGCAGGTTGGTAGAGATTTACTTATAATAGCCTATGATATGAGAGCATTAGTTAAAAGAAATAGAAGGGGCCTAGTGAGCAATTAGCATTAATCAGATGTAACATATAAAAAAGGCATAATCCATTTCAATCATTGGGAGTAAGTTGAAGATTCTAAATCTTTAAAACCATGAATGGAAAAATAAGTTTAAAAAAGTTTAGTGGAGTTTTTTTTTTATTATTTTATTTTATTTATTTGAGAGAAAGAGAGAGAGAGCACAAACAGAGGGATCTGCGAAGGGAGCAGGAGAAGGCAGTGTCTTTAACCGACTGAGCCACCAAGGTGCCCCAGTTTAGTGGGTTTTATGTGGTTTTTAGAAAGAGATAAATAAATGGTAGGTACCCAAACCTGAGTGATATTACTGGTAAATGTGTTGTGTTGGGAATTTGTGGATAGAAATATTTCAGATCATTGATTAGGAAGTTTGCCGGTAATTGCACACTGTAAAACATCAGGTTGGGAAGAAAGTTGACACTGTATTTTGCTTTTTAAAAAGATCATAACTTTTTTAAAAATATGAAACACTACAAACATTAGACAGATGTGGTTTGAAATAAAATTTTTGATGAGATTCCTCCTAGGTAATTAGAATCATGGAATATTGTCAGGTGATGCAGCTTCCCTGGTCTCAAAACACTTAGAAAAATCTGTTATTTCAGATAAGCTCCCTAAGCAAAATTATATCACAGTGTTTAATTAACAGAAAATATGCTTTGATACACATACAGTTTCAAACTGAGAGAGACAATTTGGAATGCACAATTATTGTGTACTTTCGGTAAATAGAAGTGGTAAACAATATTTGCTGGTGTGTAAGCACTAGTTTCTCCCCCATAAGCTTCTTTATAGAAGATAACAAATTGTAAGGCCAAATGTACTTACTCATACACTTCTTAACAAAACAGGTAAAACCCAGTCTTATAACCACTGTGTTAAGTTCAGTGATTGCCAATCTCAATCTTTTTGGAGCTTTAAAATATCCCGCAGGTAAGAGTGACCCTAGACAATTACAACAGTATTCTAGGGGCAGTCCTAGAGTGACCAGTAGACAGACGGAGGCAAGTAAGAGATGTTCCAAATGGGTGGCTCAAGATGGGATCATTTATAGATCAAGCCAAGTAGGCAATATTGGAGAGGCTATATGATTCACATGCCCTGTTCATTTAAAGCAGAATGTCTAAAAACTCTCTTAGATACCTGGAAATTCTAACAATTTTAAGCTAGTTAATAAGGCATATATTCTCTAATTAAGACTCCCCCCCAAATCTTTATTGCATTAATAAGAAAAGCTTCTGGTATTGATATGCATCTAAAAAGAAAAGACACCCCCAACATGGTCTGGAAACTTCGTGGGGCCATGACTCACAACGGAATAACTGTTTATACTCCTACGTAGCTGATTGTCAGTCAAAACATAGTGAGTTTTACCAGGTTTTCTTTTCTTCCTTTCTATCTAACAATGATTATTTCTCCTATAAAAATGTCCTGACAAGAACCAATCTTTTTGATTGTGTACTATGGGCCTTTTCTCTTTCCAAGGAATATTGTAGTAAAAACCTAACACATGCTCATAAATATATTGTCTAAGAAATATTCTTTGCCAGAGATAATGATGGCTATAGCACCATTACATTATATTTATTATATTATGCTATACTATACTTACTATACTAATACTATACTGTACTATACTATACTATACTATACTATACTATATTCGCTGCCCCTAGAGAGTGGTCTTTTCATTAGAATACAATTACTGGGTTATATGTTATAGATAAGAACAATTGATTGTCCTGATCATGTTGCTTAATCTAGTTAATAAGTAGTTACTATTTTGATGTCTGTGTTATTATAGTTAAATATAAATGATGTAGTCTTCTGATTCCAGAAAAATAGAACAGTGACAACTTTTCTCCATATCTCCAGATAAACACAACTAGAATCCTGGGACATTATATATAAACCAACATAAGAAAACTCTAAGAGGTGGAGAGAAAAAAACAGACTAATCAGAGGTCCCAGAATGGAAAGTATGTTCGTGGTGAGTTTCCTTCTTCTCCTCTTCTCCTTACCTAATGTTACCCAGAAATGGTGCTGGAAAAGCCAACAACCTATAAACACCAATAGGCACTAACTAAAAAATGTGCTAACACAATCGTTTCTCTAGCCAAAGGACTAAGAAAGGTGTAGCTTATGAGGACACAAAACATTCACAAAATATTGGCTCCAACCCAACAAACAGCACACACACACAAACACACACACACACACACAACACACACACACTCATACTCACACACACCCCAGTGGTCTTACTACTACCTCACCAGCAAAGACTGGTTGGGGAACCCAAATTTCTACTTTTACCAATCTGTAGCAAGGCAGATGGTGTATCAGTGAAGGATGAGTAGGGAGCATGAACTTTCATCCCTGCTGAGCAATAATGAAGCCCTATCCTGTGATGTCAGCAGAGACCTGGTGGGGAATCTGAATTTCCATTCCCATCAAGCAATAAGGATCTCCTTTCTATTGGAGGAATGTGAGAGGAGGCCTAGTTGAGACTGAGGACATTCATCAGCACCCAAAAGTGATAAGGACATCTACCATTCCCCTATTAGTAAATCAGCATGGGAAACAATTAACATAGTACTCATGTACCCTCCCAGCTTGTTGGAAACCAAATTCCCACGTCCATCCAGCGGTAAAAAGGAATCCAAGACCTTGATAACAATAGGACTCAAACAGGGAACCTAGACTTCTATCCCTATTCGGCAGTAATAGTAGTATGAGGGCACACTCCCTTGCGCTGTCAGAATGATGACAAAGAAATCCACTAAAACAGAAAGTTTCTGTAAGGTCCAGAGTCTCATAATACATAAAATGTTCAGATTTCAACTGAAAATTATTTGTCTCATTAAGAACCAGGAAGATTTCAAAATGAGTATAAAAGTAATCAAAATATGCCAACATTAAGATGACATTATCTGATAGAGAATTTATAGTAGGCATCATAAGAAAAACACCATAGATATATCAAAATGGAATTCTTAAAAAATGTTCAGGTAAGCCAAAGAAAGGAACCATTGCCATGCTGCTTCTGTTTTTGAAATTACAGAGCATACTGAAGTCAGCAATATTTTTAGATGATGATCCAAGTATAAGGAATTATCACTTAGATATCTTAACTCACTAATGCTACTGCACTTCAATTTCCAATGAAGACAATGTAGTGTGTCTTCACATGGTTACACTTGGGTTAGTGAACAAGACTATGGGCATAATTAACCTGGGACTACAATTCCTGAGCAACAGGGCTTTCTGAGGTTTTCACAAAGCAACCGAAGGAATATAGAGGATGTATGCACATTTCTTATGTGAGAAATGCAAGAATTGCTTAATGCTTTTGTTCCTGGATTTCCTCTTCTACAATTTAAGGGATATTTTTGAGAATGAAATGAGTTAAACACAGTTATGTCAATCATAATGACATTGATGACAACAATGATGATGATGTTTTATTATCTAATTTGCCTTTGTATAGCATTTTAAAGTGTTAGAAAATATACATTTCTTTTCTTTCCCTATTTTAGAATGGCAACATATTAGGAAAGTAGGACATTCACAGGATGAAGGGAAATGACTGAGAAGAGTTAGAATAGTTTAGTTTCAAGTCTACCCTCCATGGTTCCATTCTGTCCTTGTATCTGCTCATGTCCTGATTCCTATCATCAATCCATTCATTCTTATACAGCTCTTTAGGGACCAATTCTGAATGCCATATTTATGATAAGATGAACACTAGAAATTCTGTATATAACATGGGATGTTTTTAATGATAAAAGAAAGGTAGCATAATAAAGTAGGTAAGAAACTCTTGTGTGGCTGATGGCTGGATACATTAAGAGATGGCTAGAATATGTGATAAAGCAAGTATAAGAAAAAATTTACTGTATAATTCATTGGTGGTTTTTGGCTGTACACTATACAGTGGCTCTTTGCATGACTTATTTAACTTTAAACTTACCTGTAGTTCACAATTCATTGTAAGGTAGCTTTTTTCCAGGAGAAAAAAAAAAAGTAAAATAAAAGAAGAAATGAGTCTGTTGGGAATAAGAGATTATGATAGGCTGACTGAACAAGTTGTTCTCTTTTTACTTGAATCAAAGAACAGATTTGTCATATTTCCCTGATGAAATTAATCCTAAAGTTTGCACCTTTCACTTACTAGAATATTAATGGAGTTGAATTATAAGACCCAATTCTTTAAACTTATTAGTTTTTCCTTTTACTCTTATTATTATTTCATGCCTTCAGATATTTAGGGATAAGATGAAGGGAAAAAGGTTTGCGTGAATAATAAATAGATACATTAAAATGGAATTATTAATAATAATTATAACTTTGAAAGATGTTACTATTGGAAGAAATTGGTTAAAAGGTGCATAAGAACTCTCTGTATTTTTTCTTAAAACAGCATGTGAATCTACACTTACCTCAAAATAAAAAATAAAATAAGAGAAATTTAAACCCCATAATATACACCAAATATTAAGTGTCTAATTTGGTATGGACCCAGATAAATTGCAACTGACTTTAGTCTAAAAACGCACTTATTCTACTCATGAATAGTGATAGTTTCATCTTTTTCCTTTAGGGTTCTTTGGAACATTTCCTTTTACTCAATTATATAGAATAATTATTAATTTGTCAATTACATTCATCTTTTGATATATTTGGAACACTGACACACTTTAATTTGATGTTCACCCTTCTAACTGCTTCTGGTTAGTGTCAGAAATGAATAGGGATTCCTCACTAGCTCATTCTCTGTGGAATATAGTAGGATGTATCCCTTTACATATGAGAAAAGCTGTTTTTTTGTTTTTTTAGATTTTATTTATATGAAAGAGAGTGAGCATGACTGGGGGGAGGGACAGAGAGAGAGAGACAAGCATACTTCCCACTGAGTTTGGAGCCCAGTGTGGATTGATCCCAGGACCCCAAGGTCATTTCCTGAGCCCAAGTCAGAAGCTTAACAACTGAGCCATCCAAGTGCCTGAGAAAAGCTGGTCTTAACCAGTCTTATTTAGTCTTCTTTTTAAGACTTTCTTCTTTTTTTTAAAAAAATAGCAGTTTTAGGTGTATTACAAAACTGACAGGAAGGTACAGAGATTTCCCATATGCCCACTAACTAGCCTAACACATGCAGAACCTCCCTTATTATCACATTAACATCACTCACCAAAGTAGCACATTTTTTTTACCATGGATTAATTAACCTGCATTGACACATCACAGTCACCCAAAGTCTAGAGTTTACCTTAGAGGTCACTGTTAATGTTGGATATTCTATTGGTTTTGACAAATGTATAATGATATATCCATCATTGTAATATCATACAGAATATTTTTACTGCCCTGAACATTCTCTGTGCTGCACCTATTCAACTATACTCTCTATCCCTGTCAACTACTGCCTTTGTAGTATATAAGTTTTGCCTTTTCCAAAATGTCATATTGTTGGAAATATACAGTATGTTGCTTTTTAGTAATGTGCATTTTATGTTCCTCCATTTCTCTTCATAGCTTAAATTGCTTACTTCTTTTTAGTGCTAAATATAATATTCCATTATTTAGATGTACTATGGTTTATCCATATATCTACTGAAGGACATCTTGGTTGCTTCCAAGTTGAGACGTGTATGAATAAGCTGTTGTAAACATCCTTGTGCAGATTTTTATGTAGACATAAGTTTTTAGCTCTCTGGGATTAATGCCAAGGATTGTGATTACTGGTTTATATGTTAAGAGTATGTTCAATTTTATAAGGAATTGCCAAATTGTTTTCCAAATTGGCCGTACCATTTTGCATTCCCATAAAAAATGTATAGAGTTCCTGTTGCTCCATATCCTAGTTAGTATTTGGTGGAATCAGCGTTCTGCATTTTCACCACTCTAATAGGCGTATAGTGGTATTATTTCATTGTTCCTTTAGTTTACATTTCCATGATGACATATGATATGGAACATCTTTTCATGTACTTATTTACCATCCATATAGCATCTTTGGTGAGTTGTCTGTTAAATTCACTAGCCCCATTTTTTAATCTGGTTTCTTTTCTTACTGAGTTTTGAGTGTTCTTTGTGTATTTTGTATAACAGTCCTTTATCAGATATGTCTTTTGAAAATATTTTCTCCCAATTTGGAACTTGTGTTCTCCTGACATTTTCTTTTTTTTTTTTTAATTAGGCAATTCTTTTTTTTCCCCAAATACGTTTATTTTATTTTTTTCAATGTTACAAGATTAATTGTTCATGCACCACACCCAATGCTCCATGCAATACGTGCCCTCCTCAATACCCACCACCAGGCTCTTGACATTTTCTTACATAGAAGGCAGAAGTTTCTAATTTTAGTGAAGTGTAGCTTATCAATTATTTCTTTCATGGATCACGTCTTTGGTGTTATATTTAAAAGGACATTCCCATACCCAAGTTCATCTAGGTTTTCTATAAGTTGTCCTCTAAGTTCTGCATTTTACATTTAAACCTATGATCTATTTTGTTAATTCTCGTGAAGAGTGTATGTTCTGTGTTTAGATTATTATTTATTTATTTCTAAATGTCACCATCCAGTTGTTCTAGCACCATTTCTCAAAGAGGGTATCTTTGCTCCATTGTACTGCCATTGTTCCTTTGTCAAAGATCGGTTGACTATATTTATGGCAGTCTGCTCCTGGGCTTTCCATTCTATTCCTTGATATGTTTCTCTGTTCTCTCACCAATATCACAATTACTATAGCTTAGAGTAAGTCTTGAAGTTGTATAGTATCAGTCCTCCAAATTTGTTCTCCTTTAATATTATATAGGCTATTCTGAGTCTTTTGCCTCACCATAAAAAATTTAGAATTAGTTTGACCATATCTATAAATTATCTAACTGGAATTTGGATTGGAGTTGCGTTAAATCCATATGTCAGTTTGGGAAGAGCTGACGTTTGACACTATTGAGTCTTCCTATCCATGAAGATGAAATCTCTCTGCAATTATTTATTTATTTTCTTTGCTTTTGTTCATCAGAGTTTTATTGTATACTGAATACAGACCCTGGATATTTTTTTTAGATTTATACCTCAGGATTTCA
>CM052810.1:84608193-84706721 GCA_028533885.1 Nasua narica | reverse complement strand
CCCCCCCCCCCCCCCCCCCCCGCCGCTCTCTGCCTGCCTCTCTGCCTAATTGTGATCTCTCTCTCTCTCTGTCAAATAAATAAATAAATAAATTTTTTTAAAAAAAAATTCCAGTTGTTCATTTTTATTTATAGGAAAGCATTGACTTTAAATATTAATCTTATAATTTACAACCTTGATAAGATCAACTATTAGTTGGAGATTTTTGTCAGCTCTTTTGGAATTTCTACATAGATGATCATGACATTTTTTAATAAAAGTTTGTTTTTTCCTTCCCACGATGTATAATTTTTTCTCTTTTTCTTGAGTTATGGCATTAACAAGGACTTTGGAGTATGATGTTGAAAAGGAGTAGCAGGAGGGGACATCCTTGCCTTGTATGTGATATTAATGGAAAAGCTTGTTTCTCACCATTAAGTATGATGTTAACTGTAAATTTTTTATAGATATCCTTTAATGTGTGGAAGAAATTCTTCTGTATGCCTAGTTTACTGAGAATTTTTATTGTGAATGGGTATTAGATTTTGCAAAATGCTTTTTCTGCATCTGTTGACATGATCATGTGATTTTTCCCTTTTAGCCTGTTGATTTGGTGGATTACATTAATTTATTTTCAAATGTTGAACCAGCCTTGCATACCTGAGATGAATTCTATTTGGTCATGGTGTATAATTCTTCTAATTTTTTAAATATATTGTTGAATTCAATTCATTAGTATTTTGTTAAGGTTTTTACATCTATGATTATGAAAGATACTAGTCTATAGTTTTCTTGTGATGTTTTTGTCTGGTTTTGGTATTAGAATGATGCTAGTCATATAGAATGAGTAAGGAAGTATTTCTTATGTTTCTGTTGTCTGAATGAGATTGTAGAGATTTCTCCCTTAAAATTTTGGTAGAATTCATCTGTGAACCCACCTGGGCCTGGTGTTTTTTTCTGTTTTAGAAGTTTATTCATGATAGATTCAATTTATCTAATACATATGGGCCTACCCAGCTTGTATATTTCCTTTTATGTGAGTTTTTGCAGATAGTGTCTTTCAAAGAATTGGTTCATTTCATCTAGGTTATCAGATTTGTGGGAAGTTGTTCATACTTTCCTTATTATCCTTTAATTTACATGGGATATGTAGTGATGTTCCCTCTTCCATTTCTGATATTAGTAATTTGTGTCTTCTCTCTTTTTTTCTTAGTTAGCCTACCTAGATACTTAATCAATTTTGTTGACCATTTTAAGAATCAGTTGTTGGTTTCATTGATTTTCTCTATTGTTTTCCTGTTTTCACTTTTACTGATTTCTGCTCTAATTCTTAATATTTCTTTTCATCTGCTTTCTTTGGATTTAATTTGCTTTTCTTTCTACTCTAAGTAGAAAGTTAGATTACTTATGTTAACTCTTCTTTTCTAATATTTACATTCAATGCTATAAATTTCCCTCTCAATACTTCTTTTTGCTACTTCTCACATATTTTTAAGATGTGTTTTTATTTTTATTTATTGTGAAAAATTTTAAAATTTTTCTTGAGATTACTTCTTTGATCCCTGTGTCATTTTGAGGTATGCTATTTAATTTTCACATTTTCTGGTTACCTATTATTGGTTTCTAGTTTAATTCAGTTGTTGTATGAGAGAAAACATTGTATGATTTCCTTTCTTTTACGTTTATTAAGATATGTTTTATGGCCCAGAATGTGATCTTTTTAAGCTTGTGAAAAATGTGTATCCTCTGCTGTTGGGTGATGTATACTATAGGGATAGTTCTCCCAGAAGACATTCCTTAATGTATATACATCAAATAACAGAGGATCAAACTGTATAAGGTGGAGAAATAGACAAGTCCACTATCAGCTGGGGACTTTACTTCCCCTCTTTCAGAAATGAACAGATCCAGCAGGCAGAAAATCATTAAGAACGTAGTTGAACTCAACAACACCATCAATCATCTGGACATAATTGACATCTATAGAATACATTATCTAGCACTTTCTCAGAAAAATAAAAATTGAGGCACTTTGTTGCTGGTAGGCTTGCCTTGCAAGAAATGTTAAATTCTTTAAAGACAATCAAAATGGTACAGATCAGTAACTTGAACATACATAAATAATAGAAGTGCATCAAAGAAGGAATATAAACAGGTGTAAAATAAAAACTCTTAGTTATCTTATTCTTAATTGATCTAACAGATGACAGTTTGTGCCAAATAATGATAGCAACTACGTGTTTGACTTTGTGTGCTTATATATATATTTTATGCACACATGTAGGCTTATATATAAGTGAAAAAATGACAGCAAAAATGCAAGAAACAGAAAGAAGAAATAGGATTACTTCATTATTTTATGGTACTCACACTACTTGTGGAGTGATACAGTGTTATTAAAAAGTGGACTTGGGTTAGTTGTAAATGTGCATTACAAACACTCTAGGGCAACCATTAGAAAAAAAATGAAGTATAATTGGTATGATAAGACAGAATTGAATCATATAAAATTCTGTTAAACCATAAAAATCAGAATAGGTACAAACAACAAAAATAGGAACCAAGAATAAGGTGACCAACTAGAAAATAGTAACAGGTATGATAGATATTAATCCAATTATATCAATAATCACTTTGAAAGTCAGTGGTCTAAATGCACCAGTTAAAGACAGAAAGTCTCAGAAAGGATCAAAAAACACCACCGAGGGGCGCCTGGGTGGCTCAGACATTAAGTGGCTGCCTTCTCCTCAAGTCATGACCCCAGGGTCCTGGGATGGAGCCCTCCATCAGGCTCCTTGCTCAGCAGGAAGCCTACTTCTCCCTCTCCCACTCCCCCTGCTTGTGTTCCCTCTCGTGCTGTCCACTGTATCTCTCTGTCAAATAAATAAATAAAATCTTAAAAAAAAAACCACCCATATCTGTGTTGTCTACAAGAAACCATTTTAAATATAAAGACACACTTAGATTATAAGTAAATGGAGGGAGAAAAATATATCATGTTAACACTAATGAAAACAAAGTGGGAGTAGCTGTATTAATTTCAGACAAAGCAGACTTGAAAATGAGGAATTGATTAAGAAAAAGAGAAAAAAATGTACTCTGAGTTTCCTAGATATCTGACATTAATTGGGGGTAATTTTTTCATTATTGTTTCAAATATTTCTTCTGCTCCTTTCTCTTTTCCTTCTTCTGGTGTTCTGATTAATAATGTATATGTTCTATATTTTGTAGTTGTTCCATGGTCCTTGGACATTCTGTTCTCTACTGGATAAAAAGCCCTTTTACTGCTATAAGTAGGCCTTTAGTAATGTGGTGGTGAGGCGTATGTTTGTGATGGGGGAAGCATTCTGTAGCCTGTGACGAGGACCCAGTATCTTTGTGAGCTTCTACCTCTGGACTTGGACCTTCACAAATATGTTTCAGTTTCTATTTCTTCTCCCCTTAGGTTGGACAGGACAGGTAGAGCAGACTGGAATTGGGTATTTCCCTTTCCCAGGTCATTTAGGCTCACAGAATACTTCATCAGGTTAGGCTCTGGATAACTCCATTCCTCTGAGGGTAGACCTTGTGAAAAAGAACAGAGCACTCTGGTTTATTTCAAAAATGGCTTCTTTCCCTCCCCCTGCTGCAAACCTGAAGGAGTTTTTCTCCTCTATTTACTGCAAGAACCTGGCTGATCTCCTGGAGGTACAATATTTGGGTTAACAGGACTTACCTATTAGAGTGGTCCACAGGGAGCCTCCAGGAATTTGTCGATTACCTTTCGAGTTTCCTTACACCAGCTCTGGTTCCTGCATGTTTTCTGCTTGTGAGTCTTTCTCTAGTACGCCAACTCCCTATATTCACCTGTCTCTCTAATATTGGGGGCAGTACTTTGCTAGGAGTATGAGTATGAACACCAAAGCTAATTCATCTCAATATTTTCAATCCACCTAAAGGAAGACAGAAAAGTATCACTGTTCGTTTGCTCCAAGTTCATTCATTGTTCATAGTTCAGTTGTCACAGGTAAGAATGCTAAATATCTATTTATTCAAAGAGAGTCTGTCTGCACAGTTACCTGAATATTCAGAAAATAGAATTATTTCATTATATATTTAACTAGGTCCTACTGGGAGCATATTAAAATACGTGCTTTGTTTATTACTGCGTAGCAAACTAGTTTTTGAGCCCCCAATCCTAGTGACTTAACCTAACAATTTATTGTCTTCATTCACACTTCTGGAGGCTGACAATCTCAGCTAGCCAGGGTTGTTTGTTGAATGAATGAATGAATGAATGAATGAATGAATGACTTTAATCAGGCCCAATAAATCACCTATTGATTATTTCTTACTTAGTGTTTAGTTACAGTGATTTGGCAAGCATTTTGATGAATGAATAAATACATGAATGCACCTGAAGATAAATGTCTGATGGAGTAAAACAACCTTTCTACCAGAGACTATATATTAGTCATAGTTCACAAGTAAATTAGCGATATAAACGTTGAAGTTGCCTCAGTGTAAAGTCCACGAGTTTTGCCTAACAAGTATTTCTGTGCTATAATTAGATTGAATTGACTGTACCATCCAAAGGAAAAATAGAAATTTCATTACATTACCTTTATCTATAACTGTTAGCGAGAAAATAATCTCTGAGAAATGAGATTAATTCTCTAAATTTAAAGTAATAACTATCTTTAACAAAATGGTATACAAATGTACCAGTGGTTCTTATTTTGCTTAGAGTACCAGTTCATCTTTTCACCCCCAACATCAAATTCTGTGAGAAATTGCCACAAAATCACAAATCCTGATAAAATTACACCAAACAAAAACTGTAAAAAAAATCCATCCTCAAATAACAATAGCAATGTTGTCTGAGTTTCTAGTGCAGGGTCAGAAATTCTCCAATTACTTTTATCTTCACGTGAAACGTTTGTTAATTTAAAATTTGAATTTAAACATGAAGGACATTGTTTCCTCCAGGCTTTCTAAACCAAATCAGTATGTGTGATTTAAATCTTTCTTCACCTTCTAATCTTTTAAAATCTAATGAGGCAAATGTTTTTGTCCCAACATTGTATTATCACATCAAAGTTCTTCTGCTATTGCCAGTTCCTCTGCTGTTCTAAGTTCGGTGACTTTTATATAAAACTTGAGCAAAATGTTATTTGCCTGAGTAGTTTTTACTTTCTAGTATCCTGAAAGTACACTTAAGATCTGTTTTGTAAAATGAAGTGAATTATAAGGTGTCATTCCCTGAAATAACATTCAAGTGTATTAATTGCAAATTGATTCATTAAGAAAATGTTTAAAGTACACTATCTCTTCCTTGATTTTCACAATCCTCCTGAGAAACCACTTGTTACTTAAACATCCTTTATTTTCTTGGGAAAATTTATTTTAAAGTTAGGAACTGAAAAATGAATGCGTCAGCAAGACCTATCCTTTTATTTGCAGAAAGAGAGGTCATGGAAGTGATTTCTTAATATAATACTGTAAACTACCAATTTATAGAAGATGTATCTTAGTAATTCCAAAAAGCTTTTGGAAACTCTCTCTATATATTTAAAAATTGAATAAATGTTATTTATAATTTTGTTTTTTATCAAGTGATACTGTATAATAAACAAGGATAGTATATATGTAAGTATATATGAATTCACAAATGGTTGTAAGAAATGTAGATGGATTTGATAAAGTAGTAATGACATTTGAAATGTCAAGGAAGTTTGTTTTCCCATTAACATGATTTTTTTTTATTGGTTTTCAATGTTATGGGACCTAGTAATGATCATAAATTAGGAAGAAAAGCTGTAAATAAAGTTCTGAATTCATTTCCTCTCATTTCGTTGAAATCTTTCTCCTGTATTTCATTCAAATGTCACCCAATGTTCACTCTTCTATCCTGTTGTCTTCAATTCCAAACACATTATATCTATCCTTGTCCCAAAGATTTGCTTCCACATCTCATCAGCTTATACTGTATTCCTTCTCTTCCTCTGAGAATTATATTTAAGATAATCCCAGGTCTGTGGCCCGCAATCCTACCTCATTCTGCTAAAGAAAACATGACAGTGCTCTCAATAGGCTGTAAGATGATAACTATTCACTCCTCAAGATGCATTAGAGATTTGAAAAAAAAAAAGTTATAGACAATTCCTCATTTTTAACCTGAATCAGTGTTGAAATACATCATCTACTACATTAGTGAATTAAGCTTCTTTCCCTCAGTATTTCTGTGAAAACTCTTTGCAGCTTTGATGTCTAGCTTAGATTTCTTAATTTCTTTATATTAAATCATTAGTACATTAATTTGATGTGTAAAGTGATGTGGTAATTAGACTAAGCATTTGACTCATTACCTGCTCTTTGAACATGGGCCAGTTATTCTAAATGGCTTGATTTCCAGTTTCCTCTTATAAAATACAGTTGAAAGTACCTGATTCTCTACTTCAGAAGTTGATTTTGAGGATCAGATAAGCCTATGAAATATTTAAAATTGGTGTACCTTGGTGGCTCATTCATTAAGCGTCTGCCTTCAGCTCAGGTCATGATCCCAGAGTCCTGGGATCAAGCGCCACATTGGGCTCCCTGCTCAGCAGGGAGCCTACTTCTCCCTCTCCCTCTGCCCCTGCTTGTGTTCCCTCTCTCGCTGTATCTCTCTCTGTCAAATAAATAAACAAAATCTTAAAAAAAAGAAATACTTAAAATTGCATCACTACCAGGTTTAAACAATTTAAAATAAATACTGAAATATAGTCCCAATTCCAATTATCATTTGATTTATATTAAAGATGAAATCTGAAACAAAAACTTATAAAGTACCTTTGTCTATTTTCCTTGTACACTGCGTTTACAGACATGGTGCATGCTATAAGCTGCAATTCTTATCATTAGGAATATTTTTTTTAATTTATTTTATTCTTACTGTTAAAGTGAAGGAAACATTGTCCAGTTCATCATCTCAATAGGAAGACAAGATATTTACACATGGAAATCCCACCCACGAACAATATAAATATAAACTGAAAGAAAACAGGAAAAAAAATAGGTTCCATGAATAGAGATTAAATTTTTAAAGAACTATTAAGAGAAGATTGAGAAGTCCCATGTTTCTTATATCTGTGACTATTTGTTGGTTGCTTATATATGAGAGGTAAGTGAGGTATTAAGCAATATATAAAATTATCTTATGTAACTCACAAGACTGATTAAAATACTGCTGCCTCTATTTTACAGATGAGAAACCCAAGACTCAGATTAAGAAACATTCCTGAAATAACATAGGTATTATAAATGGCTGTACCAAGATTTAGATCCAGGTTAGCTTGATTTTGAAGCCTGGGTTCTTGTCCACTCTTCTTCCTGAGGAGGTCTGTAAGGAAAGAGTGTGATTCAACTTAAGAGGGATAAGCAGCTACTGAGACCCTCTGACACTACACCAAAATTAGATGTACTGTTCAATATATTCTTCTTTGTGAATTTCATGTATTTTTATAGCAAGAAGAAATTAAGTACTTGTAATAGTTTGCTAAAAGCTATGATTATAGCAAGAAACTGCCTTTGTTTAATTTGGTGTGATTCTGTTTAAAAATAGGTACTTTCATTGTCTCTTAAAAATGAACAAAAGCACTTCCTTAGCTATCTCTCAAGTACAAGACAATCATTAAGACTAGGCGCACAATATATAGAGTAGGGGAAAAACCCTCAGATTTCTAGTGCTCAATCTGCAGAATATTAAAGTAACTACTATTTAATTTTTATTTGTGCTTACGTTTTTGAATTTAGTATCCATTTAATTGACAATAATAATAATAAATTGTGAATCAGTTTTTGGCAAAATTCGCAATAATTAAAATCCTAGAGGAGAGATTGTAGATTTTAACTTCATCTGTGACCCACAAATATCAGAGATTCACATTCTAGAAGCCTATGTGTATGGCTTGATGTCTTCAATTTATTTTAAATTACATAAAATTACATGTTGAGTAAAATTAATGCATTCACCCTCATCATATCTGGCACCAAAAATATTTTAAACTTTAGGATATAATTGTTAAATTTCAAAATAATACTGTTAACGTTCATACTTCAACATGGCATCATAAAATTTCTTGATTGAAATACTTTGAAAAATCCCAAACTCTTAAACACAAAATTCTCATTATGGTTGAAAAGACCCTCCAGGATATGACCCACATTTCCTCTCCAGACTGATGTTCTTGGTGTCTCTAATCCAGCTATACACATTTTATTTAATTACGTGAACTATTTAAGCACTTTCTTGCCTCAAGGTCCTTTTGCATACAATTTCTCTGATTAAAGCATTCTTTTCTATTTATGACTATCTAACTCTTACTTAGCTAAAATTTCCAAACTCAAGATAACTCGGTCTCATATAAAATTTAATTTCTGGATGTTTCTTCATCCACATCACAATTATGTACAAACTGAGTGCCTGATATGAACCAAATACTGTCAATAGGGTGGAGATCTAGCAGTGAAAGCAACTGTGCAAAATCCCTTCTTCAGAGGCTCAGTCATAGTTACTGTATTCATTCAGAGCAGCAAGCTCTGTGATAATGGGGTGGTAGGCTGATTTTATTTTCATGGAATTCCCCTAAGAGTTTTGGGGGTGGGGGGGGTTAGCCTGGTGGTGGGTATCGAGAGGGGCACGTACTGCATGGAGCACTGGGTGTGGTGCATGAACAATCAATCTTGTAACACTGAAAAATTAAAATAAATTTGGGAAAAAAAAAGAGTTTTGTTTACTAAACATCTCAGTTATAATAGAAGGATTTTAGTCAGTGTAATTTACTTTTGTAGAATTTATTGTAATACTAATATCCTTCAAAGCAAAGAACATTTCCTCTTAGAAGAGTGCTTCGATCAATTTTACAATTCCTGAGACCTGGAGAAAATGGTGAAATCTGTGGAATTTCCCCCCCCACACACACACACACCTTTTTTTTTCTCTTGGTCACACGTTCATACTTGTGCAGACCAGGTTACCAGACACTTACTCTATGAACTTTCATTTTGTGAACTTCCTTTTACTATTGTGTTTAATTATTAAAGTAGTTATCTTTACAATTAATCTTATAATTCACTCTTAAAAACTATTTTTATGATTGCACTTATAAATTACTGTTAATGGTTACTGTGACAATATTGTTCATAGTGTCACAGAAGAGTCATTACATTTTACAACCTTTTATTAAAACTACTTGCATATCATCCTTGTGAAGCTCTTGGGATAATTAGTTCTGTAAACTCATTGACAATTTTATCTCTCTTAAATTCTCTCCTTCATGTTCCTTAAGTGTGTATGTATGGTGTTGGAGATTGGTGGAAGCAGAGATTAAATTGCTTATTCGGTGTTCTGATATTTGATTACCAAGTTTAGGTTCACATTTCCTCAATCTATCAATTTCATGAAACTATAGATTTTATACTGATCCTATTTAAATTTCTATACTTATTACTCTAAAGAAGATAATAATTTTAGTCTCTATGCATGTGAATTCTTCGCTTTGCTCATATATACCTTTATTCAGGTGTGTTAATTATGTGCTAATTCAGTCCCAAGTGCACATTAATTAATTAAGCCATTCATTTATTCAACAAACAGTAATTGAATATCAATTGTGTGCTTGGCCCTAAGGACCCAAATTCATAGGCATTGCCTTCAAAGAGTTTGTTTCTAGCAGAATAATCAAAGAAGTAAACAAAGAAATCAAACCTAAAAATGTCTAAATACACTGAAATCCAGTATGTTATGAAAATACGGTGATTTGACAAAATGAAGCTTTGCCCAGGAATATTAGAAAGGTTTCCTGTAACAGGGAACAATTGAGCTGAGTTTTAAAGAGTGAACAAGAATTGACCATATGAAGACATGAAGAAGTATTTTAGGCAGAAGGGAGAGCACCATCAAAGAAGATATGCCCACATGGTCTACTTAACATAAAATGTGTGTTGTAAATAGATCAGAGAATGTGTATAGTTGGTTAGTTAATGGGGGGCTGAATAGAAAGGATGGGTAAAAATTACGGACTTGCTAAACTACCATAAGGAATCTGGACTTAATACATTGTGATAAAATTCCACAGATTTTATCTGTACCTGTATCGTTGTGATAACCCCACGGCCTGGCTCTTTTTGAGCTTTTATACCGACTGTTTTTAGTCTTCACCTCCTCCGCGCTCCCCCTCTGCCCCCCTCCTCGCCTCCTCTGCCCCCTAGACCGCAGGCCTGGGTCAGCTTCTCTCGGGGCGTGGCTGGAGGAGGCCTCCCGGAGGGACATTTTGTAAATGGAGTTCTGTCCTGTGGGCGTGTGACTTGATGTTTGTACCGCGATTTTGGTAATACCAAGCTTTATTAAACATACCGAGTTCATTTTTAACTAAAAAAAAAAAAACAAAAAAACAAAACAAAACAAAACTTTAATTCCGAGGTTTACTCCCTATTCTCTGTAAAACCAGGAGTCATTGCTCAGTAACACTGACAATTTCCTGTCACCGAAAAACAACAAATAGCTATTTCCCATACCACTGTGTATTATTTCATTTTTTACAATGAAAAATGCTCTAGCCCCTGCCCAGTTAATCTTCTTATTGGACTCTGATTTACATTCTTTCGTAATTCTTCAGCCATTTGCTTCCCTAATTTTTCCTTATTTCTGTATCTCTATCCCTTTCCAACTACTGGGTCATTCCTATCTCATCAAATTCACTTATTAAGATAAGCAAACAAACAAGTAAATAAATGTTAGAGAGCAATCACCCTTGACAAAAAGGTCTGAGAAAGAAATTTAGATGGACTTACTGGAATGTGTGCATGTGAAAATATTTATGTGACAATTTCTGCTTGTCGGCATAACAAAGATATAAAAAAATTCATAACAAACCTCAAAAGGCAGAAATTGTATGATCCAAATAATAAAACTATAGAAATTACAGCAAAAATTAAAGTACAACTAAGATAATTAAGAAAACCTCATCAGAGCTGAACTGAGCCAAAAATCTGATACTTCTTAGAACACTTGAAAATGTTCAGCATTACATATCAAACCATGGGTGGTGCCTAAACTGTACTTTGAATAAAATTCAAAGGTGTAATTATTAAATAAGAAAAAGTGCAGTTGGAACTCACTTGCTTGAAAATTAAGAAAAGCAGGAGAGATAAATTAACTGAAGATAAAATACTATGCTAATTATTAAAAAACATAAAATAACAATAAAACAATAACAAAAAAATCAAAAAAAAGGTAAAATTGCTTTAAAGTGCAAATGTTTTCAAGAAAGGTAAAGGAGAAAAAAGATTGCCTCAATTCTCTAGAGTCCCTGGCTGGCTCTAAACATTAGACTGACAAAGATTAACTGGAGAAAATTATGTAAGTTTTATTGAATTTTACATGTACAAAGGAACCTTCGCAAGAGAATGAAGACCCAAAGAAGTGGGCAAGATAGGAAGCTCTTATTCCTTTTAGACAAAGAAAAAATAATATTATAAAGAACTGACGAGACGAAGGGGTTGGGACTTGGGTTAGTAAGTGATGAAGAATTAACCACTTTGAGAACCTAAGGGTTAGTTTAATAAACTTCGTTTGTATAGGTTTGTCATCCCCCAGTTCCCCACCTCTGATGATAAAAATGTCTTCCTTCCTCATGGTACAGGAAGGCACCTTTCACAGGGGAATTTTATGACCTGTTTGAGGGAAGAAGTATGAGGTAGGTGAAGTCAGAGTGACCTCTCTGCTTCCTCTGTTTTCTCAGATTCCTTCGGCTTAAGATATTAAATATATTAAGGTGCCATTTTGGGGGGGGTAGCATTTCCTAAACCCCATCAGAAACATTTAGTCAAACAGGAGAGTATCTGTATCTGTGCTATATGAATAAATAAACCAACAACAAAGATAACAAAAACAAACAAAAGTTACTTGGAATTTGAAAGGACACAAAGTCAAAATACAGAAAAAATATAATAGAAGACAGTGTTAGGTACATATATCTCTGTTAATATATATGAAATAAAATTCCCTTGTATGCTTCTGGGATGATCAAGATTACTAAACCCGGTGAGGAAGCAGTAGGAAGCAGTATAAGTTTAAATAAACCAAAACCCCTGAAATGTCTACATTTTTCAAAAAGCTATATCCAAAAACAGCAGTGGGTTTTGGTTTTTAAAGAGACTAGCTCTAAAAGTTCTCTCTGTGATTTTCCTAAACTTTCAGTTGTGATAAAAAATGCAAAGCTGGTTTGAGCTCAAGTGTGAAGAAATTTTTCAGAGCAGATGGTTTTCCTCTCTTAGGAAAGGGAACCAGAGTCCAAAAATGGAATTGTGAGTAAGTAATTCAGTATGTTTCACAGACTAGGAGAACTTCATAATAGCCAAAGGCCCAGCTCAGAAGAACATATTAATATCAGACTCATCTCCCTTATTAAAATTAAGAGTTTGAGTTAATAGTGGTTAAATACCTCCATTTCTGTCCTGCGTTCAGAGAAAAGAAGCAAAACATGGGGAAATAACATTGTCAAATTTTTGAGATCTAGAAATAACAAGATCCTTCATACTCCTATAACATTTTTAGCTTTGACTGAGAGAAAAATTCAATCAAAATAGAGGTAACAAAGAGAAACATAATTTGCCCAATTAAAAATACATGTAAAAAGTAAACCTTATAATGATTTTCTTATAATGAAATTTATGATGGTAATTATTAACATATGCATACATACAGTACTATGTTAAAAAACGTAAGTTTACCCTTTTAGCAATTAAGTATACTGTACGGTATTGCTAACTATTGCTCGTTGTTGTATAACATATCTCTAAAACCCTTTTATCTTGTATGAGTAAAACTCTATATACTCTGTGAATAACGATGCCTCTTTCTCTCTCCACCCAATCCCTGGCAACTAGCATTCTATTTTCTATTTCTATGAGCTTGATTACTTTATTCACCTCAGGTAAGTGGAATCATGAAATGTGGGTATTTTCATGATTTGCTTATTTCTCTTAGCATAACGTCAAGTTTTATCCATGTCCAGGATTTCCCTCTTTTTAAGAGCTGAATAATATTCCATTATATGTATACGTGTACATACCACATTTTCTTTTTTCTTTTTTTAACTAAAATATAATTAATACACAGTATTATATTAGTTTCAGGTGCACCATGTGATGATTCAACCATGCCACTAGGATCTGTAAAGTCACCATCTGTCACCAAACAATGTTATTACCATATTCTTGATTATATTCCCTATGCTGTACTTTTCGCCGCAATTTCTTTAGCCTTTATCTGTCACTGGATGTTTAGCTTGCTTCCATTTCTTGGCTTTTGTGGATAATGCTGCAATGAACATAGATGTGCACATAGCTCTTTGAAAAGGCTCCTGTTCTCTACTCTTTTTGCTATATACCCAGAAGTGGGATTGGTGGATCACACTTTAGTTCCATTTTTTCATTTTTTGAAGAAAAACACTATTTCTTTACTTTTTTAAAATTTCTTTACTTTTTAGTGCAGTTTCCTTACAGTTTTCCATAATGGCTACACCATTTTACAATCTCACCAGTAGTGCGCAAGAGTTCCAATTTGTCTTCATCCTCCCCACATTTATTATTTTTAAAATTAAAAAAAATTATAGTAGCTATTTTAATGGACGTGAGGTGGCATCTCATGGTTGTTTCAATTTACATTTCATTGATGATTCTGTGATAATATGAAAAGATGTTTAGCATTTTTTCATATGCTTGTTGGACATTCGTATGCCTTTTTTTAAAAATACCTATTATTTTTCTATGCCCAATGTGGAGCCCAACATGGGACTTGAACTCACAACCCTGAGATCAAGACCTGAGCTGAGCTCAAGAGTCAGATGCTTAATCAACTGAGTCATTCAGGCACCCCTAGAAATATTTCTTCATTCTTAATTGGGTTATTTATTTTTTATATTGAGCTGTAGGAGTTCTTTATATATTCTGGATATTAACCCCTTATTCAATATATGGTTTGCAAATATTTTCTCTCATTCCACAGGTTGCCTTTTTACTCTATTAATTTGTTTTCTTTGCTACACAGAAGTGTTTAAGGTTGATATGGATCCATTTGTCTATTTTTGCTCTTATTGCCTGAGCTTTTGGTGTCATATCCAAGAGATCATTGCCCATTCTGATATCATGAAGGTATCTCCTTATGTATTCTCCTGGGACTTTTATAGTTTCAGGACTTATAATTAGGTTTTTAATCAATTTTGATTTAATTTTTATATATGAGGCAAGGTGTAAGGATCCATCTTCATTCTTTTCCATGTGAATATCAAGTTTTCCAAACGTTGTTTATTGAAAATACCATCCATTATCCATTTCATGGCTTTGGCACCCCTGTAGATCATTTGACCATATATAAGGATTTATTTTGTGCTTATTATTCTGTTTCATTATCCTATGTATCTGTCTTTATGCTATTACCATATTATTTTGCTTATTATGTTTTTAGAATGTGTTTCAATCTCAAGAAGTGTGAAGCCTACGGGTTTGTTCTTCCTTCACAGGATTGTTTTTGGCTATTTGAGGTCCATTTTGAGTTCACTCTAGTTGTACTTTGAGCTTCTTGAATTCAGATATCCATTTTCTTCCTCAGATTTGGGATGCTTGGGGCCATAATTTCTTCAAAAAAGCTATCTGTCCTTTTTCTTTTCACTTCCTTCTTGGGACTCTCATAATGCATGTATTAGTCCATCTTATGGTACCACGTTAGTCCCATAGGCTTTCTTCACTTAGATGCCTTATCTTTGAGTTCTGATTCTTTCTTCTACTTGATTATGTCTGCTGTTGAACTTCTCTGGTGAAGTTTTCAATTCAGTTGTATTCTTCACCTCCAGAGTTTCTTGATTTCTCTTTTTTTTATAGTTTCTCTTTGTTGATAATTCATATTTTGTTTGTACATTGTTTTCTTGATTTTGTTTAGTTGTCTCTCTTTTCTTGTAGATTTTTGGGCTTCTTTAAGTTAGGTAATTCACAGATCTCTGTTTTGGAGAATTGATTTTTGAAGATTTATGTTATTATTTTGATTGACTATATGTCTGTGTTTCTTTATATGCCTTTCAAATTTTTGCTAAGTTTTATGTATTTGAAAAAAATAGCCGCCATTCCAGTCGTTCGTTATAGGCTGACTTTATTCATGGCAATAATTTCACCAGTCAGCCTACCTACTGATTCTGGGGCCTCTGAAACAACTTTTGGGGGATGAAAATTTTCTGGGTTTGTGTGTTTAATTTCCTAATTAAAGAGGTTTGCTGATTTCTTTTTTAAGGCGTTCATAATCTCTTACTCCCTCTGGTGTCTGTCTGTAGTACAACAGGTTTCGTAGTGCTGCAGCCAAGCTTTCCTGCGTTTTTTTGTTTGTTTTGCTTTTTCCTCCTTGACAGGTTTCTGTTAGCACCATAAGTCAAGTGAGACAAAAATCAGTCCCTTGGGCAGCCTGGTGAAAAACTAGAATCTCAGATGCATACTCTACTCTTTTCACTCCCTCCCAAGGGAGAAGCCGTGAGCATTGGTTTTTCTCCTGTTACACTGAGCTGTGTCAGCTTAGGGATGGAGTGGTCAAGGGTAAAGTGAAATGGCTCTTCTTACCTGTTTCATGTGCCTGTTCTTGACTTTGCACACAACTGTCATACTGTGACTTCTTATATGGTTTTTGCAGTTCTCATCAAGATATTTTGATCCATACAGGCACACCTCATTATGTGTTTTGCTTTATTGTATGTTGCCAATATTATGATTTTTACAAATTGAGGGTTTGTGGCAACCCTGCATTGAGCAAGTTTTTGGTGCCAATTTCCCAACAGTCTTTGTTTATTTTATGGCTCTGTCACATTGTGGTCATTCTTGCAATATTGCAAAATATTTCATCATAGTTATATTATGGTGGTCTCTGTGATCAGTGATCTTTGATGTTACTGTTACTTTGATGTTATTGTAATTGTTTTGGGATGCCATGAACCATACCCATGTAAGACAGCCAACTTAACAGATAAATCCATGTGTTCTGACCGTAAATATGGTAGAAATAGTAAAAGAACTAGAATTACAAGTGGAGGCTTAAGATGTGACTGAATTGCTGTACTCTCCTGATAAAATTTTAACAGATGAGGAGATGCTTCTTATGGATGAGCAAACAAAGTGGTTTCTTGAGATGGAAACTACTCCTGGTGAAGATGTTGTGAAATTGTTGAAATGACAACAAAGGATTTAGGATAGTACATAAACTTAGTTGATAAAGCAATGGCAGGATTTTGAGAGGATTGACCCCAATTTTGAAAGAAGTTTGTGGATAAAATGCTATCAAACATCGCACGCAACAGAGAAGTCATTCATGAAAGGAATACTCAACCAATGCAGTAAACTTCACTGTTGTCTTATTTTAAGAAATGGCCACGGCCACCCCAACCTTTAGCAACCATCCCTCTGATCAGTCAGAAGCCATCAACATCAAGGCAAAACCCTCCACCAGCAAAAAGAAATTGATTTGTTGAAAACTCATATAATGGTTAACATTTTTTGGCAAGAAACTATTTTTTAATGAAGGTATGTACATAGTTTTTTTTTAGACATAACACTACTACACACTTAATAGACTAGAGTATATGTAAACCTAACTTTTATATGCACTGGGAAACACAAGAAATTTATTTGACTTGCTTTATTATGGTATTTGCTTTATGTGCTGGAACTGAACCCACAGTTACTAGGGGGTATGCCTGTATATTGTTAATTTGGTGTCTCTGTGGGGTAATGAGACCTGAGACTTCCCATTCTACCACATTTCTGGCTCACACATACTTCCTTAGCAACATTTGTACTGATAGAGAAAAATAATGTTTTAGTGTTAATTTAGGAAAAATAAATATCTGTACATATTAAAAAAAAAACAAATGTGTTAATTCTAAATTTAAACATTTTTCAGTCTGTAAACGTGATTCTGCCAAGATACCACAGGTGTGTTTTGGCTTAGCAGAGCAGAGGTAATTATCAGTGAAGTTTATTCCTCCCAAAATTCCTGCACAACTCCTTTTATGTTTAGAAAATATAAATGTCGGAATAACCAAAAGACAAACATTTTAGTTTTGTCCTTAGAAAATAATGATGAAGACTTGTGAGATTAATTGGACATAGTTTTAGAACTCCAAGAAATTTGGGAATCCATAGTTAGAACTAAAATTGCCTTCTTAGATTTGTGAGTATGACCATTCAGTTGAATTTTTAGTTTCATGTTTGTTACTATTTTGATTAAAATACATACTAACCATACACCTGGATGCAGATACTTTTAGATGATAATTCTTCAATCAACTCTACAAGGTTTCTCTAACACAAAATAATTCTTTTTAGTAACATGAGTAGAGCTGACTATAAAGCTGATTCTTTTTTAATTTCTATATCAGACCTCATATATCAAATTCTATTAAAAATACTTATGAAAAAACTGGACACCTATTGCTACAGTGGGGGGAGCTGGTGGAGTCTGGGAGTCACATTAGCCTGGGTTTAGATCCTGGCTATGTCCTTTTTTCACTGTGAAACTTTACGGAGCCCGTGTAACTCTTTTTAGCCTCAGTTTCTACTTATGCCAAAAGGAACAATGTTTGCATCACATTATTATGAGAAGTAAAATCAGATAAAATAGCCTTTGTAAAATAGGTAGTAGAATGCTCTACATTTAATAAATATTAGCTATTATAATGACAAAAAATATTTCCTCGATCTCATCATTCAAAAGTAATTTCTTCCATGGAATGTTCTTCGGGGCCTGTGGAGTGTGACATAGAATAATGATAAAGATTCACTAAGGCACACAAACTAGAATGGAGACTTCTTAAAAAAAGAAATGCAAACATTCTCTGAATGTTGTTTAAAACAGTTTTTTCACTTTTTTTTAATTTATGAAGATGATATTAAGAGAATACTGCTATTTGAAATTAGCAAAAATTTATAAAGAAACCCTTTCACTTCCAAGCATCATATTATCTTAGTTATTTAGGGAATTCTTTTTTATATTGGATTTCCCCAGAATCTTCAGGCTAGTAGAAATATTTTTTGGTATCCATGAGTTCTCCTTATTTTTAATTGTATACTGTTATACTAAAATGGATATTAGTAAAAACATAGTGTAATTTATAAGTCTATCACCAGTATTGATAATTACCATAAGGAACTTTCAGTATCAGTGTTTATACTTAACATTTTAAATTTTGTTGGTACAGAAACGTATTACTTCATGACAAACTAATAAAAACACACAGAAGTTGCTTTTTGTAGAACAATCCACTCAAGCTAACTGAAGGATAAATAATATCCTGAAACACTATAAAGATTCTAAACACTAAACACTTAATTATAGATCGAACAAAAGAAAATGGTGGGAGAATTGAACCATAACCTGGTGACTAGTAATTGTCCTAGAATTCTGACTGTGATAGAACATGAATGTCAGCTGTCAAGACTCTGTGTATGTTCCTGTATTTATTCATAAAATATTACTAGGCTCCTATTAGGTAGCATTTGCCTTTCAGCAAAATAATAAAATGACTTATTGAATTATTCTTAGTAATTTGAGTTTAAGGGTTGATAGTTTTATTTGCAGGATTTTTTTGTTGGATAAGAGTTATACAGATTATAAAGAGAAGAAGTTTACATTTATATATTCAAGCAACATTAAAATGAAAATGATTCAAGCCAACATTTTTTTTACTCCTCCTTAAAAATGTACTGAACGTATGCAAGTCTGAGAAACATTGATGGAGTACATAATGCTGCCAAAGTTTTGTTTCAGTTTCTGATAAGCTTACAGGCTTTTCACTTCCAAAGACACAGACTATACCGCAGATTTTTCTAGGGGTATAACATGAGAAAGAAGCTGTTGAGACGAGGAGATTGTTGACTTATGATATACATGTCTTGAAGTGATAAGCACTGTTGGAAAGCAGATATTACTATCACTTTACTCATGTAGAAATTAGAGGCTGAGATTCATTTATGATGGGCATTACATAGACAATAAGCAGGTGGGGAATGAAAAACATGGTTTAACTGATTCCAAAGTCTCTCTAATAATAAATACTGAAAACTAAAAATAAATAGTGAAATATTCTCCATCATAACTGATGTTTCTTATTCAAGATTTCTTTTAATTGAAAAAAATAATTTTCCCCCAGGGGAGAAAAAGAGGCTAACGTGTTAACATTGAGACAAAACATTAGTATCAAAAAAGAATTTTTAAATTCCACAAGCAATGATGTGGAAAATGTCAATTCATACTGTCACTACTAGCAAAGCATATTTACTAGTAAATTTTTACTTGTACATTGAAATAATGAACTCTACTTGGGCTAGAAAGTATATGAATCCATCTTCTAGCTTTATGATCCCATCATGTTCTTGAGGCCACAATCTAAAAAAATGCCCCCTTTCAATATTTAGAATGCATTCTGCTTTCTTTTTTTTTTTCCCCGGTTACTTTTATTTTTTCAGTGTTCCAAGATTCATTGTTCAGGCACCACACCCAGTGCTCCATGTAATACGTGCCCTCCTCAGTACCCACCACTAGGCTCGCCCAAGCCCCCACCCCCTCCCGTCCAAAACCCTCAGTTTGTTGCTCAGAGTCTACTGCAATAAAATTTCCTGTGTACCAAGCCAGCAAGTTTCTGAGCAAGGCATAAGATTTGCTTCACTCTCTGGCTCCCCTCTCCCTTCCCGGTGTTGTTTCCTAACACTTCCCCCGGGTGCCATATGGACTGGCCATGCCCTTCTTGTTATTATTCCCTCAAGACAGCAGGCACTTGCATGTTGCCACTTCACTGCGTGTGCTGTTTCTTTTGCCAGGACTCTATTCTCCACTCACTTTATTCTTGAGGAAGTTTTACTCTTTCTTCAAGACTCTGCTCAATTTTAAGTTCATCTGGAAGCTGAGTAGACTAATCCTATTCTTTATGTATTCATAAGAATAGCTCACAACTTTTGCCTCGTGCTTCACATCACATCCAGCATTATGTTCTATTAGCAGTTCCTGCAATGTGACTTTTAAAATCATAATTTCTATTCTAAGTGTTTATCTGTGGCAAGAAAGGTCCTTCTCTCCTTTATGTCATTAGCACCCAGTTAGATCATCACACAACAGGTCCTAAAGAAGTCAGTACAAATGGGATGTGGTTTGTGTGAAGCAACTAAAATCAAGTCATCAGTACAGAAGAGGAATCACAATTTTCTTGTTTTCAAGAGAAGAGACAAAGTTTTATTCAAAAATATCAATTTGGGGAAGCATGGGTGGCTCAGTTGGTTAAGCATCCATCTCTTGGTTTGGCCTCAGGTCTTGATCTCAGGATCCTGGGATGGAGCCCTGCATCCAGCTCCAAGCTCAACAGGGAGTTCTCTCTCTGTTCAGATTCTCTGTCCCTCTTCTGTCCTTCCTCTCTGTCCTTCCTGCCCCCATGTATGCACGTTCCTTCTCACTCTCTAAAATAAATGAATGAGTGAATGAATGAATGAAATCTTTAAAAATATGTATTGATTCATAGGTGGAGCACTTGCCAAAGAAATGGAATCGTATCTTAAAAGGAGGAAAGCAAAAGTCAATATGCAAAACAAAGAGTTTTAATTTGAATTTAATTTGAATTTTGTCAGTGTCATGCTAAATAATTGATCTGGATGCTTATATTTGATCCATTTGCTTTTAAAATATTTTGTTTTTATTATAAAATTGACAATGTATATTTTACAAAACATGTATAAATCAGACAATTATTAAGAGCACATCAAATAACACACTACATAGGCTAATGTTACCTTTGGGGTGAATTTCTTTTCACATGTGCAGAAATGTCAGGATATCATTTTAAAAAATATGTTACTTAAGCATTTATTAGCTACCTAATGTATTCTATGCTAGACCCTGGGAGACTCAATGGTAAGCAATATCAGACAAAATCTTTGTCTGGTTAAACTAAATTAATTTTAGATATTTAAATCTAAAAAAATACATGTATAATTACAAATGACATAATTTTATAAAAAAAAGATATATAGTATCATGACAGCATATGTCTTGGGCTCATGACCCAGATGAGGTTCAGGGAAATTTTTACTGAGGCAACAACTTATGACTTGAGATCTGAATATTGAAATTTGATGATTTTAATGATTTGTAATACTAAAAATGTAATGTCAAATAAAATAAATATCTGATTATATCACTTTCTCTGGATAAACAAAATCTTCTAGTGGATTTTGATTTTATCACAACAGAAATGGGAAACCATTGGAGGGTTTTGTACATAGAATTCAGCAGATATGGTCTAGGTTGTTTGATTTTTGTTAAAAATTAGCCACAAAACCTTATTTGCAAAGCAACCTACACGTTAGTCACTTGAATAAGGTGGAAAACAGGTCTCAGAGGCTAAATGGATAATATGGGGAAATGGCAGAAAAATTCACATTCTCACTTAGATTTGTGAGAATTGTCACTCCTTCCAAAGAATGTTTATTTTGCAGCCAGCCAAATACAGGTATGCACTATTTTTTTTTAAAGATTTTATTTATTTATTTGACAGAGAGAGATCACAAGTAGGCAGAGAGGCAGGCAGAGAGAGGGGGGGAAGCAGGCTCCCTGCTGAGCAGAGAGCCCAATGTGGGGCTCGATCCCAGGACCCTGAGATCATGACTTGAGCCGAAGGCAGAGGCTTTAACCCACTGAGCCACCCAGACGCCCCCAGGTATGCACTATTTTTATGAGAATCTCTTCAAGCATAAACCCAAACATAAAAATAATTGGTAAATTTTCTGTTTATGGAAGAATTTACCACAGACTTTCCTTATATGAAGAGTTCTTGTCATGCATCCCATGTGTGGCTTATAAATGTGTATTCATATTCAATTTCTTTTTCAGAAATACATTTTCTGGAAAAAGCATACTCTTTTTACCTTGAATCTAGCAAGTCTGAGATTCAACTAAGCCTTCTCTGATTCCGATAAATAACTAGAAAGTAAAAGAAAATGTAAAAATCTCTGTCTTTTTTATTCTGTATTCCAATAGCATAGTAATGTATTATAGTGTCTTGTTTGGATATTAAAACAAAGAAAACAAAAAGGTGATTCATGAAAACAGGGAGTGATTTTGTAAATTATAAAAATATATATTTATCCTTGTCTCAAGTACATGTCTGCAGTGATCATCATATGTCTCCAACCCAATGCAAAGAGAGATCACTTGGCAGTTCCTGTCATTCTCATATGAGAAGGACACAGCCGAGTTTAGTACTAGTGGGCTTCAAACCATGAACCCTAATGAATGCTATGAAGTCTCAAATTCTCATTAGATATATTTCTGCATGATAAGGCCACTGTTTCAACAGTAGACAGACATAGTTTTGCATCTTGCTTTGCTACCTATTTACTGTGTGAGTTCATGCAATTACTTAACCTTTCTGATCTGCAAAATGAGAATATATACCTGACTAGACCTGACTATGGTTGGGAGAAGATAACGTGTTGCATGTAAAATAACAATGCTTGGAAGGACTGCGTTTTAGTGAGGAGACAGATTATAAATCAAAGGATACATTAAAGTTTGCCTAAACTTACCTGAATTACGTATAGACTTACATAGTTCTTAGGGGTGTGTATGTGTTAAACATCTACATACATGTATATATATTCAATATGCATGATGAATATATACATATACACACATATATATACATGTACAATGCTAGATTGCCATAGTAATGGCACTCTGAAATCACAGATTTACTCTGAAGAACTGTTGTGTCAGAAGGTATTTAGGCATTAGTGTCACAGATGCTTCAACAGATGGACAATAGTATCTGTAGAGCATGTATCATAGAAAATTGTGAAATGGTGTAGAGAAATAAATCCTGATGGTCTGACAGGAAAGTATAGATGAAATGCAAGATGTTTGTATTTCTATTTTTAAGTTTAGAAAATGTATGGCTCTCCTCACTGTATATTTCCTTTCATTCCTTCATGTTCCTTCTATTTATTCATTCAGATTCTTACTGTCATCTTGTTTCACCTTTGCTGTGGTTAAATTTATTTTCCTCAGCATAGAAACCTCACTTTATGTTCCTCAATAACTGTCTGAAGCATCCGTCAATCTCTGTCCCCCAATACGGCTTAGAGGTGAGCACAGGTAGGAACTGTTCGCAAGTAGGCTCCGTGTTCTCTTCACACACACTGACACACAGTCCCTCACCCACACACATGTCATACTTACAAGAGTAATACTTATTTTTGAGATGTCTTTTTTTGCTTGTCTGTATTTCTGACAGTGAGCACGACTGAGATATTTTAAATAAACTTCTTTTGGTTGGTATGATCTAAAGTATGTAATTTAGTGTACATGCTCAACTGGTAGGAATGTGATAAATCAGAGTCAGAAAATGTGTTGACTAAAACAATAGTGAGGATGAGAAAGATGTCTATGGATGAAGCACCATGAATGCAGGCTTATAAGTTCTTATGCGTAATGAGGATTCACATCTTTCCATTCTCTCTTGTTACTGTGAAATATGCTCATTTTAAAGTTTGTAATTAAAAGACAGCAGATGGTGAAGGCAAAGATAAAAGGAATAGGTCACTGAAATGACCGAGTATCCTTCTCTCGAAATTCCAGTAAAAATATGCATTCCTGCATTATTTCACAAGATGCTCCCCAGAATAAAATATGTAAAACAATTAAACACTTTTTACTAATTCAAAAATATTTCATGCTGTTTGTGTCAAATCTGAATTATCTCTGTTTCCTATCTTTTATAAGAATGTTGTTTAGGATGTCTTTTTTATTAGTAATTAATATTCTAACAATTAAAATTTTTACTGTTATGAATTTTATATTTATTTTTCTACCTTTACATTAATCATACTTAGAACACTATTAGTATTAATTTTAAAATTAATATTAAAACATATTATAAATATCTTAATATAAACGCTTTATCATATAAACAAAAAGAGAAGAAATTTTTTACTAACATCTCCTGAAAGCGATTCATCAAGCAGTTCGTATATTGATTTTACCAAGAGGAGTGAAACTAAACTATGTTTTCTGATTACAACAGTCGCTTGACTTCAAAATAATTTAAGAATACCAATATCTTGCCCTCTCAGTTTTTAGTATATTTATATCAACAGCAACGGATAATTATTTAGAGCAAAAAGAAATCCACTTGAACCTCAATATAGCATTAAAAAAGATAGAATGTCTTTCCTCAGAATTTAATTACCAGCATAGCTAAATCTTTTCTTACAATGGTGACAAAAGTCTTTTTATGATATAGTGGCTGTTGGTTTTCTTTTTCTCTCTCTTTTCTTTCTTCCTTTCTTTCTTTGTGTGCGAAGAAACACTGCTGTTCCTTAAAACTTGCAACTTCAAATATGACTACTGAAGTGACTGTAATTGCTATGAACTGTACGACTTAAGTTAAAATTTAATATAACAAAATATTGAGGACCTGAACAACTTATATTTGATTATATTGATGACTTTGTTAGTGAGGAATTACAGAATCAATAATTTTCTTAACATTTCACCTGACTGAATTTTATCAACAGCAGAACTTGCAAATTCAAAATAAAATACTGCCAAAAACAAACTCTAGTGGAATTTGGTTGCAAAATATTTCTATATAATATAGAGAAACTAGATTTATGTCCTTCAGAGTAATTATTTTATCTTGTTCCTGTAGGTAATTCAGATTGGTTTCAAAGTCTTCTGAATTTTGAGTAAATGTATAGACTTGAGGAAAATTGAAATATAACACAAGGACACCCCACATGGATAGAAAAAGAAATGCCTAGATATTGGTTGAAATGATCAAAGGTAAGTACCTTGTATTCAGGGGGGAAAAAATAGCAAACCCTGCAAGTTTGATAAAATTCCATTGTTTTAAGTGAAATTCAAACCAGAGCCTTTTATAAACAAAATAGAATCTGAAATGAATCTTCATTTAATACTGATAACAGGAAAGAACAATATATTTGGCAAGCACAGTTTAAAAGTTGGTGAAGTGCTGTGTCTGTAAACCTTTTCTTACACCCCCTTGTTTGACATTCACATACTATTTAATTTAGGAATGCTACAGTAAAATGTATGCAACTCTCTGTTGGGAACTATGAGACCCAGCTTTGCCACAATAGTTAATTGTTTAACTTTTTCAGCCTGAATATTTTTAGTCAAAAGTTGGAATTATAGAACTTGAGTCATTTTCCTTGGCAATTATCAGATGTAATGTAGTTAAGAGCATAGATTTAAGAGCAGATGGCCTGGATTCAAATCTAAGCTCTGTTACTTATGAGCTATATGACTATGGAAGAGGAATCTAACATCTCTGTGTGCTATTCCTCATCTGTAAATGAATTGTTACGAGAACAAAATGGTCTAATATTTGCAAAGTGCTTAGGATGGTGTCTGACACATAATAAGCATGCTATAAATGATGGCATAATAAAATAATCATTTTTATGAATAATATGTAATAAAACATATCATATGATATAATTATATAATTATAGGTTACATTCATAATTATATATTTTTATTATATAATATTATATATTAATATATTTGTATAATTTATATTATAATTAATAAATATATATTATATGTTGTGTATATACAAGTATAATTATATAGTCATTAATGTAATTTATAATTATATAATTATATTATACAAGTTTATATAATATTACGTAATATAATTTAAATAACTAGTATAGTATAATTACATATGGCTTATGTAAGTATTATATAATAACAGTTACTAAAATTATTATTATGTAATAATACTTTGGCTTCCATTTTAGGAGTTCTGATTTAGAACTTTTCCCTGAGAGACAGACCACTTTTATAGGGAAAACAAGACTAGATTTCTGGGGTGCCTGGGTAGCTTAGTCACTGAGCGTCTGCCTTAGGCTCAGGTCATCATCCCAGGATTCTGGGATCAAGCCCTACATTGGGCTCCCTGCTCGGCAGGAAGCCTCCTTCTCCCTCTCCCAATCCCCCTGCTTCTGTTCCCTCTCTCGTCTCTGTCAGATAAATAAATAAAACCTTTTTAAAAAAAAGACTAGATTTTGAGGCTTCAAGTCCAAGACCACATTTAGGACTGTGATATATTCTCCAAAATAATGATTGCCAACATAGGAACATGCTTGGTTGGAGTTCACTAAGCTGTTATGGTGATAATCTGACTTGCCTTCTGGAATTGAAATTTCAGTCTTTGGTACACATTAGAGATGTGGAAAGCACAAAGGAAGAGCCACACTTTGAAAGAACTGGGGTGAAAAGCTGAGATTCAATAATAGCACTCTGGCTCCACAGCCTGAATCATGTCTGTCTAGCCTTTTTAACAATTTATTATGGATTATGAATTTTAAACATATGTACGAAAAGACATTATAATGCACTAAATCCCCATATGCCCATCATTCAGCCTCAAAAGCTGTCAGTTCATATCCAACTTTGTTGAATTTTCATCCTCATCTACTTCCCCTTGTCTTAGAATATTTTCAAGCAAATTCCTACATTTTATTTTATCCACTGATATAAGGATTTAAAAAAATACTTAAAGTAACACACCTATATAAGTAACAAGAATTTATTAATAAAATTCTTTATCTAGTTCGTGTTTAAATTCCTAAGTGTCTTATAAATGTCGTAATGACAGATAGTAATTTTCTCTATTTGAAACTACTAATAAGACTTTTAAAATCTTTTTTAAGTTAGAGTTTCCTATACCCTCTCTTTTTCCTCCATCCTATAGCTTCCCATAGACTGGATTTTGGTACAGAGTAGTTGACTGTTACTGTCTCTTCTGATTTCCTAAAAACTGATAATTAGATCCAAATTAGTGTTTTGTTTTATTTTTTCAGAACTTCTTGGGTATTTGATTTTTAAAAAGCTTTTCTTCCATCAGAAAGTAATAATGTTTGAATCTCTCTTTTTCATCTCTCTCTGTTATTTATGATAGTGTCTGGATTATTCAAAAAGAGTGTGAAATGGTAATATATCCATTATATTATTTCTTTTCCACTTTTTCTTGAAATAATTCTTTAATGATAAACTTCCCTTCATCTATAATTTGGCTATTCAGGGATTCAGTTTGTGTAGAAAAGATAGGATAAATGTTTGATTTTTTTCTTTAGTTTTCAGATAAGAAGTTGGTTCCCAAGTCTCTTCCAATAAAGACAAATTTAGTTTTATTATTTCTGTTTCAACATGAATTAATACAATTAAGCATTTCTAGTTTGTATTTAACATACTTTAATATTATATTTTAAATATTTACAACATTATATAACAAAACTGTGTAAACCTAAAGTTGAAAAACTGTATAGTGTACAGCCATGTAACTATCAACTAATTTCATAATTAACTTTTTATATTTATCACATGTCATATATTCATATATCATATATTATTACATATCCATCTATCCATGTTTCTATACCATCAGTCAAGCCTAAGTTTTTACTCTATTATACAACTTTACATTTATCATTAAAAATATGTTACAAGATACACAGGATACTTGGTATCCTTAACCTCATAAATATGGCATTCAAGTTGGTCCCTAAATAGTTATGTAAGATGGATGGATGGATGGATGGATGGATGGATGGATGGATGGATGGACAGACGGACGGACGGTTGGATGGACGGTTGGATGAATGGATAAATGGTTGGACAGACAGAAGGATGGATGAATGGATGGTTGGTTGATTGGATGGCTGGATGAATGGAGGCCTCCAAAAGTACCTTTTGCAAGGACAGAATGCAACTGAGAGGGTTGGAATTTTAAAACAAAGCTCTTCTGTCTCTTCTTACCCATTTCCTTTCATCCTATGAATTTTTTACCTTGCAAGTTTGTTGCAGTTCTAAAATGGAAAAAAAAAAAAAGACTTTATTTTTCAGTACTTGTAAATGCTATACATAGACAAATTATAATAATACAAAATCATTATGTTCATGATTATCATTGATAAGATTGAGCAATTAACTCACTTGATCCTCACAAATATTCCCCAAATTATACAGGGGAAAATCAAAACACAAAGACATTAAGTAATTTGTATATGTTACGTAAGAAATGTGTATCTACTCCTCTTCTGATAACCTACCTTTAGTCTCTTCATGAAAACCTTAGAAATTACTGTAGCTCAGGAATTACAGTCCCTAGGTGGTTATGCCCATATTCTTTTCACTGACATAAGTGTTGCCGTGGTTTTTTTCTTTCTTGTGAAGACACACTACTTTATTTTCCTTGGAAATTAAACTTCAGTAATATTACTGAGTTAAGATGTCCACTGATGATTCCTTGCAAATTGGATCATCTAAAAATATTGCTGATTTCAGCATGCTCTGTACTTCCAAGCACAAATCTTCATGCAGCATGGCAACAGCTCCTGGTATGGCTTATTTAACCCTAAACTTTACCTATAGCTCAAAACTCATTGTGAGATAGCTTTCTTCCAAGAAAAAAAAAAAAAAAAGAAAAGACAAGAAGAAGTAGAAAGTATGTGGGGAATAAGAAATTATAATGTGCTATGTGAGTAAGTTGTTCTCTTTTCTTTTGAATCAAAGAACAGATTTGCCATGTTTCCCTGAGGAAATTAGTCTTAAATTTTGTACCTTTCACTTGCCAGAATATTAATGGATCTGAGTTATAATAAAAGACTCAATTCCTTGAACTCAGTAGTTCTTACTCTTCTCATTTTCTGCCTTCAGATACTTAAGGATAAAATGGAGGGAGAAAAAGAGTTTATGTTAATTATCAAGTAGTGAGAAAATCCTAAAATGTGAATTAAATAGTGAGTCTCAAAGGCTTTACTCTTTTTAGACCAATTTGGTCAATTTTTATTGATGGTTTCTGTATCTGAATTAGTAAAAGTATAGAGGAGAGAGTCCTTTATTAATAAAAAAACAACCTGGAGCTCTAGATTTGTTGCATGTCTAACAAAAAGGAGAAAGCAAAAAGCATGAGCCAAGTTTGAAGTGTGGCACTATGAAGTTGAATATATTCATGTTATTTTTCCAACTGAGTCTATACACAACATAATGGGGAAGTCGTGTTAAATAATTCCTCTCTGACTTCTTGGGAGGATTGACTTATAATCATCCCCTTAGCTCATCCTAGTTTTCTATCTTCAATCTCTTTCACTTGCGGTCCTAACGGAGTACTCCTTCCATATCTATCCCTCCTGTCCTTGTAACTTAGCTAATAATATTTTCCCCTCGAATGACTGTATTACTCATGTCAAGAATACCTGCTTATCAAGCACAATTCTGTTAAAAGCCTACCTCATCTTGTCAGCAGGTCCTAAAAGTCCCCACTTTATAGCACTGATTAAGTATCCTGCTTTGGGGCTTCTTCCCTGTACTCTCATGACACTTGGTGATTGGTAGGGTCAGAGTTCTGAATTGTTGCCAATCTGGTGGGTGTAAAAGAGTATGCCTTAGTTGCTATCTTTTGGGGTTGTTTTGATTTTGTTTTTTGTTTTTTTGCATTTTTCCTCTTTTGAAGAGTATGTATATTTCCTACTATGATTATCATTATGGTAATGATGATGGCATTGTAATTTGATGATTGTCTTCTTATTTATTTCAAACTTTGTGTACTCCCTGAGGACTCAAACTCATTCATTCTTTATCATTAATATCTGGCACTGAGCTATTCCTTTTGAAGAGATTCCATCAACTTAAAAGATAATCACTAGCTGTCACACTACAGCCTTTGTATTCAGATTACTGAACATAATGAAATTAAATATTTAAAATATTTCAAATACTTTTAAAATTTCAAATAAATTTTTGTTTTTCAAATAAAAAATATTTATTTTCCAGATGTATATGCAATTCATCTTAATCTATAAGCTCTTTTTCATATTGGCATGTTGTACTCTACCAAAGTATAAGTAGAATTTGTCATGTTCCATTATTGTTGGTATACATTCATACTAACAGCCTAGCAAGCAAAATGCTTTGGGTTTCTTAAAATTTTTTTGAGGGGAGGTATCTATTTTGGGGGTCTTGTTTGTTTCTTTGTTTATTTTCTTGTTTTCCCTTCAGCAGAACTGTCCATATGAACCAGAATCAACTGAACTGAAATTACAAAGAACATATTTTAGTTCTTACCAGCCCATTTATATGACTGAAAAATGATAATAATAAAGCTGTCTCTAACACTAAGTAATAGAAATATTTTTTAAAGTCTATTTTAGTTGAATAAGAAAACAATTAAATTAGTCAATATTCTCCCATTACTCAATCCCTATTCCTAAAAGAGAGGATTTTCGCAATCTGGGTATTTTAACTCATAAGGGATGTGGCTGTCTAGGGATATAATGTAAATAATTGCTTCCTTCCCTCCCTCCTTGCCCCTTAGATTGAGTTGGCTTCCATTTAGCTTCACGTTTTGGTTGCTTCACTTATTCACATGGGGGAAGATGATAAGGTTAGGTTGAAATCCAAATTTAGAGGCCTCACTGCTGGCTGAGTCTCAGCTCTGGTCCTACCTACACTCTACCTAGGTCCATTGGTTTGAGATGCTGTTAAGTTTGAGATTATTTGACCCTCGTTCTCTAAAAATACGATGTTACAAGTGAGGAGATTTTCCTTCATTGATTTGTTACCTGTGGGAATAATTTAGAGGAATTAATTCCAACTGTCTTAACTATTTTACCTTAATGGGGGAGACAAGATATGTTAAAGAATAAAAATATTTTACAGAACAATTCATGCTATCTAACATAAAGTTGTTTCTGATTTATTGCATTATTTTTAACAAAAACATGTACAGAGTATGAACCTTAAAGATAACTCTGCTTTTCTCTTTTCCAAGAGGAAAAAGTCACACCAACAGATTTCTGAATGTACAACCTGACTCCTCGTTTCTTTTTTTATTTATCTCAGAAAATGTTAGAAATCCTAACCTAAAATTTATCTGTATCTTGGTGAATAGAGAGTGCTTCAAACAGGTTGTAGGCTACACATTTAGAAAGGAAGTTTAGCCCTCCACTTCTGTGTAGTTGATATATATAAAATAAATGGTGAATATGATCACCCATTCACTAAAAGGTAAAAAAGGGAATAGGAGAGGATAATGGACAACTGATGGTTGATGCTATAATTGAGAGTGATAGAAAGAATTAGAACAATAGGATCTCCCAGAACAATACTGGTCAGGGATAATTTTGCCCAAGAATCTGTATTTTACAAATAAGGTTGTTTTAAAAAAGTCCTTAGAAAAGTGTTACTGAAATGTGTCCACTATAGCCCAAGAAGTTAAATAATGTAACTGGCCACATCCTTTGTCTCTTCGTTATAAACATAGATTTTTACCTAGAAAGACGTGCTCCGTAAAAGCAAAGATCATGTCTGACTTGTCCTTCATTATGGACTGTCAGTCCATATTCAATTCACACATACATTGAATAAATGAATCTGTATAGGAACATGAAATGTGTGGCTCTCTCTAAACCATATGTATGTATTTCTATACCACATACTCCATCAACAAATAACTTTTACTTCTTTGTATAAAAACACACATGGAGTAGAATGAGTTGCTTTCATCATGAAACTAAACTTTGTTTTGTTGAGTACTTATATGTGGTCAGATACTGGGAAACAAAGATAAAAAAAAAGAAAAGACTTTTTGCTTTATGGAATTTATAATTTCTCAATGATAGATATCAGATAGCTATACAAATGAATATATTACTATAGGCTGTCACAAGTGATATTGGAGTCTGTATTATGCATATGTGCATAACACATGAACCTGACCTTGAGTGAAGAAAACATCCTCTAGCTAGGAAAGAATACATATGTGTGTGTGTGTGTTTCTTTTAGAATGTGTGTATGTTTCTTTTAGAATGTAAACTCTAGAATGTAAACTCTAGCCTGGGTGGCTCAGTTGGTTAAGCAACTGCCTTCAAGTCATGTCATCTTCCCAGGGTCCTGGGATTGAGCTTCCTGCTCAGCGGGAGTCTGCTTCTCCCTCTCTCCCTCCCCACTGCTCTTGCTGTCTCCCTCTCTCTCTCTCTCTCTCTCTCAAAAATAAATAAATAAAATCTTAAAAAAAAATTTATAATGTAAGATCTATGAAGGCAGGTAAAGATTCATGTTTGTTTTTAATTAACATATAATGTATTATTTGTTTCAGGAGTACGGGTCTGTGATTCATCATCTTATATAACACCCAGTGTTCGTTATATCATGTGGCCTCCTTAATGTCCATCACCCAGTTGTCCCATCGCCCCACCCCCTCCCTTCCAGCACCCCTCAGTTTGTTCCCTAAGATTAAGAGTCTCTTATGATTTGTCTCCTTCTCTGGTTTCATCTTGTTTCATTTTTTCCTCTCTTCCCCTATGATCCTCTGCCTTGTTTCTTAAATTCCACCTATCAGTGAGATCATATGATAATTGTCTTTTGTTTTTTGCTGAGTCCCTACCATCAGGTACAGTGAGTTATACACTGCACACTGTACAGTGAATTGTGAGCACTCAACGGATAATGACTATGAATGCAAAAATGAAGTGAGACTTGGACTCTGAAGAGTCAAGAGAAAAAGGAGAACAGAATTTCATACAAAGTCTTATGCAAGAGCTGTATGTAATAGTATGTGGAATTACCAAACCTGATGCTTTTAGGAATAAAGCACAATTTCATGTAACTAAAGTGTCAAGAGTGAGAGATTGCATTAGAAAGCATCTGGCTACCAAGACCTATTGTCCAAATTAAAGAATGTAGTCAATATTCTCAGATCAATTATAACCATCAATTGATTATAATATGACTAAAATTGCCTTTCATAGGAATATTATTCTGGTTGAAATGAATGGAGATACAGGAGATAAGAATAGAAATCAGAGGGGGCGATGAACCATGAGAGACTGTGGACTCTGAGCAACAAACTGAGGGTTTTGGAGGGGAGAGGGTGGGGGGTTGAGCGAGCCTGGTGGTGGGTATTGAGGAGGGCACATACTGCATGGAGCACTGGGTGTGGTGCATGAACAATTAATCTTGTAACACTGAAAAAATAAACATATTTGGGGGAAAAAAGAATCATAACCTTTGAAAAATTAAAGAAGTTAAAAATAAAAAAAGAATAGAGATTGTAGATGAATAGAGAAAGGATATAAATTAGGAAATTGGCTTCAATTGCACGGGCAAAAGATAACACTGATTTACACTAGATAGGCTGTGATTGGTTGAATAATGCCTCCCTCCAAAGACATCCATTGCCTACCCCCAAACCTGTAAATATATTATCTTACACACACAAGGAATTTTGTAAATGTGATTATTAAACTAATGATCTGGAAATGAGGGAACTATCCTGGATTGTTTGGGTGGGCCCAATGTAATCACATGAGTTTTTTTGTAAGAGAGAAACAGATCAGTCAGAGTCAGAAAGAGAGAGATGAGAAGCTACCATTCCAGTGGGCATTGAAAATGGGGTCATGAGCCAAGGAATGCAGGCAGCCTTCAGAATCCAGAAAATTAGCATAGGCACATATGGTGAGGGTGAAATGTATGAGTATTCAAGGGAGATTAATGAAATTAATAAAGATAACTTGGATTTAGCATGTACATGGTGGTGTGATAAAGGGGATTATCAAGAATGGCTCCCAGGCAACTTAGTCAGAAAAAACAGAAGACCAGATTTAAAGCAGGAAGATTATGACTTCCTTTTTGGACCTACTGAGAATGAGGTGCCTTTTAAGATATGCAAAAGGAAATGTCAAGTAGGCCATGGAGATTATGCTTCTGAATCTCAAAGCTAGAGGGCATATAGTGGATAAAAACTAACCACAGAATTCAACAACAATGAAGTTCTGAATAGAGCTGTTTGGAATGAGATAGGGGGCAGAAGCCAGACTGAAGTGGAAGTGAGAAGAAGGTTACAGATGAGGAAGTGGAGATAGCTAATATAGATACTTTCCTCAAGTTCTTTGTGAAGTGGAAGAGAGAATTCTAGAAAGATAGGTCAAGGGAAGTTTAGAAGGTTTTCAGAGTTTTCATTTGTTCAATATTAGAGAGCTTACATTGTCAAGGTGAAGAATTTTTAAAGAGGGAAATAGTAAATATACAGAAAGAAGCATAATGAACTTTGCAGGTTTTTGGTTTCTAAAAGATGAGAACCAAATAAGAGCCAAATCATGTGGAGACATTGTAAATAAGAGAATGACCCGTATCTTACCTTATAACAAAAGCAGTGAGAAAAGGGTTATTATGGATAGAAATGAGTTAAGAGAATTTGTGATTAATAGAATGTGTGGGGGGTATGTGTGTATGCACACATACATATATAAGCTAACATACACACACGTATAAATGATATTTACATATGTGTGTGAATAACATTAATCAATTTTGGAACTGGAGTGGGGGGGAAGAGAGAGAAATTGAGAGAGAGGGAGGGAGAGATGGAGAGGCAGTCTTTTTCATCCTCTAAGGATGAGGCTGGTGGAGAGACTATTGGTTAGAGAATGAAAATGGCTTAGATTTTGAATGCTAGAATTTTATTGTGTGTATCTCTGCACCTTCGTATGCCTAACAAGTAAAGAGCACACAACAAGTTCAACTACATTTCTCTTTATTTCTCTATAGATTTTTATTATCATATTCACTGCTCATAGATTATTGTTTAATATCACTACTGTTTGAGTAAATAAACTCTCCTGTAGAGAAATAGTTTTTTGAGCTTTTCACCAGAAATGACTCACCACTCTCTACCTATGTTCTTATTTATCCATTAATATTATTTTTTTTAAATTTATTTCTTTATTAGAAAGAGAGCATGAGCCAGGGTGGGGAGAGGGACAGAGGGAAAGAATCTCAAGCAGACTCCCCACTGAGCATGGAGCCCAATGCAGGGCTTAATCTCAGAACCCCGAGATCAGGACCTGAGCTGAAATCAAGAGCCAGCATCCTAACCAACAAAGCCACCCAGGTGCCCCTCCTTTAATATTATTAATCACTATCCTCATGTTTCATAAAATGAGGACCATGCCTCAGGCACTTTGTTTGCTACATACTGTGTGAAATAGAAGATAAATAAAGGAGAGAAATTGAGTGGGGAAGATAAGGTTTCTTGATATTAGATATGAAAACAGAATTGATAAATGTACAATGCTAACTCAGATAGACAAAGACAGTAACAATGACTGGTGGTGACAGAACATAAAAGTGAATATTTAACTAAATAAATGCTGATAAAGGTAGATGACAAAATGCGATAAAAATGGTGGGAAGGAGGGTACAGAATCCTTCCCCTCAAGTCCCCTTCCCCTTATCTTTAATCTATAGCCACAACTCATGTGGAACTTTAAGGGCGAAATAGGTAAAAGTGGATGGAAATGATGTAAAATTATTATACATGAATAGTTCCTTCGTGGTGGGTATTATTGGTATTTTCAGGAAAAGAAAAAAAAAGACAGAGGAACAGTTTGATTAAGGTGACTGTAGAGGGTGTCCACCTGCACAATATTTAAAGTCTTTTTTTTTTTTTAAAGATTTTATTTGTTTATTTGAGATAGTGAGAGAGAGCATGAGAGGGGAGAAGGTCAGAGGGAGAAGCAGACTCCCCGTGGAGCTGGGAGCCCGATGTGGGACTCGATCCCAGGACTCTGGGATCATGACCTGAGCCGAAGGCAGTTGCTTAACCAACTGAGCCACCCAGGCGCCCAATATTTAAAGTCTTTATTGCCTCCTTCAGTTAATTTTAACTGCATATTTTAAAATTTAAGTGACAGTTAACTTTACTATTTAGTATTCATCCATGACTGTCAGCCTTTTTATGCCTGCTGAATCTCTATTCTTATTCTTTGTTTAAGAAAGTATGAAAACATACCAAAAATGGCATATAATATTCTTTAAGATATGCAGGCTAGGCCAACATGTTCCATATTTATAGGTCTAGCTACACTTGATTATATTGCATTCAGTTTCTTGGAAGAGAGCAAGGCAATTGATTATGTTATTGTTTAAATAAAATGCCAGTGAAAATAATATTTTAAAAACCAGTTTGAACCACCCCTACAATGTTGTGCATAAAAAGACAATCCAAGAAGAAATCAATTTAATTGAGTGAAGAGACAAATCTCTGTTGCCAGCAACCATATAAATCACACCCATTGCAAGCCGCTTGCCATGATTAACTACAGTCCTATCTGCCTCACTGTTGCTAAATATCGAAGTAGGTGTGCATACATATATTTAGCTAATCGGGAAACACCTTGTCTCTATTTCCTAAGGTGATATGGCTTGTATGTTTCTTTCTATCAGAGTTGCCTGCTTAAGGCAAATAAGTTTTGAGCCAAGTATTGAAAAAAATGCTGACCTTAAGGAGAAGAAAGTGAAGTCTATTCTAAGAAAGAGTAGATTGAGCAACAGCTGGCAAAGTAGTGAGCGGGAACTGAGGGAGAAATTAAGGATGTGGAACAGAACAAAGAGGAAGTGTTACACTGGCACTCAATGAAAAATAAAATTAGAAAGGTATTTCACTTGGAAGAAGAAAGAAAGAAAGAAAGAAAGAAAGAAAGAAAGAAAGAAAGAAAGAAAGAAAGAAAGAAAGAAAGAAAGAAAAAAGAAAGAAAGAGATTTTCAGCTTCTAGTGGGATAGATCTGTTGTGTGAGGTGCCATTTTCCCATCCGTAAGCAGAAAGTTGTATTGATGAGCTAACACTTGTCTGCTTCACTGGCTTGTGCCTACGTCCCTAAGGAATTTGCTTTAGATTTTAATATGCCTGAAATTTAAAAATGTTAAGCCATGAATGATTGGGGTATTGTGTCTTATTAAAGCCTGTGAGATCTAATGCACTCTGTTGAAATGGTGTAGCATCCAACTATATTCATACAGATAATTTCGTATCAGGACAAAACTACAAAATAGTCACATGGTTTAGAATGGTTTAAGAACAATAACCACAGTGATGTGGAAGATAATAAGACAAAGTATGTTGATTACAAAAGCTAACGTAACCACATTCCTCCAGTGGAATTGGCTTAAAAAAAATAAATAAAACTGTGTTTACATTAGGGAGAAAAATTGGGTAACTAAACATGAAGTTTACTGAATATATTATCAGGAATGGAGTACAGATTTTTGCTAAAGTTTAACTTGTAAAGAATCTTACTTTTTTATTTTTTAAAGATTTTATTTATTTATTTGAGAGAGAGAGAGGGAGAATGAGAGGGGAGAAGGTCAGAGGGAGAAGCAGACTTCCCACAGAGCTGGGAGCCTGATATGGGACTCGATCCTGAGACTCTGGGATCATGACCCGAGCCGAAGGCAGTTGCCCAACCAACTGAGCCACCCAGGCGCCCCTAGAATCTTACATTTTTAGATCATGATTATTAGAGTTTAAGGAATAAAGTTTTTCTGCAACAACTACACTTACTGAATCTTTCTCATGGGATTTTATGTAAGTATCTAAGATAATACACACACATAAATAATATACCCATTTGCATCAAATATCTCAGTGGAATCAGAAAAATTTAGTTAGATTTATGTGTATGGCCTCTGGGATATAAAATATGTGGACAAAAAAGTTGAAAATTCTCACTTAATTTTCAGGCTGTTGTGGTGACAGATAAATAGTTTTAAATTTAGGGCAATAATTACTTCCTTGAGTGGCTCTCAAGGAAATACCTGTTTAAATTTTTTTTTTATTTTAACTCTTAATCTTATTTTGTACTGTATATAAAATATCAAACATAAGCATATACTTTGAACAAATTCATAGCTCTGGAAACTACGTGGATTATTTTACTAATTTTTCATCGAACCATCCATATAATTCTATATGTACAGAGATCTCAGTAGCTATCATGCATGTAGGGAAGAAATAGTAGAAAGAAGTGAGGGAGTTGACTCATGTAGTGGGATTTGGGTCCAGATGAAAAATGAATTAAACATATAGATTTAAGATCAATTTGGGCATATGGTTTGTACATCTCCTGTGTCACCTCAATATACTCAGTACATTTCTATATTACTAGTTCACTGTAGATTTGTTTCCTTTTATCTATTACCTACCAAATTCTGTTTGATTTTTAATTTATCTTTGAAATGCAATAAAGTGAACACTCAGAATTCAGTGTGGACACAGGTAGAAGTAAAGTGATATAGTGATGACTGTAACATGTTTATAGTAATCAAATCCTTTTTTAATTGTGTATGAATGAAATTCTAATCATATTGAAGTTTAAGGATCCACTAAATAATACAAGCACTAATATAATATGTTATTTTGGGTTAAGGGGAAAAAGTTAAAAAAAAACACCCAAAACGTAAGTCACTCTCTGAATTCTGGGTAGAAAGAGCTTAATAAAGAAACCGGTAGAATGAGAAAAGTCATCATTGAAGATTAGAAGGGTATCAGTCAAGGTTTCATCAGAAGGGCAGAATCACCAACAGTGATATAGAATAATGATGTGATTTGACCTTAGACAGTGGAGGACCTGGCTAAACAGTTTATAGCTATTGCTTTTGTGTTGGGGGCTAGGCTGGCATCAGCAGGGCAGGTGGTCAAGAAAAGATGAATATGAAGTAGAGAAGAACAAACTGGATGCAAATGGGAAATCTGGAACCCCTGAGAAGGAGCTCGAACCCACGTGGGCCTCTCATGACTTCTGGCCTTGCTTTCTATGATTAGAGCCGCTGCAGTAGATGCTGGTGAATCTTCTGGGTGGCTGAGTGGCACAGCTGATTGAGCATCCGACTTGGTTTCAGCTCAGGGCATGCTCTCAGGGTCGTGGGATTGAGTCCTGTGTTGGCCTCTACACTCAGCATGGAGTCTGCCTGGGTTTCTCACTCCCTCTCCCTCTGCTCCTCCGTCTCAATTTCTCTCTCAAATAAATAAATAAATAAATAAATAAATAAATAAATAAATAAATAAAAAGACGCGGGTGACCTTCATTACAGAGCTCAATATGGATCTGTCTGGAGAGTCAGAGAAGCTAAAGAGAGATTCTGAGGAAGCTGTAAGAGCTCTAAGCTGGGCTGCTGCTTCATGCCCACAAAGTGAAGCAAGGGACCCATCAGAACACAGGCCAGTACAGAGCCTGAGACAACCTTGACCTGTCTAGACTATCCATGAGTGCTGCCTCACTTTTACCTTATGAAACTCACTAAATATCTCCTGAGGCCAGCTTTGTCTCAGAACCCAACCGAGGAGAGAATTCTGGAAATATAGTTCCAGTTTAGCTGATATGCAAACATAAGAGGGAGACTGCATAAAGGTTACTAAAACTCAACCAGAAAGCTTAAGCAGGTCATCCTCAAAAGTTCACTGCAAAACTGCTCAGAAATTTCTAAGAACCTCTCATTAACGTTCTGTCTACAGCAGCAAATGGCTAGTTCTTAAAAGCTCATAGGGAAGCCACTGAATCTCATATCTTTCTCATACATATGAGTACAACTGTATGAGAGAATAATGACTCTTCTTTCTTTTAGACCTTCCAGATTTCCAAAGAGTTTCTCTTATTGAAACAACTCAAAGCCAGAACTATAAAGGGAAAAAGATTCTGGGAAATGAGGTTCCTGGCTTCACTTATGCAGTGCAGTAAAGCCCTTGAAAGAAAAGGCCTGGGGATGCTGAGTTGGTAAGAGACAATCCAGAAAATAAAAATATCCAACATGTGTCCTTACCTAGGGAAGGATCATGTAACATGTCCTAAAAGGATTAAGAAACAGATATCAGAGGAGATGGTATTTAAGCTGACTCTTCAGGCGAAATAGAAATGTTCAGGCAGTGAATAGAGAAGGAGAAAAGTAGGAAAGCAGGGAGAGCAGACAGCTTGAGCACAGGCATGGGTAGGCGGAAGCACATGGCATACACTGAGAGCTATGCTACCTGAGGAGGACTGCAGTCTGCAATGCAGGATGTGAGAGGAAAGGAGGGAGAGGAGTCTGGAAAGGTGGCCTAAAAAACGTAAAGGCAATGGTGTGCCTCATGAGGGAATAACATGGGTAAATTTGCCTTTTAAGCAACAGATAATAGTCAGGCAACAATGAAGGAGAGCAACTCCAAGTGGGAGACTGGAAACAGTGCTACTGGGTTCCCCTTTCAGGAAGTTCAAGTAAGAAATGATGGAAAATGACTGAAATCTTGAAGGTTGGACTAAAAATATGACCAGATTAATGAGTTTGGGGAGGTCTCCTGGGGTCCTGGCTTGGGTGGCTGTTGTTCCATCCATTGCACTTGAGGAGACAGGAAGCTAGAAGAATCGAGGAAAGTTATGAATTTAGTTTTAAGGCAGTTGGAGTTGGTATCCTGTGAACTATTCATATGATATTGTTCAGCGTCCAATTGTGAATATGAGTATCTAACTCAAGGAAAAAGCCTTGGTGGAAACCTATTTGTGAGTAATTATTAAAGCATAGTGAGATACAGGCACGAATGAATGTTGAAAAAGCAAGCCATGTCACAAATAATACACCTCTTACTCAGTAGTTAATGAGAGCTTGGCACTATGCTTCAACTATGCTTCAACTTAAAAAGTTGATAATAAATTGTTCCTGCCCACACAGCAATAAGTAAATATCTCTGTGTATGTGTGGTTCAGATTTTAAAATTGAGGAATTATAAGTAACATATACTCCTAAGCAACTGGACCTAAATAGTAAAACTTGTGCATATTTTACAACTAGATTTTTTTGTGGACCCTCAGTGACAAATCTCACGACCTTTGAGTTTAGCCTCATTTTCTTCATATATCTAGTGCTGTGGGGGAAACGAAGCTAGAAAAGCATATATAATAAGTCTTTGCCATAGAATTGAAATTCCATAGAAGTGTTATAAGAATAGCTGTGAATTTATATATAAAAGTTAAAAGTTTAAAAGAAACATTTAGAGATTCAGTCATCTAAATGTTTATGAATGTCCCGCAGTAGGTTAGACCAGACATCTTCATAATTAACTCTATGTTTCTGTTTTGGTGCAGATTTCAGTTTTATGTGGTAATATCTGACTACACTAAATAAGCATATATTCTGTCCATGCTTCATTGTCCATTATTTTTTGCAATAGAATACTTATTATTTGGGAGTGAAAATAGCAATTGAAGTTTCATATTATAATAATAAACAAATTAAGATATCATTACTACTTTTCATAAGCCTCTGTCTTAAAGCACTGCTTGAATTGGAGGCACATTAGCTTTTCCCCAAGGACTGGGCCACCAGTAATGAATTTCAGGGAAAGAGTAAATGCACAGTAGAGATATATAGACAGAGTCGTATCTTCTAACCTTCTAAAGAGGTCTCTGAGTGTCATACTTTCCACCTCTGTGGAAAGTCTTAAAGAGTTTCCACATTCAGTCTTAAAGAGAAAAGCTTAGACATAAATCAGGGACAATGTTGTTCTCTTGAACACATAATTAGTTAAGTTTACTATTGGGGAAGAGGCAGCTTTTTCTAGAAAATATGTTGAAATGAAAGTCCTGTTTCTTTCTGATGATCTTCCTTTATTTCTTCCCTTATTTCTTCACGTGGCTAGATCATATCTGGGAGGCTGAGGAACATCACTGTGCTTTATGGGGGGTCCAACTGAAATGCCACATAAATCAAAACTGCCAAGGACTTGTCACTTGATTTACAAAATAAGAAATTTGTTCTCATTCACAAATGTGCCAATGATAAAGGTTAGGGGATGTGTAGTGCTGGATAGCTAGGTCCTTTTATGTTTTTCATAGTTTAAGTCAGGGAAGAAAAACATTCTCTGTGAATGGTCAGGAAGTAAAGATTTTAGGCTTTGAAAGTTATGAGGTCTCTGTTGAAGCTATTCAGTTCTTCTGTTGCACATGAAAACAGCCATAGATGATTTGTAAAGGAGTGAGGAGACAACATTAAAGGAAAAGAACGATACTATAGAAGGAATGCTGAGTAAAAATACTTAAAAAGCATTCTCAAAGTTAAATAACAGAGAGAGAGCAGAAGCAGAGGGAGCTGCAGAGGAAGATGGAGAAGCAGGCTCCCCACTGAGTAAGGAGTGCCACGTGGGCTCCCCAGACCCCAATCCTGGGACTCTAAGATCATGACCTGAGCAGAGGGAAGATGCTTAGCTGACTGAGCCACCCGGGCACCCAGGTTAAAAAAAAAAATCTTGTCCTTGTTAATGTCCTCAAGCTGGTGAGTGAACCAACCACAGCATCACCCTGCCTCTTGACTTTTGTTCGGTGAGGCACTATGTTTCCTCTTCTATAAGCCATTTGTAGCTGTTTTATTTTGTTGTTACTTGCAGCCTAATTCATCTTGAATTAATTCCCTTCAGCCAAATAATTAATAAAATATCCAACCTCAGCCCACTATGCCTCAATATATAGGTCATTTGTGGATATTCAGCGTAATATTAACTGAGTAGTTCATGATAGTTGAGCTAAATTGCAGGTTTGAGCTTATGGGGTCAGTATAGTTGTTCTATTTTATAATTATGGTCTTCTATTTTCTACAGTTCAGTAAGTGGAAAGAGGACAGCGGAGTACCATTTTATTCATTCATTCTACAATATTTATTGGTCAACATCCATGTGCAGACAATGAGCTCGCTACTGGCAATTTAATGGTAAGTAATATAGGTTTGATTTGATTCTGATCCAGCATGCATTCTTGTAGGTGAGAAAGACATTAATCAGATAATCACAAATGTATGTCTTTATAAACTGTGGTAAGTATTACAAGGGGCAAGTACAAAGAGCCATGTGAGTCATAACAGTGACATACAGTCTAATCTGGGGATTAGAAATGATTTTCTTGAAGAAACAGTGCTCCAGTGGAAACCTGAAGGGTGTCTAGGAAAGGGAGACAAGAGCTTAAGGCCAGGGGAGAACATTTCCAGCAGGGCGGATTCACAAACTGAAAGAAAGACAATGTGACAGAACCTCCAAGAGCCCGGGGGATCTTGGTGTGAGAAGAGGCAGGGAAGCAGGAAGTAGTAGAACCCTCAGGGCCAGGTAACCTGGTTAGGGGAAAGTCAAAGTAATGCAAATGAACCACTTACCACCTCTTTCCACAAATAAAGACATTAAACCATTTAGTATAAAAAGTGGCAGTAGTTCTCAAATTTCCAAGTTGTAGCAGAACCTTTTGCAGAATTTCTGGACCCTCCCTGTACAGAGTCTCTGATTCGGTAGGTGTGACTGGGGCCTAAGAATCTGCATTCTTAGCGAGGCGGGAGGGGATGCTGATGTTGTGGTTCAGAGACCACACCTGAGAGCCACTTGTACATGATTTAACAAAGCCAATGTTTTTCTTTTCTAAACTTGTATCATGAAAAGCTGAATATGGAAAGGACTCTAGACTGAGAATCAAGAAAGATATCATTAGTTATATTATCTATCCTCAGCCTATGGAGGACTCAAGGACCTTCTCTTGTTCAGTATTTTACATCAACACATTTCCTCAGAGTAACCGATTTGGTCCTTAAAACCCCTTTCTGAATGAGGTAGACCTGAGATGGTTATAATTTTCTCCTGATCATTTAACCATCATTAAATGGCTTCTCCACAGACACGGAATTAAAATGGGGCTGAAGCCAGGGCTTCAGAGCAACCTCTTCACTCCACATGCCCTACCCTTTCCATTATACAGCATTTAAATAAACATTATGCTTCCTTCCAACACTAACACATATTGTTTCTATTAAGTGCCTGATAAATTGTCTTAATAGTCATGGCCCCACACTATTAACTGAAAATTAAAACTCGAGCGGTTTGTTATCCTGTCATTATTCTGAAAAGTAAGTCAAGTTTATACCACTTGATATCCTCAGCAAATGACTTCAGTGTGTTTCTCTTCAACACAGAGACTGGAATCTTTATATAGAAAAAATATGATTCTATGGGAAACAAACCGAGAAAAACTAATAATACTATAATTTTTTCAAAAGATGATGGGGGGAGACAAGCTTTCAAGCATTTATTCCAACAATGAGAGCAATTCAATGAGTGTGTATATGTGTGTGTGTGTGTGTGCGTGTGTGTCTTTGGAGGGTGAAGTACTAAAAACTATCTTTGTGCTTTTATTTATATAGAGTTTCTGGTTTTTTGTTTTCAATAAAATGTCTTCAAAATTTCTCTCTTCTATATAATGTAAGAATATACTATTATCTCATTTCCCAATTGAATATAATAATGGATAAAGATGATTTGCCTCACATTTTCCCATGTTCTTTATTATGGACTTAGCACTAATGAGACACGTATCTCCAGTTGTGTTTCAGGGTACCATCATTCATATTTTAGAGTTTTCTAACAATATTGTGTATGATTTACAGTTCTTAAATAATTGTTCTCACAGTGGATAATGAGGTGAAATATTAATTAGATTTACTAATGTAAATAAGCATTGTTAACCTACTGATGGGAAAGGTTATAAAGAGATAAATTATTCTTCTTATCAACTGCACCAAAGAATGTGTTTTATGTCACTATTTTTTCCAGTATCAATAGCAACAAGAATAATATATTATCAGCTTTAGAGGGAAAAATGTACATTAAAATCATGATGAATATATATAGTCAAAATAGGAAAGAGGCTTAAATTATTGATTTCTTATTACACTGCTATTGGCACATTGCTTTCCTGTAATGCTTTGATGAATTTTTAAAAAAGGAAAGACTTTTTTTGGAATTTCGGTAGAAATGTCACCTTTTTTATTCATTTATTCATTCATTCGTTAGTTCATTCATTCACTGGGGACATGCTGTATAGCAAGTGAAGTTCTAGGCATTATGAATATTTAACAAAAAAGATGAAAATTCTCTATTTCAAAGAATTACATTGTAGAGGGGAAATAAAGAAAAGATAGAGAAATGGATTATTAGTTGACAGCAAATTCTATGGAGAAAAATAAAGCTAGGAATTTAGAGAGAAAGTTGGAAAGGCTTTTCTAATTTTAAATGGAGTAGTGAGGTGATAATAACAGAACAAGTGACACTTGTATGAAGACCTGAATAAAATGAGGGAGTGATCCCTGCAGATCATTCCCTGGCAAACAATATACTGGGCAAAGGGTGATGGAGATCAGTGGAAGCTATTTGGCACCGTGGTTGAAAGTTAACATTAAAATAAGAGTACAAAAAGGGCCACAAATGACTTCAAACTACCCAAGTCAGGTATTTCATTTTTAACAAGTTCCCAGGTGATGCTGACCTGCTGGTCCATGGACCACACTTGAAGTAATACAGGTGTGTCCACATAGAGACCTTCCAAGTTCTGAAGGCTAATCCAAAGGTAGAAGACACAATGATCTTGTGAGACGAGAAAATTGTGGGGAAAATAAAACAAAAACCAAAGAATAGATGTAACCACCAGACTTGCTGTATTTGTAAATCTTTGAGAAATCAAAGAGCTGTACTAAAGTATTTATGGTACTAGGACATGAACAACCCATGGCCACATGAATAAGCAGTAACAGTTGAGAGTTGATCCTCTTCCTATCCTTCTACCCCTAGAAATGACTGCCAGATGGGCAGTGACAGTACATGACCAAGTCACTCTTGGCAATGGAGGGAGCTCCTTTCCTTCACCCATGCCATGTTGAAGGGGGCCTTCTGCTGGACTGATTGAAACATATCAGTTTTGCCAAACAATACTGCGTTGAATAAACTTTGGGGTTGTTGGACTTAACAAAAGAAGGAGGAATTGAAGACAAATCTCCTTTTCCAGCAGGACTGAGGCAGGATGTGAGATTTCAAATCCTACCATGAAGAAGTAGGACATGTTGATTACACATAATTATTTGCCTTTGCATTTATGTGTTTGCATCTTTGCCCCATAACAAACTGGAAGCTCCTAGAGGCACAAGGACAAAGGAGGCAGGGAATTTGGCTTTTGTATTTTCATATAGCACAATCCCAGGCCCTGACTACATATCTAATGTGTGTTGTGCTCAGATACTCAAATAATGATAACTAATTATAGATGTATACTCACGCATTTTTGCTTAAGATCACAAAAATGTTAAAATGATCATGTGTCCAGGGTTCTTGGAGATAACATTTTTGCCTCCTGCAGCTGCACAATTTATATCAATTATCTCAAAGCCATTCTTTGTTGCTTTTCAACAGTTTTCATTCTTTAAGGATCTTGTATCCTGTACCTTCTTATCAACCCTCAGGACTGAGATATTCTAAATGTACATGCACCTGCTCTACTCAAAGGGCAGTCCATAGATCAGCAGCATCAGCATCAACTGGGAACTTGTTAAAATTAAATTTGGAGGCCCATTCCACACATACCAAATCCCAGGCCAGTAATCTGTGTTGAGTACCACTGGTGCACATTGATTTCTTAGATGGTACTATCATACTGTTTTGTTTTGTTTTGTTTTTTCCTGCTTTTTGATACTAATGTTGTACTCTCAGGGAATTGTCTTTCATAAATCCCACTTGATTATTCATTTTTCCTCTTTTACTATAGATCCCATACCCTCTGAAAGAGGGGAAAATGTGCCTTAGGCCCTTGTATAAGGTGACGTCAGTGAGTGTGTACAAAGTATCCTATTATAAGAAGATGCCCTCATTGAGATGAGCACAGAGCTACAAATGATTTTAGTGACACTGATTTTCAGAGCAGTAAAGAAGGATAATTAGATTTGAGAATGTGCTTTACTTCTTTCATGGGGAATCCTATGTCAGTTGTCCCAGTATTTTGTTCTTTTGCCCTTCTTAATCAAAACCAAGGAAAATTAGAAAAGAATAAGTTTTATATACATACACATATATATCTTATATACATAAGATAGACATATAAAACATGTAGAAATATATGTATGTAGTATTATGTAATTTTAACAGAGCACTTGTGAGTGAAAACAAAGTTAATGTTGCACTCCTAGTTCTCTCTCTCTCTTCCCCTACCCATAGTCCATTAGTGTGCAAAGAAATCCTATGCAAATAGGCTTACTAAGGTGCAAATGGCCAAGTGTCTTCGTGCAAGAAATACAGTGGATCTGTGTCACATTTTTTGAATGATAAAAGAAAAGGTGAAAGTCATATATGTACCCATGTCTAATCTGTCTCAAAAGTGAAATATACCCTCCTATCACTTTCTTTAGCTCTCATGACTTAGTGTATTTAAGACTATAAACATAATTGAGAGGCAGGGGGCACTTGTGAAGGAATACTTATTAAGAGATTTCTCATTGCAGATTATTCATAGATAGTCATAGCTTAATAATGACACAGGTTATGTAGATAAGTAATTGACTTATACTATTTATATATAAATAGTATACTGACATCCTGTACAATGAAAGGAGTAAGAAGACACTGTAGGGTTCTAAGCATGGGGAAATTACATGAAAAACCAAAACTGCCATAGAAAGAACACTAAATTAGAAATCAAGATTTCTAATAACTCCCCTTCAGCTTTCACTAATATGTGATGTTGGAACAATTACTAAATACTAAACTTTTTCTTATCCATTAGAGTATATTAAATATAAGCTTCTCTTAAATGTATGATTTAAGCTTGTAGTCTTACCTATAATACTTGATTTTATTATGTTTTGGTTGTACTCCAACAGACTTTATTGAATAATAACAAACAATGGCTACATTTAGCAAATGTGACCAAACATATTTATGTAGGGATGGTATAATAATGAAACTACTGTCAGACTTTGGCTACCATTTTTACTCAATGTGATCACACCATTTGGCCTCTGTGTGGACTTCTTGACTTATTATAGCTTCCCTCCTCTTTTCTACAGCCCCCATTTGGAAAAAAAATCATCTTCAAGATGACATCCCCTTAGCCAACAGTGATAAATATATCAGTATTCATGTATTACAATGGGTAATAATTCATGACAGCCTTTATTTGTCTGAAAGCTTGGGTTCTAAGGACCAAACATTAAGAAATGAAGCTCTGATAGCATTATCCCATTACTCTTAATAACATCTCATCTAGTAGACAGACTAATGTGATTTTCATTGCTTTTAATTTGAAGTCCATCAGATTACATGCACCAATAAAAAAACTTGGCATCAGAGTCTGCACAAGCTTGAGAGAAGCAGAATCTCTGTAATAAAATCCCATGCAAGGCTTATCAGTTACTAACACCAGGTAAAATGCTAAGGAACACCCAGTCAGGAAATCAATACCTATTCATGTAGAATTTTTTCTGCTGCAATAGAAAGATAACATTAACATTCTGACATATTAAAACATTGTGTTTGTATGGCGTCTGGTATGGGACTACATAATAAAGACGTTTCAGTCTCTAAAGATTTACAGGATCTTTCTGATTCATTGAAGCCCCATGAAGTCAGAATACTTATCTGAATATACACAGTACAGACCTTTGGAGATTTGTTCCTTTCACTTGCTATTTGTTCCAGTCCCTTCTCCCCCTCCCTATTCTTTGATTCCATGCTGTGATATTTTGGGAAACATTAAGCCTTTGTATGGCTTCTGCCATTCCCATATTCAGGCAGAAAAGAGATTCATCTACCAAGAAATATTTTTCTTGGCTTGGACCTAATGTTCACACATTTGGATTTGTTTGGTTTCTAATATCCTAGGAGGCTCTTGTTGAAAAAAAATATATTATTTGAGAAGAGATCCCTTATTAAGTTATATCCATGCACAATTAATCATGGATTGGCGTTATTAGATTAGCTAATATCTTGTCAGGGCCTTATGCCAATGGATTCAAGACTATTTGGTTACATAATAACTCGGTTCATGGAAAATACAGGTCTTCATAGATCCTGGCCTGACAAACTTTAATTCAGGGATTTCTGTTTCTCTTGTTAGCCTTTTTTATGAGCTGCAGTAGTAACAATAAATACCCTTATTCATTTATTTTCTCCAGGGAAAATGGTTTCCACCCATCCTGGAAATTAAATTCATTATCAACATATCCATCCTGAAGTTACTTATCTGGCAAGCTCACCATCCCAGAAGATGACTGACGAGTGTGTGTGTGTGTGTTTGTGTGTGTGTGTGTGTGTGTGTTTATACGTCTGGATGCATGTGTTCATACATGCAGAGCAGGTATCCTTAAGTGAGACAATGGGAAATTGAACTTTTTCATTGCATAATGTGCACAAATACTTCTCATATTGAGGAAGGAAAAGTAAATCTATATTGACTGTGTTCTCTATCACATTGCTTAAAAAACACTAGAGAACTATAAAAATATATTACTATTGACATATAACTTCTGGCAAATTATTGACTGTGCTGCTTAACTGACAGAGGCTGCAGAGTAAGCACTGAGTTGGAGAAGACCATTATAAGAGAGTAGGCGCCATGAATTATCCTTGTTAGGACTGGAAGTCGAACGGGAATAGGGAACTAAAGTGACTGCACACATCACTTAGGGAATTGTTAAAGATGCTAAAAAGTATCAGTGCCTTAGAAAAATATCTTCACATTATTTTTATAGTGTGACTACCTTTAACTTCTCTCCTAAGCCTAAATAACAATAGTACAAGCTATCTGGTAACTTGAACAAATTCAATATTGAACTATATTCTCTTCTCCAAGACAATTTTCAAATAATCTAAAAATCCATCCATTTTTTGTCATTTGTCTTTTGTACCATTTGGTGCTGGAGCAACATTTAACCTTCCAGTCTTGCTTATATTATAATCAATGCGGTCAAGTAGCCAACACTGTCATTCCTCGTGTCTGTAGGTACCACCAGTCCATGGCCAGCCATTTTGTTACTCCTTATACCATAATATTCTTCTGTTCTAATGTCTTCTGTTCTCCACAACTCAGCCTATTCTCCCACACAACAGAAGTGCCCTTAATCATGTTTTTCCCATCCAGAGTACAAACTAGCTAACCTTCTTTGAGGCCAGCTGTCAAAATACTTGAGTCCCTTTTTCATTTATTTTAGTCTAATTTTTCCTCAATAACATGATTTCCAAGAATATACCTCTTTTCAGTGAAGAACAATTTGCATACTGTTATGAACAGCATTTTACTGCATGATTCTTTACAGTTTATCAATTCCAGAAGACAGTCTCCCCTTTACATTTAAGTAGCTAAAAAGCGTATTAAAATATTTGTTTCCAAACCATGGAGACATGTGCTCCGAATAGTATATTCTGTTTCTCCTGTTAGAAAAATAAAAGTCCATAGCAGCACCAAGACCAACAAAATAACTCACAAATATGACAAATATCTAATACTAGAGTTTGTTGGGGCGCCTGGGTGGCTCAGTGGGTTAAAGCCTCTGCCTTCGGCTCGGGTCATGATCTCAGGGTCCTGGAATCGAGCCCCGCATCAGGCTCTCTGCTCAGCAGGGACCCTGCTTCCCCCTCTCTCTCTGCCTGCCTCTCTGCCTACTTTTGATCTCTCTCCTCTATCTCAAATAAATAAATAAAATCTTTAAAAATATATTAGTTTGTTCTCAAAGCACCCCTTTAAAGTCAGTCCTTTGACTGAAATTGATTTATATATGATAAAGAATGAAGTTTTTGTTTATTTGTTTTTGTTTTTATTTTTCTTGCGGGACAAACAGCAAGAGATTGCCACTGTGGAGGGAATGGAAAGAACAGAGAGCTGATGGAGATGAGATGTAGAACCTCATTTGAGAGTTAACATTAAAGTAAGAATATAGAAAGTACTGCAAATGGTTTCAATCTGTACAAGTCAGGTGGAAGGAAAAAAAATCGAAGGTCTGTTTCTGTTCACTATGCTCTGGCAGAATGATGTGTAGAGCCAAAATTACGTAGCCCTATTTAGTGGGCAGGACAGGCATGGAAGTCTTTTTTGACATTACGAAAGAAGTATCCCAGGAAAATCACAGATTCGTGAGGGGTACACCTACTCTGTCCTATGGTGTGATCCTATCTTAGCAGCTATCTATTCCTGTCGCAAGAGTGGCATGAAATACCCAGGCCACATTGTAGGAATTAAAGCTGATAAAGATTAAGCAACTTACTCAAGGTCACACAGTTGCTGCTCAGAGATGGAACTCATTCCTAAGTAGACTGAACTACAATAGCAATTGTAATTTAATGTAGACTAAAAAGTAGAGCAAATTTTGTTCAGCCATCAGGTAGATAGGGTCTACTTATATAGCTAGGGGTAATGTCAAAAGCAACAAGAACAGTGATCATAAAAATAATGAGGAAGAGTTAAAGAGAAAGTGGAGACAGCTACTCATTGTGAAGTCGCAGACTACTATTCCAATTGGTTTGCAGACTTTATAAGATTTAATCATCAGACAATTTTAAAGGTTAAGTATTTATGCCTTTTTTTATGAATGAAGAAATTGTAGCTCAGAGGTTAAGTTCCTGTTACAGGGTCACGCATTCATTTGCTGAGCTGGAATTTGAACCCAGCAGAAGATATGAGCAACCGTGAAAGACTCCTATTCAATTCACAGGGAGATTCCTGCAATGGTGTAGATGTAAATTAAAAACCTTCTACTGAATACTAGTTCCTTAGGTATTACTCAGCTAAGGAGCTGTTTTTCCATATAGAACTGAGAGGATCCGTTAAATCTATGTAGCTGCTCAGGTTCTCATTGTAATTTACCATCTTGCTTAGTAGATTGTTTCTGCCCTTATGTTTTATCAATCATGCCACCAGTTACAAGATTTCATAGTCATATAATATTTCGTGTATTAGGAAACTTATGCAGATGTCTCATAGATATAAAATGCTATATGTACAAAATGAACACACTCTCACCACCCTTATCCTGCAGCGCTACCTCAAACTGATTTCTGTCATGGTATTTCCCAGCTTTGCTGATGATGCCAAATTCCATCCTTTCTACCAAGTCAAAAACCAGAAGACCACATAAGTGGCCCACTCCTTCTCTCATATCCTATCCCTCTAGACTCTGCCTCAAATACTTTTTCCTTATAAGTTGATTTAGACTAAACTTCCTTTATTTCTTATCTGGATGAGGAAATAATTGTATGATTTTCTCCAAATGTGAAGTAGATGTCTCTACCTGTGGCTGCAGGACTGGCTAGATTATTTATCTACCACAGTAGTTTAATCTCCAACAGAGTTACTTTTCTCTACTGAAGACCTATAATGACCTTGAACATAATCAGTTCTGGATACAATCAGGTCTGCCACAGATTCCCCTCATCTCCTTCTGGAAAGATTTCAGGGTATTAGGTAAATATCCATTCATGGAATATGGACTAAATTCTGAAATGCCCAGAAGTTCTTAGACTTTCCCAGTCAGAGGCCTAACCCAATGATGTATGCCTCTTGTGCTACATTCCACACATCCAACTACTTATTCTCATTTATCTCAAAGTCTGTATTTTAATTGGTAAATCTATTGCACAATTTCTATTAATATTGAGATGATTAAAAGAAACACTATGACTTACTTAGAGTTGTCCTCTATTCCTTTGCACTTTAAACCCAGTAACTATGTTTTATGTTAGAAAAGCAATATTGATATGGTACAGCTAGCTAATGCACATTAAACCCTAAATCCTCTATTTATCAGTCCCTAAAGGGAAACAAATGTGGGTGACCTTTACTCCATATACTGGTTTAATAATGAAACAAACTCAATAAGTAAAACTTGAAAATAGAGTTAGACTAATCAAGGTCATTTTATTAAAAAGTATCAGAAAAGTTTATAAAGGAACATGTGGAAAGTATTCTTAAAAATTTTCTATATAAATGTTTCTCTTTAAAATCTTTATCTTCATGTAATTGCTCATATAATCTTCCTTTTACCCCAGATCCCATTTTTTTCCATTCTTCTACTATTAGTTGTCATAGCAGAAGCATCCAACATCTACAGTTGACCCTTTGAACAGCGTGGGGGTTAGGGGTGTTAAGCCTCCATGCAGTTGAAAAATCCATGTAAGACTTTTGACTCTACAAAAACTTTACTAATAGCCCACTATTGACTGGAGGTCTTACCGATAACATAAATGGTAGATTCACATCTATTTTGTATGTTGTATGTATTATATCCCATATTCTTACAGTAAACTTAGAGAAAATGTTTTTAAGAAAATCATAAGGAAGAGAAAATACATTTACAGTATTGTTTTTATTGAAAAAAAAAAATCCACATAGGTGTGCCTGGGTGGCTCAGTTGGTTAAGTGTCTGCCTTTGGCTTAAGTCATGATCCCAGGGTCCTGGGATCGAGCCCTGCGTTAGGCTCCCTGTTCAGTGGAGAGACTACTTCTTCCTCTCCAATCCCCTTTTGCTCTCTCTCACTATCTCTGTCTCTCTAAAATAAATACAAAATCTTAAAAAAAATCCACATATGATGGGGCCTACATAATCCAAACTCATGTTACTTAAGGTCAGCTGTATATTCACATGGAACAATTTGGTTGGCTCACATTCTCTGCCTTTCTACATTTCTCTCATCTGAAAGAGGTCACTAAATTAGCCAAGAATTATTTTTTTAGAAGGCAGAGGGAGAGGGGCAGCTAGCAAATACTTACCTGTTTCATTTGTTTGTTGTTTAATCTTCTTGAACAATATATTCTTCAAGCGAAAATAATTTCCCTTTTATTTGTAGAGAAAGAAGCCCAATACTTTTCAGTGCAACTGGAAATCATAATTCTCAAAGATAAAAGAAACATTTACAAAATTATCCAATAGAGACTATTTTTGTTTTGGAAGGCCACCCCAAAGCACAGTGTACAGATTTGAGGTTGAAAGGAGAATGGAAAAAATCAGTTTTCACAGTGAAATCTCAAATGCAAACTTCTTACAACATCTGGTTAATAGGATGATTTTTAAATTAGTTAAATAAGTGCCTGGGACTCTCTCCTTTCCCATTTCCACAATCTTTTATTCAGATGGAAACACAGCTGTTGGGTATATGGCCTATTCATTGTTTCAATTTTTGGAAACAAGATAAAGTGCATATATAAATCTACCTCATAGACTTGAAAGGGCCTGGAATGCATCTTCTTGAATAAAGTTAATGATTTTGTATGGTCCTATGTTTAGTGAATTCTGACAAGCATGATTTGTACTCCCTTTTTGTGAGTTCTAAGGGAAAGACGTGTTTGAACCTGCTGGTTAATTGCACTGTCCATTTCATAATTTATTTTATAACTCAATATACATATATAGGTAGATATAAACATAGATATATCTTATATCGTAAGATAATACAGCATAGAAAATGGAAGGGAATCAAAATGACTTAACTTGTTATCCTAAACTTATAATTAAGTATGTGCTCTTGAGTTGGTTACTTAAAATCTTTGCACTTCACTTTCTACATCTAAACAGAAATGATATTAATTTTCAGATTTATTATTGATATTATAGGTAGTACATACAAACCTCATAAAATATCTATGTAATTCAGATAATTATCTATATAATCAAGACATTATTTCTTTAAATGAAGGTCATCTTTATAATTGAGCAAAATGGGGAATTTATCAAAATAAGAGGTGAGATGTACCATATATGATGTTATTTTTAACCAGAGAAGGAGAGAAATTATCAAAGAAATCACTAAATGATTTCTAAAATTCAATCAATAATTTAAAATATTTTCTGACTTCTAAACTTGTGCTATCTCTTTCACAGCATAGGGTAACGTTTTTGCTGTTTCAACCCACTGTTTCAGTATTGTGGGGCTGTATATTAACTTCAAATGAACAACAACAACAAATCAACAAAATGTTACAATTCTAGGAGAGCTAGTTTGTTTATTAACAAGACAATCAAATATTCAAACTTTCTAACACCATCTGTGTTTTATTTATTGTCATCTCACTGCCACCATTGGGAACTAAAAAGGAAGCATAATTGCTCACAGAAGCAATCTGTCATGAGGAGTATCTGTATCTACTTCTGCAGTATTTCAGGAACAGTGTGATATCGATCAGAGTAGATATAGATTTGCCATTACCCTTCTAAACGTGAAATGGATGCAAAAGGCCTAATGGTCAAAGGGTCAATGAGCACTCATTTCTAGCTAGACAAAGGCCATTCAGATGATTTATCTGAGGTATCATTATCATTCCATCAATTCAAGTAAAAAAAATGCAGTTAAGTGATTACCAGGTGCCCAGCAATGTGCAACACACCCAGGATATTAAAAAAAAAAAAAAAAAAGCAAAAACAATATGTTAGTCATGCTCTGAAGAACATCTCTGTTTAATATTAAAACTGAGATTGTAAACAATCTTTGTTATGATAAGTGCTGTAGTAGACAGACTAAGGCAAAGTGATAGCACAAAGACAGGAGAAATAATTAACCTTGGGACATTTCGGGGTTCATAACACAAGTGAAACATTACCTCAAAAAAAAGACTGTTTTATCCATTAATAATTAGTCCTATTAGGTAAGGCTAAAGGCTAACTGTTGATGTGTGAGATTTTTCTTAATATAAACCTTGTTGCATTGAGACCCAATCTGTTTTGAATCAGACACACTAAAAAAGTAAAATAAAAATTCTATCACTTGATATAAGCAGTTCAAAAAATCAACGAACTCAAGAAATGACCAAGATATTCTCTGCTTATTTTGTCACTAAAGTAAAATAAACTCATAGATTTTAATTGAAGCAAAATGCATACCATTGTATATGGAACCAATCCAAATCTTACTGGTCATGTTTGTACTATTAAACTGCCAGAATGATGATAAAATTCTAAATACATCAAGGGCTTTGGCATGTTAATTGCTTTTTGCTAACATGCTGAAGTAGATGGCCATAGTTTAATCCACTCTTCAGAATTGTTGATGAGTTCCTGAGTTGTCTATGTATATAACATAGAGTGCTTTAGAGATTCTTTATTATTTTTATTTGATACTATATCCTCTCATTTGAAGCAAACCCTACTGTGTTGACAATGCCTTGAAAGGATTGGATATTACTAAGCATTTTCTATTTTTTAGTTTAGTATGATGAGGTAATCTCCTAGACCAAAGAACCCAATCTTATTTCTGGAAGGAGCCCTCCTTCACTTCCTAGCTCTTACCAAAATATAACAAATACTTTCTTTTTTCTTTTTTTTTTTAAAGATTTCATTTATTTATTTGACACACAGAGAGAGATCACAAGCAGGCAGAGAAGCAGGCAGAGAGAGAGGAGGAAGCAGGCTTCCCGCTGAGCAGAGAGCCTGATGTGGGACTAGATCCCAGGACCCTGAGATCATGACCTGAGCCAAGGCAGAGGCTTTAAACCACTGAGCCACCCAGGCGCCCCAACAAATACTTTCTTATTATAAAGGCAAAGTCTCTTTGGAGCAATACAACCCTGCATATATAAAAATGGTAGAATTACATTCAGATGCTATCCCACACCCAACTCCATTTTGATCAGGTACATTTTTCCCAAAAACCCATTTGAATATGAACATTTTAGTTTCATGCTTTCTTGTATCCTGCTTCTGGCTCAGAGGTATGGATATGAACACACTACTCTCTGTTATCTGCTAGATCTCTTTAAAACTTCTGAGTGTTAATCAGAATTTTATAACATATGGACATATTTATATGTTCTCCTCATTTTGCTTTGTTCTCTGAGCTTCTGTTTTAAATTGCTCACTGAATTTCTAAACCCTACCTCTCTTATTTTTGTCTTTTTATTTAACACACAGAATTTGTTCCTCTACGACTTCTACTTAGGGGTCATATCAGCGTCAAAAGAAAAATGACCACCTGCAGTAGAAAGAAGTCAATAAGAAAAAGATGACTTGAAAAAGGGTAACATGTACGAAGGTGCAGTTCATATATACGTACCAAAAAATCAGTAAGCAGATGTAAAGTTTTAAAGTGCATATTTTGGCAAGCTGGAGGGAAATGGGCACTCCTACTATAGATGGGAATACAATTGGTATATTTTTAGAGTAAGTTGGTAATAACCACCAAGATGAAAATACACATGCTATCCCCTCAGTTTTATTAAGATATAATTAACCTACAGCACTGTATAAGTTTAAGGTATACAGTGTAATGATTTGACTTACATATATTACAAAATGATTACCACAAGAGGTTATAGTAACATCCATCATTTCATATAGATAGGAAAGAAAAAAAGAGAAAAGAATGTTTTTTTTTCTTTATAATGAGAACTCAGGATTTACTCCTTCGACAACTTCCGTACATACCATAGGGCAGTGTTAACTGGAGTCATTGTATTGAACATTACATTTTGTATCTGTTTATCTTATAACTTGAAGTTTGTACCCTTTGTCCACCTTCTTCCAATTCCCTCTCCCCCAGCCTCTTGCCTTTGGTAACCACAAATCTAATCTCTTTTTCCAAATCTCTTTTTCCATGCATTGGATATTTTGTTTTTTAGATCCCATATATAAATGAGATCATACACTATTGTCTTTCTATGACTGACTTACCTCGCTTAGCATAATGCCTTCAATGTCCATCCCTGTTGTTGCAAGTGGCAGGATTTTCTACTTTTTTGTGGCTGAATAATATTTCATATATACACATTACAACTTCTTATATTCATTCATCTCTCAGTAGACATTAGGCTGTTTCCATGTCTTGGCTATTGTCAATAATGCTGCAGTAAACATGAGGGTACACATACCTCTTACTGTTTTTGTTTCTTTTGGGTATATCTCCAAAAGTAAAATTGCTGAATCATGTAGTAATTCTATTTTTAATGTTTCGAGGAGCCTTTATACTGTTTCCCAGTGCCTGTAGCCCTTCCTCTCTCATTTGACCTTGATTTTGGATCACTGACCTCAGTTTCAAATTTGAGATTGGTAGGAAGTGACATTGGTTCTCTAAAACGAGTGTTATTTTGTTCTCTTAATTCATGAGCTTATTCTCTATAAGATTGTTATATTTGAGGATACCTGATCAGAAGAGAGTAAATAAATACTAACCATAATGAAAAGAGGAAGATGGGTTCATTTATTTCTTTGACTTGTTTTCCATAAGGATAATACTGTGCCTCAAGGCACTATGTTAGACTTGGATAGCAAAATAAACATTATACATAATATACAGTGTTGAAAATCTAACAAAAATTGTGGAATTCTAGAATTAGATGAAAAGTAAATTCAGGAAAATTCTACATTTAAATAGACCTAGAAACTACAGCCTAATTATTTCTCAAGGGTGGGAGTACTTCACATCTGCTTCAGTGAAGAACTTCAGAGATCCTATATTTGAATAGTCAGGAAGTTCTTTTGCAATTTGCTGTATTAAAATGCAAATGAATTTTCTTTCATTCTATTGAATATCCTCCAGTCCATAATCCACGTTTATGGCAGAATATACAAATACATATTTTCCTAGATTCAATTTAAAACTTATGAATGCCTAATGTGTGCTTAGAGCTTTTATTCATTGTAAAAGACATAATTTTTAAGTTTTGAAGGAAATTAGGATATTTATTTAAACACATGAAACAATTATCAATTGCATTTCTTGATTCTTACTTTATATAAGTTTCTCTGTGATTAAATGTTTCTCTCTGTGTTTATGGTATGTAGTAGAGGCAGTCCCTACTCAATGAATATTCTCTGTTTTTGCCTCCATTTCCTTGCAGTCAGTTTGGGTTATGTGCCCAATTCTGATCCCTGCATTGTGCCTCAGTGTGTCCTTTATCCTTCCCTTCTGCACCCTGCTCATATCGAGGTCAAGTGTTTATTGGGAGTTAACTAAAGGATAGAGAATGTTCCCCTGGCCTGTATCAAATATTATTTAATCACAAATAGACCTTGATTGCAGTAAGTCACTGAGACTTTGAGATTTCAGTCTTATAGCAAACAATTAATTACCTTAGCTAATACTCCATTTGTATAATATTTAGGTCATTTAATAGGTGGACTTTATCCAAAAATTGCTCTATATATCATGGGGAAAGGATATGGTAAGGGTCCTTAGTTGTTTCACAGCTGAGCAAGCTGATAAATGATGATTGATAGGGCTCAATTTTACTCTGATTCCTATTTCTATATGGATCCTAGATCTGAGGTCGAGTTATATAATATCTTGAGACATAATATTCTTGTATGTTTGGAAAAAGCATCTGCCTTCTTAGATTATTATGAAGATAAAATATTATAGTGTAGATCAAGTATATAGTACAGACAATGACACATATGATAAATAAATAAAGCTTTAATTCTTAGTTAATCTGTTTCATTTTTCATGTAGCAATATAATCAACATTTCCAAGTGAGAAAAATTTACCCAGTTTTCATAATTTTGCTTGTATTCAGTATGTTCATTTAGATTTTTTGTGAAACCTTGCAGTAGAATAATAGCCCTTTGATAATGATAGTGATGCAGAGAAAGACACCAAGGCAAATTTGCATAGTATTTTCAAGATAAAATATCACAGTGTTAAATCAAAACAGATATGGAAGGCAAATAATCATCCTCATACATGTTCATAGACCACATTCAGCAGGACCATTGGGTGTTGGAATGTGTGATAAAGTTTTATGATTATCCTCATTTTTCATTGTCTTCCCTCTACACCTGTGCCCCATTGACATCAGTCTTGGCCATGTGACCTGCTCACGTACTTAAATGTGAATAGAAATGAAGTGTGCTACTTCTGCAGAGAAGCTTTAAGAGCAAGGCGTGGTTCCAGTACTTCTCTTTGCCTCAAGAAGAGCAATGTCCCAGTTAGGGATGTTACCTCAAACCTGGAACACAGCCAAAGATAATATGCAATTTTCGTGTATCATGAGTAAGAAAGAAATCTTTTTGTGGTAAGCCATTGAGAATTTGGGAGCTGTTTGATCCTATGGCACGATCTACTCAAAGTTGAATAAATAAATACTGAAATAGGACTTTCAGCTATACGTCTTTTTCTACTCAATGAAGAAAAACTTACGAGCCAAGTAATTCATCTCTTTCCTGGTTCCAGATGGATCGGATGAAGTATATTCAAAGATGTTCTTAGCGGGCGCCTGGGTGGCTCAGTTGGTTAAGTGACTGCCTTCGGCTCAGGTCATGATCACGGAGTTCCGGGATTGAGTCCCATATGGGACTCCTGGCTCTGCGGGAAGTCTGCTTCTCCCTCTGACCTTCTCCCCTCTCATTCTCAGTCTCTCTCTCTCTAATAAATAAATAAAATCTAAAAAAAAAAAAAAAAAAAGATGTTCTTAGCACCTGCATCTATAGCCATAACACCACATTGTGATTATTTTTGTTTTAATAATCACTTTTACTTCAAAGTTCTTTTATTTTTTTAAATATTTTATTTATTTATTTGACAGAGAGAGAGAGAGAGAGAGTTCACAAGTAGGTAGAGAGAGGGGGCAGGCAGAGAGAGAGAGGGAAGCTACTCCCTGCTGAGCAGAGAGCCCAATGCGGGGCTTGATCCCAGGACCCTGAGATCATGACCTGAGCCGAAGGCAGAGGCTTTAACCCACTGAGCCACCAAGGTGCCCTTATTTCAAAGTTCTTAAATAATTTTTTAAAATGCATTTGTATTTATCCTTGTCATTACCAATTCCAGTGCTCTAGTTTTCATATTGTAGATCCAGAATTCTTCTTCTCTTTTATTTTCCTTCAGCCTCATGGACTTTCTTCTGTATCTTTAAGTCTAGGTCTACTGGCAATGAGTTCTTTCAGCTTTGCATATCTTAAAGTACCTTCGTTTCTTCTTCATTTTTGGAAGATTTTTTTTTTCTGGGAGTAGATTTTAGATTGACATCTAGTTTCCCCTTGTATTTTAAAGATATTACTATATAGTTTTTTGCCTTGAAGTGTGCCCAAAGATAAAGAAAGTATCCTCTTAATGCTGGCATGTAATGCTCATGAGCCACCCAGGCGCCCCAAAAATGACTTATTCTTTATGTATTTTTCTGCCCAGCTGTCCTTCATGGACCTTCATTAAATATTTGAAATCTTCTAGTTTTTTGGCTCCCTAAAGTTGAAGCTGAATTCAGGTTGTTGTTGTTGTTGTTGTTTTTCCCTCTGTCTCTCTCTGTTTTATTTTAGATGTTGCCATTTCTAAACTCTTCTTCTGCAATATCTAATGTCCCGTTAATCCCAATTTGTATATTTTTCATTTCAACCATTTTAGCTTTTAACTCAAGAATTTTTATTTGTATATCTTAATATATACCATATCTCTACTTACCGTGCTTAATCTTTCCTTTACTTGAACACACAGATTTTAGTTATAATTAGCATTTTGATGTCCTTGTCTGTTAGTTCTATCATCTGTGCCATTCTGAGTTTGTTTTATTTACCTCTCATATGGATTGTATTTTCTTTATTGTACACCTAGTAATTTTTGGTTGAATGCCAGACATTCTGAATTTTATTGTATTTAGTTCTGAATATTTTTTAGCTTCTGTAAATAATTTTGAGCCCTGTTTCATGATGCAGTTAAGTACTGGGAAATAATTTGATCTTCTTTGTCTTGCTATTAAACATTTTTTTCTTAGGTGGAAGCAGATCAGCATGTTGACTAAGGCTAATTTTTTATCCAATACTGAGGCAGAATCCTTCTGATTATCCAATACCTGAAGAATTGTGAGATTTTCTACTAGGACTGTTGAGAACAGGAACTATTCACAGCCCTCTGTCAGCAAGAGATAATCCTTTCAGGGCCCTTTCCCCTCTTTAGCTAGTTTCAGCACATACTTACACTGATAAATACTCAGCTCAAGACTGGAGGAGGATCCTATGTATATCTCTAGACTTCTAACCACTGCAGCTCTCTCCTTTGTGTCACTCTCCCTTGCTTGCTCTTGTCATCTTGGCTTCCCTGGACTCTCAGCATCATCTCATCAACTCAACTTACTGCCAGGCTCCTCCTGGGTTCTCCATCACTAAGCCATGATCTAAGAATTCTCTCAGGTTGTTAGGTTGGGCAATTATAGAACTACTTCATTTGTTTTACACATTGCAGGGATCATTATCAATCATATCCTAATTTCCAATATCTTAAAATTCATTGTCTTGTATACTTTACATGATTTTGTAGTTGTTTCATACAGGAGGACATATCCCATCTCTGTTGGTTGATAGTATTCTGAAGGAAACAATCCCCATTCCCATGGATTTTATTTTTTAAAAAGCCATTCCTCTCTAAGGTATTTCCTACATACCATACTCGTTTTCTTAACATGTATTCATAAATTAATCTTTTCCTTAGGATAATTGGTGTTTTTGTTGCTTTGTTCATTATAATATTTCAAGACTGACAATTTCTCCAACTCCATAAAGTCACTCTATATGAATTTAAATATAATCTCATCTTCTCCTCCTCTTTTGTCCTTTTAAAGACCACACGTGGCATGGGATTTCTTCTATAGATACCAAACAAATATTCAGTCATTCTTTGCTATGACACTTTTATTTTCAATGACACAGTCTTTTCTATATTGGAGAAGATTCAATAAAAAAGACTCTTGCTATTATAAATTGAAACATGTTACCCAGTGACATTCAGACACTGGTTTTAGCTTTGCCCTTTAGAGTTACAAATAAAATAGCTCTTATTCCCTCTTCTGGGTGACAGACACTCCGCAATGTAAAGACACTTAAATGTGTCTCTCATACTCTCTCATTTGCTTTAATGGTTCTTTCTGAAATATCTTTCAAAAGGCCTTATCTCTCAGCTATTTTTCATTGTTTTCAAGTTTTTCAATAGTGCTTTATAATGTGGTTTCCAGAATGAATAAGGGACAGCAAGTGTAGTCTGGACAGGACAGAATATAGAAGAACTTTTGTTTTCTGATCCGTACCTTACCAATCCATTAAAAGTATATAAAGATCTTGTTAGGTTTTGAAAACCCTGCATTACTTCATAGTGTGAAACTCACATTGAGCCTCTGCAGAACCAAAATCGTCAGAGAATTTTATGTAACTTTAAAGATACATTTGAAAAATAAAAAATTAATAAAAATAAGATATGTTTGATATATTTACTTTCATATACCTTCAACAGTCAATGACTTTTAGATATTTTATTTTAAAATTTCAAACCATGACAAATTTCTGTAAAATGAAATATATATATATATATATATATATATATATATGTACGTATTTTAAGTTATATGGGTGTGCTAAAAAAAAAATTCAACAAAACTCCCTGAGTAGGAGATTATCTATAACAATTATCATTGTCATCTAATATGGTCACATTTTTATACTTTAAAAAAGTACCTAATATGAGAGCATACTAATATTGACCTTAAGTTAGTAATTATTTTCAAATGTCTGGAAGGTTACACAAAACTAACCTCCTCTAGGGTATGAATCCAATCTTCTTGTTTATTTTTGTTTATTCCTGAGTGATTCTATGCTTGTAACAAAACAAACATTTAGTCCCCAGGTGCTAAAAGAACAGGTAGACTTTGGTTTTCCCAGCAAAAATGTGGGCATATTACAGGGAAGCAGACATTGATTCTGCATAATAAAAGATTTTATAAAATTGAAACTACCCTGAAGAGCTCTGCTTTGAAAAGCTAGTGCTCTTCACCTGAACTATTCAAACAGCGAGCTGGTGACAAGCTGTCAATGTATGTATTGTACAGTAACATACTGGAGTGGATTTTTGGATTCAGCAGAAATTTCATCCAGGTAAGCTTTAGAGTTTCTTTCAAATACTAAAAGTCTATGACATTAATTTCCTTAGATACATTGCTTTATATGCCTATCATACATATAAATATTAAGAGGAATATGAGGATAATATATATTTTGACATTTTTAGTCTAAAATCTAACAGGGGCATAGTGTATGTGTAATGCTCTCTCGGAATAAATAACATTCAAATAAAATATTCTATAATTTCTGCTGAATATGATGGAGAAAACTATCACTTAATATCAGCTTAAAATTAAAGCTGAAATTTAAAATAAAAAATAAAATTTATTTAAAATAAAGCTAAAATTAAAACTATCAGATTTAAAATAAAAAAATCAGATATAAAAATTTTTATATCCTTCGACAATGGCATTCTGAACTTAGCTCTGTTTTTAAGCATATCTTCAATGTACGTATAAGGTGAATCATGAAGGATGAGTGGAAGATAGTTACTCAGAGGAAGGTGTGGTAAAGCAGTCTGCGCAGTGGTAGTAGCGTGAGTGAACGCATGAAAAGGCAAGAGGAAAACCACAGCCATTTTGGGTTAACCAAATAATGAGGTGAGGAGTGATTCTTTGGTTATCAAATACTTCTGGAGCAGTATCTTCAGCTTCTTGGTTCCGAGCGATGGCATTTTTACTCTTTTCACACAAGTATGTGGAGAAGTCAACTCTGAGATATCCTTAAAAGGCTGAAGAACGCTACTTTCAAATGAAAAGATTTATTCTCTAGAAATGCAAGAGAGGAAAAAGAAAAGGTAAAGGTAAAATGTGAAAGAAACCAGCCAAAGAAAACATAGCAGAACTTTATCATGGAAATAAACATAATGAGATGATTATAAAGTTATGATGTAAATTTGATTCACCTGTATTTTTAGTTGCTTAGATAAAGTTCAAATTAACCTAAGTGAATAAAAACTTGTAGAGAATTTATTCTCCTGAGAAATGACAGTGTATTCTAGAAAATAAGGGGACTGCCGTCAAAAAGACTACTTTATCACAGGGACCTCCCTGAATTTTCGCCTTCAAGCTTCAGCAATGCAGCGTTTTTGTGTATCCGGATGTTAAAACAGGACTCATTCTTTTTCAGTTTAGCTGAGACTCAAAGTTAAAAGAGAAATAGAATAGGTACTAAGAAACCTCATACCCTAAAACAAGCTATAGATGACATATGTAATACAAGAGGCAGCCATGAAAACTGCTTCTGCCAGCTTTAGGAATCTCTCATCTCACCTTGAAAGGAGCAAGTTTTCAGAGGCCATGGAGAGAGTCACCTTGGAGGGTGTTATTGGAACTGTATGCATTCCCCCAAGCTCCTCATCTCCTCATACTCTCCACAGGAGAAGAGGGGAGGACCTTTCCCCCCCAACCAAGAAAACTGTTTGGAGAACTGACCACCTCCTAGTGTTGTGATAATTAGTGTTTAATGCTCCCCAGATACTGTGTAAAGATAAAAATCTTTCTAAGCTTTCCCTATGTGACATTCTTGAGAAAGAAGGTTGCACTGAGTAGAAACCGCACTTAGGTAAAGGTGAGGAAATTGTTCTCCAAAGATCAGCATTATTGATGGGAGCAAGTCAGCCTGGGCTTTCAAAAAAAAAAAAAAAAAAGTGTCGGAGGGGAAGATGGGAAGGACTATGTATTGAGGATAGTAGGAGTTGGGGGTATTGCTGGAAGCCTAGAAGCTGGCTGGGAGAGGGGTCTTAAGTGCCTAGCCAGAAAATAGAAGATCAAACATTAGGATAAGCTCTGAAAACAAAAACAAAAACAAAAAGCATCCTACAAGCACAGAAGAGAAAGAGCAGCAATTATGTGCCTCCACCTTGTGTAGGAGCCGCTGTCAGGTTATAATGTCACCACACATACCAGGACACTCTGTCCTCCTGGTGCGAGGGCTAGAGAAAGGCACAGAGCTAGGTTATAGGATGAAAGTAGACCACGCCGTCCCAGGCTTAGCACTATAAGCCTGGGCAAGTCTAAAAAAACAAAATGTTGAATATTATTGAAGCTAAGAGAACTGATTGTTACAATGGACACACTTTTTTTTTTTTTAAAGATTTTACTTAATTATTTGAGAGAGAAACATTATTGAAGCTGAGGGAACTATTATTATAATGGATACACATTTTTTTTAAAAGATTTTACTTATTTTTGAGAGAAAGTGAGCAAGAAGAAAGCACAAGCAGGGGGAGAGGCAGCAGGAAAAGCAGACTCTCCACTGAGCTGGGAGTACAAGGCAGGGCTTGAACTCAGGACCCTGGGGTCCTGGGGCTCAATCCCAGGACCCCTGGATCACAACCAGAACCAAAGGCAGATGCTTAGCAGATGCTTAACCAACTGAGCCACTCACAGTGGACATAGACCTTCATCTCTGAAGTAAGAATGTACTTGGGACAGGAAGGGAAGAGAAATTATGAGATATGCCTGAAATATCTTCCATGATCAGAAAAAGACCAAATCTAGAAAAGGTCTTTGAAGGGACCATGACAAAAATAACATTGCTTTATAAAGATTAAATAGCTAGGAATAAACCTAACTAGAAATGTACAATATTTTTATAAAGAAAAATTTAAAGTCCTTTTAAAGGACACAAAGATTGAACAAATGTTCTTGGAGAAAAAGGCCAGATAATATAAAGATGTCAACTCTAATTTGTTTTAAATTTAGTATGATACAAATAATAATACAAATAGTTTTCTCACATCCTTTGAGATTGGGACAGATCTAGATAAAGTGCTTTATAACTTTACCACCTGGAAAAACATACGGATAGATACGAATACTCAAGAAACTTCAAAAAAAAAGAAAAAATCAATAACTAGCCTTAATAGATATTAAACCTTAAAACCCACTAATAACTATGCATCATTGACATATAATACAATAAAATTGTATTTAGCTAGACAGATGAATAAGTAGAATAAGAAGTTAAAAATCCAAACATATATGGGAATTTACTATATTTTATGTGTATCATCTCATTTCAGGGGATAATTAGGTTGATCACTCAGTGGTACTGAGAAAATTGGGAGCCATTTAGAATAATATAAAAGTGGATCTCTTCTTTTTCATGCTGAATATCACAATGGATTCCAACTGGATCCTACATTTTAATGCAAAAATAAAAAAACAGGTGGAAAACATGGAAAAGCTGTTTTATAGCCTCTTAGGGGTTGAGATCTTTATAACCATGATTCAAAATACAGTAGCTATAAAAGTTTTTTTAAGGATAAATTCAGCAACATAAAAATACTATATTCATGACAAAATATCACAACCTACGTCTGGAAACAAATGACAAAGTGAAAAAAATATTTGCCATTTATATTACAGAGGATTAAAGGTTTTCAGAAATAAGTAAGAAACAGATTAATGAATCAATAGAAAAGTGAACCAAGGTTACGAATAGGGAATTCAAAGAAATGGGAATATAAATACTTTTTAAATATGACAACATGTTTTAACCTAAATAAGTAAAAATAAAGATTATAATATCTTTTTTCTTCTTTTGTGCACAAGACCAAAATACATAAGCCAATTGCTCAAAGGATATTTGAATAAATTCCTTAGACTTAAAATTTAAAGCACCTTTTGTCCCAGCAATTCAAATTTCTGGATTTTATCTTACACACATATTTGCACACATGCAAAATGATATATGTAAGGCCGCCCAACTGGAAACAGTGTGTGGAAGAGTTGGATTATATATCCATGATTTTTCATTGATGGGAAAGAAACCACCTTTGCTTTATTTCAAAATGAGGAGTGTGTCTTCAAAGTCAGCTGTCCAAGAAGCAGTGGTTTCAATTAAGCCAAACACTTCAAATCTTTGAGCATATCTACATCTGTGCCACCCGGATAATCTGCACTTTGTGTCCAAACAGTGTCTCATTTCATCCCTCTCAGCATTTGGCAGAGGACCTTTGCAGAATACGTGTCTGATGATTTCTGATGCATAGTAGATAGAAGTACAAAGCGCATTAGCAATAATATATTTATTGCTCTTTATCACTGCTGCTCCACTTAGATTGAAAATTAGATTATTATTGGGAATTGTCTATTTCCACTGGAATGGGAGTTCAATGAGGGCAGGGATCTTATAGGTTTATTATTGATAAATAGTTACCAGACCCAAGTTTGGCTGCCATCCCTAGAAAGGCCACTACTCAAGAGATGAGTTTTTTGGGGTTTTTTAAAAGATTTTATTTATTTATTTCAGAGAGAGAGAGAGAACAAGCATGAATTGGGTGAGGGGCATCAGGAGAAGCAGGCTCCTTGCTAAGCAAGGAGCCATTGGTAGCAGGCTTGACCCCATGATCCTGGGATCATGACCTGAGCCAAAGGCAAATACTGGACCTACGGAGCCACCCAGGTGCCCCAAGAGATGAGTTTTTTATTGGAATAGAATTTCAGCTTTATTCAGGAGGCTAGCACCCTAGGGAGAAGGCAGTCTCTTGTCCAAAAGCCAATTCCAAGGTTTCTGCCTGGTGCCTGGGTTTTTAAAAGGATTTGGGGACTTAATCACAAAGGGAGTGCAGTGGCTTGCAACACGTCTTGATTAGATGCAGATCAATGGTTCCAGCTATGAATGTTATCTCGGTGCTCTGGGGCCCTGTGAGGGGGTCCGGTTCTTGTTTTGTGATAAGCCGGAGTACTCTGATCTTTCTGCAAAGGAGGGTCTGAACTACAGGTATGCAAAGAGAGGTCAGTTAAATCATTTGTGTGAGCTAAAAAAAAAAAAAAAAAAGAAAAGAAAGAAAGAAAATCGCTTTGCTAAAAAATTTGCGGGGCTAATTAGAAAGCCTAGGTGGCTTCAAACAACTTGCTGGCTTCTGTGGCCTGGGAAAGTTCTGATCCTTCACTCCTCAAGGCCAGTGGTCTGCAAATCTCAGACTGAATTAGTGCTGTTACGGACCAAGGGATTTAGGTCAGCAAGTAAGGAGCTTGTTAACTTGAAGCCGGTTAACCCGTAAGGCAGGCTAGAGCGCTGTTACAGTATTTCAGGCACCCAGAACGTAGTAGGTAATAAATATTTAAAAGAATAAATAAAGCAAATATCATTTCATGGGCTCTTTGACACTATCTTTCCTTTTACTTGATGGACCTGTCCTCTTCATTTCTATTTTCCTGCGGGTTACTAGCTGTACGTCAGCATTCTGGGCAGCCACTCTGATATTTGAGTCTTACTCTGGCCAGTTTTACATGGGTTATTTTATTTTGAATATCCTATTATTATTTTTATATAGTCTCCCTTCACTGGACTTCCAAAAACCTTTTCCACAAATAATATATCTTCTGATATTATGTCTTTTGTTTTGTCTTTTAATTAATTCATTGACATTTGTTAAGCCCCCAGTGTGTATGGAAGAGGTTTAGGAAACCTCAAGATTTAGGAACAATGCTGGTGAAGGCACAAAGATAAAAATTCTAATTTTGCAGAATAAGACAGCATTTCAAGGCATGAAAATTTCCCCTCAACTGAAAAAAACATAAACAACAATACATTCTCTGGAAGGGTAATAACTCTTTCCATGCCCCTGGGCTCTACATTGTAAATATCATTCTCCTGGTACACTCATTTATAGCTTCTGAGTTACTTGATCTCTTAGTAAATTATTTAAATAGCCTGCCAAGTAGAACATGGGTTCTGTTAACAATAAAGATTTAGAGGCCGATGAGATCAATACAAGGTCAAGCCTTTTCTACCAGAGTTAACTTGGTCTCATATCTAGACAGTGTTATTGTCTTGAAGCCATTTTAGTAATAATTTCCTGGCTTCGTGGAGACCTTGTTTGTTAGAAAGGCTCTATTTTAATGGCTACATTAAGTTTGATCTCCCCATTTGTCAAGGATCTGTCGCATTTCATCTTTCAAAAAATGACAGCTTGCGGTGATTAAAGATTAGTCCAACTTCATCCCTTCAAGTCTTTTACTGAAGGATGGGTACTAAATAAGCAATAATTAATAGAATAAACTCAACGATAAAAGTGCCTTTGGGCATGCCCCTCTTCATTCTCTGACCACAATTTGTCAGCCAAAAAGCCTCTCTGCCTTATTCTGATCCACCTCGTCCTCCTGGGTTAGGGGCCATTCTTCCTTACTTCCAGAATGGAGTCAGAATAACTCTGTGCTAGCAGATAGATTGCACTGTGTTACAATAATCACTTAACTTCTCCATAACATTCTATACTAAAAGCTCCTTAAATACAGTGTCCATATCTTTAATTTCTATATCTTTGTGCCTCGCACAGAGTGTCATAAATAGTCGAGGCTCCAAAAAGGGAATTGCTGAATAAAGTGATAAATAAATGAATAAGACTCTTAATTCTAGAAATTTAAAAGAAAATATATATAAATCACTGAATGCAAGAAGAAAGAATGATAAAGTTGCATATTTCTGCTAACATTTAACACTAAGCATAATTTTATTCTTAGGAAGAACACTGACATTTAAATATTCGTTTGTTTACTTATTTACCAAACAACACTAGCTAAAACTACATTTTTGTTTCATTTATATTTTGAAAACATTAATTGTCTAAGGTTCACATCATGAAATTCCTTTAGCAGCCTGGGGTCCCTTCTATGTGGGTGCATGCTGAGAGATCCTGGTTGACAGTTTGTCCACACTACACCCCAGCCTTAGGTACAGTTGCTGCAAATTTGCTACTGAAGGAAAACTCACCTCTGCGGAGAGCCTGCTGTATTTTTCAAAAGAGATAGACTGTCACCTAAAACACCCTTTATTAGTCCTTTTAGCTTACAGCAATTCAACTTTATGTAATAAAACAGATAAAAAGAACTCATTTTTATTGAAGAATGAAATACAGAGTAGTGTACAAACCATGATTATAAATATCTGCACATCCCCCACAACGTGCACTTGTACACTTGCAGTGGATAGAAAATTACAGGATCCCTGAAGCTCCTTGTGACCATTCCCAGGCTCTACTCTTTCCTCCTCCTGAAGGAATCACTATCTTGATATTTGACATCTTGGATTAATTTTTCAATTATTTGCAAAGTAGACATGGTAGTATACCGACATGATACTTTATGATATTTCTTGTTTGCCAGTTATAGTCATGGAATTACACATTATGTATTCTTTTGTCTTTTTTTCCTTCATGAGATTCACCCATATTACTACATGTTGTGTATAGCAGTACTTTGTTCATTTACATTTCTGTAGACTATCCTATTGTCTGAATATTACACAGTATATTTAGCCAATCTATTGTTTATATAACATTGGCATTTTTGCAGTTTGAGTCTTTTAAAAATAGTACCACTATATACGCTCTTGTTCATGTTTTTTGAAATGCGTGCAAGTTACATCTTTTAGCTATAGACCAAGGAGAGAGACAGAAAGTGTTTAATTGTATTTATTTCTTTCCTAAAATGAATTGAAGTGAACAGGTAAATGAAGTGATGAATTATTAAATCATCTTTCATATTAGTTCAACCTATGGAACAAATGTGTGTACGATCCTAAGTCTTCCTGTTTATTGACAAATAACCAAAAATCTGGCTAGATGAGTGGGTAGTAATCTCTCATTCACATCCTATGTGAAAAAAATAAATAAATATTAATTTAAGAAGCGTAGAGGAACAGATAAAAATATCTGTAGAAGACTATTTTACTGATTCATTGCTTAATTCATTACCTATTCTAAGACAAAATATGTCTCTACTGTATTCATTATGAAGTTGGAGCCATCCGCTTATGTATTTTAATAAAAAAAAAGTTGCCAAAATTTCACAAGAGAACCAAATCTCAATGAACTTAGGTAAATTACCCAAAGTAGAAAAACCTATTAAATAGAAGATGGTGTCGGTTGTTATTTCTCCTTCTTCATTTTTGATTGTTTATTTGGGTCCTCTTTCTTCTGTTTCTAATGAGTCTGGCTCAGGGTTTATCAATTTTGTTGAGCTTTTCACAGAACCAATTCCTGGTTTCATTGAGATGTTCTGTTATTTTTTTATTCTCTATTTCATTTATTTCTGCTCTAATCTTTATTATTTCCTTCTTTCTACTGGCTGTGGCCTTTGTTCTTCTTTTACTCTCTCTTTTAGGTATAAGTTTAGGTTGTTTATTTGAGATTTTTCTTGTTTCTTGAGGTTGGCTTATATAATCTTCCCTTTTAGAACAGCTGTTGCTACATCCCAAAGATTTTAGACCATTGTGTTTTCATTCTCATTGTCTCCATGTATTTTTTTTTTCATTTTCTTTTTGTTTTCTTGGTTGACCTATTCATTGTTTAGTAACATGTTATTTAGCCTCCATGTATTTGTGTACTATACAGATATTTTCTTGTGACTCATTTCTACTTTTATACTGTTGTAGTCAGAAAAGATGATGATATGGTTTCAGTCTTTTTGAATTTGTGGAGACTTGTTTTGTGATCTGTTCTGGAGGATATTCCGTGTATACTTGAATATGTATTCTACCATTTGGGGATGGAATATTCTCAATATATCTGTTTGGTCCATCTGGTCCAACATGTCATTCAAAGCCACTGTTTCTTTGTTGACTTTATGTCTGAATGATCTATCTATGGATGTAAGTAGGATGTTAAAGTCCCTTACTACTGTTGTTTATTGTCGATTTCTTCCTTTATGTCTGTTAATAATTACTTTATGTATTTAGGTGTTCCTATGTTATGTGCTTCAGTATATGCAATTGTTATATCCTCTTGTTGAGGATTGTTACCTATATCACTATGTAGTGTCCTTCACTCTCTCTTATTACAGTCTTTGTTTTAAAGTCTGTTTTGTCCTATATAAGTATTGCTACCCCAGCCTTCTTTTCACTTCCATTTGCTGGTAAAGGTTTTTCTGTCCCTTCACTTCCAATCTGTATGTGTCTTTAGATCTGAAATGAGTCTCTTGTAAGCAGCATATAGATGCATCTTGCTTTTTTGTCCATTCAGTCAACCTATATCTTTTCATGGGAGCCTTTAGCCTATTTACATTCAAAGTGATTATTGATAGATATGTACTTATCATCATTTTGTTATTGGTTTTATGGTTGTTTTTGTAATTCTCTGTTCCTTTTTTCTCTTGCTATCTTCCCTTGTAGCTTAATGGCTTTCTTTAGATAGATGCTTGGATTTTTTTTTCTCTATTTTTTGTATATATATTACAAGTTTTTGATCTGTGGTTACCATTAGGCTCATACATAACATTTTATGCATATAGCTGTCTGTATATTGAGTTGATGGCCACTTAAGTTTGAACCCATTCTAAAAGCACTAAATTTTCACTGCCCTCCACCCATGTTTTATGCATATGATGTCATACACTACATCTTTTTATTTTGTGAGTTGCTTGACTGATTTTTATAGATATAATTGATTTTACAGCTTTTGTACTTTAACCTCTGTACTGATATATAAGTGATTAATCTACTACTCTTATTATGTATGTATTTACATGTAAAATATTTCCTCTAGTAATGTTCTTGCTCCTGATTATAGCTTTTTCTTCCCAAAGAATTCTCTTTAACATTTCCTGTAAATTGATGATGAATTCTTTTAGCTTCTGTTACCTGGAAAAGTCTATCTCTCCTTTTATTGTGAATGATAGCCTTGCTGGTTAGAGTATTCTTGGCTGCAGATTTTTTTCCTTTCAACACTTTGAATGTTTCGTGACATTCTCTTTTAGCCGGCAAAGTTTCTGCTGAAAAATCAGCTGCTAGTCTTAGGGGTTTCCCTTGCATATAATGGTTATCTTTTCTTTGGCCGCTTTTAAAATGATCTCTTTATCATGACTTTTTGCCACTTAATTATTATATATCTTAGTGTGGAACGACTTGGGTTGATTTTGTTGGGGGCTCCCTATGCCTCCTGAATGTGAATGTCTGTTTCCTTCCCCAGATTTGGGGAATTTTCAGCTATTATTTCTTCAAATAAATTTTCTGCCTCTTTTTCTCTCTCTTCTCTTTCTGAGATCCCTGTAGTGTGAGAAAAAAAAAAGCCTAGGACCAGATGGCTCTACAAGTAAATTCCACCAAACAGTAAAAGAGGCATTAATACCTATTCTTCTCAAACTATTCCAAAAATTAGAAGAGAAAATAAAGCTTCCAAATTCATTCTGTGAGACAAGCATTGCCCTGATACCAAAACCAGATAAAAACACTACAAAAAAAGCACAGATCAATATCTCTGATGAACATAGATGCAAAAGTTCTCAACAGAATATTAGAAATTAAATCAACAATACATTAAAAATATCATTCACCATGATCAAGTGGGATTTTTTTAAAGATTTTATTCATTTATTTGACAGAGAGAGATCACAAGTAGGCAGTGGCAGGCAGAGAGAAAGGGGGAAGCAGACTCCCCACCAAGCAGAGAGCCTGATGCAGGGCTCAATCCCAGGATCCTGGGATCATGACCCGGGCTGAAGGCAGAGGCTTTAACCCACTGAGCCACTCAGGTGCCTTGATCAAGTGGGATTTATACCAGGGATGAAATAGTGGTTCAATATTTGCAAATCAATCAATGATACATCATATTAACAAGAGAAAAGATATAAACCTTGTGATCATTTCAATGGATGTAGAAGAAGCACTTGACAAAGTACAACATCCATTCATGATAAAAACTCTCAACAAAGTAGGTTTAGAGGGAATATACCTCAACATAATAAAGACCATACATTAAAAACCCAAGTTAAAATCATCCTCAACAGTGAAGAAACAGAGATTTTCTCATAAGGTCAGAAACAAGATAAAGAATGTCCACTCTTACCAGTTTTATTTTACATCATACTCGAAGTCCTAACCACAGCAATCAGACAGGAGAAGGATACAGAAGTCATTCAAATTGGTAAGGAAGAAGTAAAACTGTCATTATTTTAGATGACATGATCTTATATATAGAAAACTCTAAAGGCTCCACCAAAAAACTACTAGAATTGGTAAATTAACATGCAAAAATCTGTTACATTTCTAAACACTGATAATGAAGTAACAGAAAGAGAAATTAAGAAAACAGTCCCATTTACAATTGCACCTGAAGTATGACTGACATATTTTTTAGTTGATGTTTACAATGGGCCATATACAGACCCTGAAAACTGTTCCCTGATTCTCTGTTCTACCTTAACCATTTGGTTCCCAAACTCAGAGAAATTTAGAAAAATAAAGAGGGGAAAACACGGAGAATTGCAAAAAGTGATAACTGATAGCCATACTGCCAAAGGGGCTATAAAAAAAAATAAGACACAGGGTTCGAAAGAGCATATAATCACATAGGCTTTATATAAGCATGTGAATGCATGAGTTAGCAAGGTAAGTAGGACTCAACTAGGTAAGATATGCAAAACGTAGTGGTGCTTAAACACTGAACCCCAAATATGTGGCAAATTCTTTTTGTGGACCATCTCCTTCAACTGTTTCATTGAGCTATAGCTGAAATGAGTCAGATATTGATGTTGCTTCCTCATTATACAACCTTGGGCACATTTTCAAACTTCCTTGAGACTCAAGTCCAGTATCTGTAAAATGACAGTAAGATATGAATTACTGGTTTAACAAAATTATTAATAAAATACCATGTATGATATATCATATGTATATCTACTATAAAATATGTAACGTAAAAAATAAAATAAAATATGTAACATAGTTTTAAACATAAAACAAAAAAAGATTACATTTTTAGCTAGGTCTGATTTCAAATGCCAACTCCTGGGCCTTTTCATCTTACCCATTACTAATTGAATGATGAGTTCAGATTTGATTGCTATCCGGTGACCAACATTTAAAATGAATTTTTTTTTAAAGATTTTATTTATTTGACAGAGAGAAACATAGCAAGAGAGGGAACACAAGCAAGCAGGGGAGTGGGGGAAGGAGAAGCAGGCTTCCCGCCAAACAGGTAGCCCGATGCAGGGCTCGATCCCAGGACCCTGGGATCATGACCTGAGCCGATGGCAGATGCTTAACGACTGAGCCACCCAGGCGCCGCTAAAATGAAATTTTTGAAGTATAATGAGCAAGGAAGTTCCTCATATTCTCAAGCTTACATCCCCACACACATCATCCACAGTCAAATGTAAGCAGTTTATAAAGATAAATGTGGGTGGCATTATCAGGGACAACATTTCTTTTTTCCCTGAAGAAAATTAGGCTCAGAGGAAAAAAGCCTTGCACATTCAATCCCATCACAGCCAGAAAGCTGACAGTATCTAAGACTAATTAAATGCTTGTTTAATATAGTTTTCTTTAACCAATATCTCATTACTATGATCTTAATTCTATTTCCTAAAGTCATGAAGGCACTTTCTGGAGTTTTTCTTTTCTCCTACCATGCTACATACGAGTGAGAATAACATGTGCAAAGATGTCTATCTGATGTCAATAATATCATTTTAATAAGAAGTTTCTTGTTTTCCCATTTTTATTTGACAAGTGTGACTGCATATTCCTGGAATTGAAATTAACCTTCTTTACTTTTTTCTTTTATTAATAAAGATATTTATTGGAGCAGAGTGTAAGGGATTTTATACATAATGAAAACAAGGCATCACATCAATTAAATACTTGGATGAAGCAACCATTTGTTATATAAATTAAAATTCAATGCAGAATGTACATTTATTTTATTTATTGGGAGTTTACTCTGTACCAATGAGGGAAAAAAATGAGCCTCCACAACTATAACAAAAATAAACTATTGGGATTACATCAAAATAAAAAGCTTCTATACAGAAAAGGAAACAACAAAACCAGAAGCCTACTGAATGAGAGAAGATATATGTAATGACATATCAGATAAAGGATTAGTATACAAAATATATAAAAAAATTATACAAATTATTAGTGTAAAACATTAGTGTAAAACAGATTCAAGATCTACAGTAAGAGTGAAGCATTCAGAGGTTTGCATTACTGAAGACCGCACAGAAAACCTTCAGGAGGGTTTGTGCGGATCTGATACTTGGCAAATGTTCATGCTCTCCACTCTTACAGAAAAATCACCAAAACAACAAATAATCCAATTAAAAAATCTCAAACTCACAGGGTTCAAATTTGTATTAAGTGCCGATGGACTGTGTAATAAGCATCTTTACTTCAGTAGAAAGAATCATAGTGTAAAACTACCCAACAGATAAAAGGCAGATGGAAGCAAAATGTCTGGTTATGGAGGCCATCCCTCTGTAGATTAAGAATTTGGGGGGGGTTAGCCATGAAAAAAAAAATGGGCATGAGCCATGAACAGACGCTACTCTAACAAAGACATACAGATGATGAACAGACACATGAAAAAGTGCTCAACAACAGGGTGCCTGGGTGGCTCAGTGAGTTTAGTGTCAGCCTTGGGCTTAGGTCATCATGATTCCCAAGTCCTGGGACTGAGCTCCCAGCTCAGCAAGGAATCTGCTTCTCCCTTTGCCCCTCCTCTCTGTTCATCCTCTCTCTCTCTCTTTCTCTCACTCTCTCTCTCTCTCTCTCACAAATAAATGAAATCTTTAAAGAAAAAAAAGAATTCTCAATATCACTAATCATTGGGGAAATACAAGTCAAAAACCACAATGAAATATCACATTACAGCTGTTGGAATGGCTAAAATCAGAAAGATTAGAAACATGTTAGCAAGGGTGTGGGGAAAAGAAACCCTAAAAGAAATATGCACCCTATGTTTATTGCAACATTATTTACAATAGCCAATTATGGAAGCGGCCCAAGTGTATATCAATAGGTGAATGGGTAAAGAAGATGTGATATATATGATGGAATATTACTCAGCCATAAAAAAAGAATTAAATCTTGTCATTTGCAAGAATATGTTTTATTATTATACATTACTTATTTGTAATGCATAGAGAAAATATTACCTTCCAAGCAATTGGTCTGGAAGGATTTTTTTTTTTTTTTTTTTTTTTTTACGGGGAAAATGACTTTGATAACTGTTGAAGGACATAAAACTGCAAGCATTTTAAACAAAAGGAAAAAGCCATTGACCTCAATGAAGAACAAATGGAGCAAGCCAGAAAGCTGAGCGATGCTTGAGGACCTGGGAGGCTGGAGAGGAACCCTCTGGTTGATAGAAGGACTGATCAGGGCTTTTGAGGAAAGTATGAAGGACTCCTGAGTTTACGGTGGTGTTGATATACTTTCTGTACATCATCTTCAGTAAATCTTTAGTGATTATTATATTGTACTCTAAAGATATTTTAAGAGAATTTTTTTTTTAATGAAAGCATGTGGAGAGTTGCCAAGTCCTGTGTAAGCATAGACAAGGACAACAGATGATCTCTGCAGGGGCAGCTAATTAATGGGTATGGTATCCACCACTGGAAGATGCAGATAAGAAACCAGAAGAAGAAATGCCTAACTCCTGTCATTGAGGCCTTAAAATTTACTTGAAAATTGGAATAAAGATTAATATAAACATTTAATATCTTTACTAGATGAATTGGTATATCAGTAAAGGAGATGAATCTCCCGGGACACTTGCAGTGAATTAAAACCATTTTAAAAAATAAATAGCATTTATAATATTTTTTAAATTTAAAATACTTTAATAAGAACAAAAGAGGTATAGTTATCTACTTAGAGAAGATGAAAAAATAGTTTCTATGTTGTCCTTATATTACCAGAAACTGCGACACATGTGGATCCCATTTTGATTTGGGGACATAAGAATTGTTTTCCTAAGGCAATAGCACCAGCTAGGATTGTAACACAAGGACAAAATGGCTAAAATTTTACCGTATGAGCATAACAGAAATCTCAAGTGAGGCCCAACTCAAATTCTGTTTAACTTAAATAGATTTAGTTTGTTCTCAGGTTTAGTGTTAGCAAATGTCTAAACCCCTGCTATCTGTAGCGTATTCTGTTGGACGCCTCAAGGAACAAAGGAAGTAATTGGCAAAAGTTCATCATTCTACAACATTGCCACGAAGGAAACAAGGCTCCTTAGAGTGCTTCCTGGAGTCCTATAAATGCAGAGTATCTTCAATCTGAGCCCTCCTTGATACCATTCACAGAATATGTGTGACGTGTGACAGGTGCCTGCTGTCTGTCTAGATCTGAAGAATCTAAAGAAAAAGCAGAAATCTAAAGAAAAAGTAAAAACACAATGTAATTGTGACAGGGGTCTGATTTTTTTTTTTAAACCAATATACTCTAACATTTACCAAGGTAATAGTATTTTTGTTTTATTATGTGCTCTTTCATATTCTGTCATGAGAACACTCTTTCAGGGAATTATATCTAAAAATATGTGGTTATATTTTCTTTATCACTCTAATGGCAGATTTTGTACCAAAACAGAACATTTAAAAATAATAATAATAATAATTTCCTTTGACAAGGACTATAATGAGAGCATAAAATGGAGGGAGGGCAAGTATGCATTTATTTCTGTGACAGATATATCAATGCATAGGAAATTGTGGACCATTAATCTATTTGTATGTCAGGCTTTGGTTGGATTATCATGGATCTCAGGGAGTGCCATATCCTGTATCAGTTTCTCTCTCCAGGAGGAAAATTATTTATCTGGTGGAATATGGAAGAATACAAATTGAAAGTGCACATGTAGCTTGCTGAACTACATATAGAAGCATTTCTCTCGGCAGTTCTGTAAGCACCCATTTTCAAGCATCATATGATACAATTACCATAATTAATTAGCTTTATGGGGCGGTGCTCAGCAGTCACCTGCTTTCAAAAGGAAATTAAAGTCACTGTTTCTGATAAGTTAAAGAATCATTATGAATGTGGCTGAAATTATAGCTCATAGTGTTCTTATAGTGTCAGGTTTTCCACAGAGAGGAAAAGAAATGAATATTTCTAGGGGTCACTAAACTTTCTACGGAAAAAAAAAGAAAAGAATAGTTAGATGCACTGTGCAAGTATTTACCATCAACGAGATAACCAAAGATCAAGGGTTAGAACTGCCCTCAAACCTTTATGTTTATGCATTTTCAGTGCTTGTCATCACGTTAATAGTAGAGCTCTTTCCTGTGTCAGATAGAAGAGAAATGTAGAACAATAAAAACAGATATCTCATTTTTAGTAACCTGTATATTTCTAAATAACTTTAGCTTTTGTAAAAATCTTTTAAAAATAAACCTGCTTGATTATATATGTTTTGATGTAAGGCAGAATCTTGGGGAAAAAAATAACCCAGCATGTTTTCAGGATTGAGCTTAGCTACAGAAAAACTGGAACATTTGCTTAAAAGAGTGAAAAATATTGCACACTGCCTGAGCTCAGGAAGGATAGACACTAACTAAGACTATCTAGGACTAACAAAACTAGGAATTGGTGCGGAAAGAGTTTGTGTTATTCCCTGTCACATGCTCCATGTTGATCTTATCATATGTAGAAGGTTGAATGGAGGCCCCTGGAAATGGATGACCAGATCCAAATCCCTAGAAACTGTGAAAGTTAACTTATTTGTGAAGAGGGTCTTTGCAGATGCAATCTAGAGATGTGATCAGCTTGCACTACTGGATGGGTCTGAGATAATGGCAAATATCCTTACAACAGAGAAAAGGAGACCCAGACAGCAAAGAAGGTGGCCATGCAAATACATAAGCAGAGACTGAAGTGACACAGCTACAAGCTAAGGAATGGTAAAGATCGCCAGTAGCTATCAAGAGAAAGGGATGGAATGGGTTCTGTCCAGAGCCTTGGGTCAGAGCTCAGCCCTGCTGACACCTGAATTTCAGACTTCTGGCCTGTAGAATTGTGAGAGAATGCATTTATGATGCTCTATGCCTCTAAGTTGATGGTGAATTTTTATGGCAGCCCTAGGAAACTAACACACTATATCATCCCCCAAATGAAATGGCAAATAAAAATATGCAAGGGGCAAAAGAAAGAGGCACTCTCCCACTTCTTTAACCATCCAAAACTGTTTGGAGAGGGTTAGGTGTAAAATATGCTGACATCTCAGAAGTCTGGCCAAGAGAGGAATGGGAAGCCTGGTTCTGGCAGGATGAGGGAGAAGCTCCAGATGGGAATGGCCCGTGGTGAGATGGTCTCTTTTATGTAGTTACTAAATAGAACATCTAGTGAGAAAAACAAACTCTGCTGTGGTTTATAAAAATAATACAATTAAAGAAAACCAATCTGGTGAGAAGGCAGGCAGGCGTCATCAGGAGGCTGGGCACACTTGAGTAGAAGAGATCTGTTGGCAGAAAACCTGGCAGACTCCTGGGAAAGACCAGAGGAAGGGAAAAGAGGCAGATGCTGGCAAATTTCATCCCGTGAATGGAATCAACACTGTTGAACCATTGACCATCAATTTAGTTCCCCATGCAGTGTGAACAGCAATGGTCCCCACTAAGATGCCATGCGGTCATCAAACTGTTTGAGGGTTCTGAGATGACCTGATGGAATATATGAATTGCACCACTTTCTGTTTTGCCATATAGCATCTTCCAGAACTCTTTTTTTTTTTTAAGATTTTATTTATTTTTTTGACAGAGAGATAGAGAGCACAAGTAAGCAGAGCGGCAGGCAGAGGGAGAGAGAGAAGCAGGGTCTCTGCTGAGCAGAGAGCCCAATGTGGGGCTCGATCCCAGGACCCTTGAAACATGACCTGAGCTGAAGGCAGACGCTTAGCCAACTGAGCCACCCCGGCGTCCCTCTTCAGGGACTCTTAATGACCTCTTTAGAACTCTGGTTTTTGTTTGTTTGTTGCTTTTAGAAGAATGTGAAAGTCCTTGAGAAGGCAAAATGGTCTCCATTTTCCTAAATATTTGTGTGCTATTTCAACTGCTTGGCTGACAGGGGTAAATAGTAAGATATAGTGTTTTAAATTCTTTCCACAATGTTCAGCATGGTTTAACAGTTGACAGCCACTCTGATATATCAGGAAGATTACGCTGTGTGAAATATTCTTTCATTTGATAATGACAATTTCATTGCTATTTTATGGAGCAGGTGCCATGGGGGGGAAGTCACAGTGATGAATTGGCATCATTTAGATCTTCCTAATATGATAATTTTCCAGTAATCCTAAAACCTCTGCCCCAGTTCATATCAGCTCTTAGCTACAGGACTTTGACTACCCCTCTGGCCACAGTTTTCTGCCTGTAAGTCAGCAGGAAGCATACAAAGGGGAGAGAGCATTCAGTGATAGATAGTGAGTAAAATGAAATATTTTGGCATAGTGACAGGTCTAAAGTCAGTTTTATCATTCATTTGCTGTTTGGTATAATGGAAGTTTCTTACCCGTACAGAGTCTCAGTTTCCGTGTCAGTCAGGAACTATAATCTGTGCCCAAAATTAATTTATCCACTTACCTGTCAGTGGACATTTTGGTAGCTTCCAGTTTGGGAATACTATGAATAACACTGCAATAGAATCCATATATATTAGTTTTGGTGAATATATGCACTGTTTTCTGCTGAGTATTTACTTAAAGGAGAGGAATTACTGGGGTATATTTTACATTCTTTGAAGATGGAGCTAACCAGTTTCCTGAAGAAGATATATAAACACTACTCTTCCAGATGCGTTACTGTACAGTTCTTGTTGGTCCACATCCACACCCACACACGGTATTGAACATAATCACATCTCAGCTACTGATTTTCTCCCTGAAATCTGTTTCTTCCACAGTCTTGCACATTACAGTAAGTGGCATAGCTGCATTCCACACCTGTGTGTCTGCATTGATTTCTCTCTCTAAGTCCAGTGAAGCACAAGGCCTGATAATTCTATTTCTAAACATCATTCTAATGTGTCAGCTACTCTCTCTCTCTCTCTTTTCATTGCCAGCTTCCTAATGTAAATAAATACCGTTTCTCACTTGGTCTACGGCCATAGCTCCCTATCCTTCCCATCTCCCTATTTTCCCTACTTGCCTCATTCCCTCCAGTTCATTCATAGAGTAGCCAATTAGATGTTTTCTAAAGTAAACAGGATTCTTTTATTTCCCTGCTTTAAAAACTCTTCATGTAAAAGGTCCTATAATTATAATGTTTTCAAGATTCATTCTTCACAATACCATTCCTTTTTATGACTGACCAATATCCTACTGTATAAATATACCCATTTTACTTATCCATTCATCTGTAGATGGGCATTTGGATTGTTTACATCTTTTGGCTATTATAAATAGAGCTAGTTAGGAACATTTGTGTACATCGTACTCGGGGAAAGAAGCCAGACACAAAAGGCCACACACTATATGATTCCACGTATGTACGATATCCAGAATAGGTAATTCTATAAAGAAGGAAAGTAGATTAATAGATTCCAGACTTGGAATCTGACTTGGAGGATGAGGAACAGAGAGCAACTGCTTCATGGGTGTGAGGTTTGCATTCCAGGTGATGAAAAAGTTCTGAAACTATGTAGTGAAGATAGCTGCACCGTATCACAAATGCACATAAACTAGTGAATTGCATACTTCAAAATAGTTACAAATGGCAGATTTCATGTTATATGTATTTCACCACCATAAATTCTATTATAGTGATGGTCGAACAACTCCATAAATCTACTGAAAACCACTGAACTGTGCACTTAAATGCATGAATTTTCTGGTGTGTCAATTATATCCCAATAAGGCTTTTAAAAAATGGGAGAGGTTAGCTAGAGACTGTGACTGTCAGTTGACCTGTGAGTTAGACCCCTTTGCCTGTCCTGGGAATGTGAGTGAGTTCCACTTGGCTTCCCCACTCTCAGAGGCTGCTGCAAGGACATGGCCTTGGGATGGTGATGTGGTGCTGAGACTGAACACATGACTGAACCCAGTCAAGGCCTCTCGATGAGTTTTCGTGATTTGGTGGGCAAGTGTGGAGGCCTACTTGACTTGAAGCTACTCAAGGCAAGCCCTGTAAGTTCCAGCGGCTTATGAAGCCTGCCATCTCCCAATCTAGAGTGCTCTGCCTCTTTCTTCAGTCTCTCCTTGCCTCCTGTGGATGGAGACCAGTTTCGGATTGCACCCGTGATGCCCCCAAGGAACTTGCAAACCCATGAAGCCCGTCATATAATTTCCATTGTACTTAACCAAATTCCAAATTTCTCATCTTGGATAATCTGACTCCTTTTGAGCTGTCATTCTCATGTGTAGCCCTTCTCTTCGAATTAAGTCGCATCCAGCCATTTTTACCTTCTTTTAGTTCCTATAACACACTGTCACTTCCTTACTCGGCCCCTCTGTACTTGCCATTCCCTCTGCATGGAATACCATCTTTCTCTTCTCCCCCGTAGATGAATTCTTCTCATTTTTTACATTTTACTTTAAATTTTATCTCCACAAATAGAGTTCCCCTCACCCTATACTAGTAGCCCTCAGGTTCTGCTTTCTATCTCACAGTCATTCAGTGTGTTCTATCCTGTCTCATAGTCCATTGCATCTATACCTCATTCCCAGTTTATTTATAATAACGGACTTATTTGTTTACCTGTTTCACATGTTAGCACCCCACTAGAGTGTAAGCCCCATGAGAGTGGGGAACGTGTCCACTTCATTTACCACTAACAGTGTCTGGTACACAGTCATTGCTTAAAAAACAAGTATTGAACAAAATATTCAATTGTAATTACTCTAATTATAAAAATGGCTAAATATGAATGGATTATAATCACTATCAGCCATTTTCTAGGTGTGTGGCAAATCCCTTATTCTCTCTGTGTCTCACTGTTTTCATCTATTTTAAGCAAAGATTGGGTTAACTGGATGTTACATTCCTTTTTTCACACAGAAATTCTTTCTAAGGATATGCTCATTGGTTGCCATTCACTCTATTTCATTCTGCCACTTCTATAAAATAAATTTTAAAATGAGCCACCCGACCATATTTCAATTCTAATGGGAGTTATACTTTTGTTTGTACAATTCCTTATTTATTACTAGCTTAAATTATTTTTAAAAAGTTATCTACCAAATCACAATCATATCTTAGCACAGCTGGTTGTCTAGCCGTCCCTGCCATTTCATTTTGCAAGGAGAGATACAGTTCAAATTGAGCCTGGGAATTTATACACACCGGTAATTAGTTGAGCCTTGTAAATTGCAGACTTTCTCTCCTTGTAAGGCATCTCAGAGATCTTGTGTCAAGACATGAAACAATATAATATGTCAAGATTTGGGAAAATATATGCCAAACTATGATGGCTTAGTTGAAAACACAGCTGGTTGGGGAAGAAAAAGCAGGAAAATTGTAGGATGCAAGTAACACATTTAGTCTATTTGGAATGTCTCTAAAGATACCCATACAGTCTGCAGATTCTCCTTCCTGTGGGAATGCAAGGTGTTTAAGATGAAGCAGCCACAAGTATTTGGTAGTATTGTCCCCATCACTTTGGGAACTAATTAATGGGAGAAAAAAAAAAAAAAGAAAGAAATAGGAGAACTTCTTGGAACTGACAAAACAAATGTAAGTTATCATGAATAGATTGAAAACATTGATCAAAAAGTATTGGAAAAATTCGCATTGGTGCTATCCCTCAGATATGCATTGCCTTTTTTTCCCCCCCTTTCTAAGCATTAGTATTCTAGCCATCCTGCCTTTTAAGGAGCCTTTCTGATTGTCTCAGTCAGCAGAGTTTGTGTCTTTTCTCTACTTGGGTAAAACAAGTGAAGCCAAGTAAAACCTTGTTGTCTAATTATTTCATGTTTGTGAGACACTTCCCTCATGTGACTGCAAGCTCTCTGTGGGCGGAGGTGGGTGCCTCATGCAAAGATGAATATTTCCAGCTTCTTGTCTGGTTGATCCAATTCCACAAGTATTTATTCTGTGTCCCAATACAGGCCACTCCAAATATGATGCATAGCCATGGATGCTTCTATCTCTAAAGGGTACCTCAGTGCTCTTCCGTATTGGATAACACTTGTCTATTTTTAACTCTTGTTATATAAAGTAGAAATGTTGGGTTTCGGAGTTATATGGGGGTAGTGCTGGAATGCATCTGTGAGAAGCAACCTGGTGCTCTTACAACTTCCTGGGAAGGAGGTTAGAATAGACTGATCTGCGTGGGGCGGGGGCAGAGTTTTAACAAAACGAAAATCTAGTAGCCAAGAGCTCCAGGGAGAACTGAAAAATTAGTGGAATATTTTAGTATCTTCATTAATGAAGACACAGATTTTACTACAGTGCTTTAAAAGCCGTATTAACAAAACCACCTTCTTAATCCATTAGTGATGAAAGCTAAGCAAAGTTGAGAAATCCTTACCCCCCATGTAGGCGGAAAGTAAAAGTATCGATCACTATTATATTTTGGATTCTGTGTAAAGCATGTCACATAAACTTAGTCATTTTGCTCTTGTAACACACTTAGAGTGATAGGTTTTATTCCCTCATTTTATGTGAGGTGGAACTTGGGCTCAAAGACACAAAGTGTCTGTTTCAATTTTATGGAACAAAAAAAGGAGCTGAGACCTTCGTGAAGGATGTTCTTTGGGACCTTCTTTCCCAGCTCTTTTTGCTATCATGTACAATAGTATGGAACGTAGTGGTATGTGTTAATATTCCTGCAACTAATTGTTAAATATAGCTTAGAAAAATGTATATTATTTCACATCTTTAGTAGTGTGCTTATTGAAATTTTAACAGTTGCTGCATAAAAATAGTGAATACCATTGTTTTCCTCCAGCAAAAAAACAATGAAGAAAAACTATACAGTTTAATTTTACATTTGAAATAAAGGCTAATCACAGTGGCCTATAAAGTTATTCTCTGGAAAGTTGTTCTGTAAAACAAATGTTACTGATTTTAATTAGAGTACATGTATGCACAATTTCACATTTAATGCTGAAACGGAAAATTAAAGAATTCAATCTCATTGGCCTTAAGTCAATTCAGAATGAAAAAATAACTTCTCACTTCAGAGCTTATGCAATAAACACAGCTTTGAAGTTCTGTCTTTGAATTTCAGGCCAGTCATTTTTTTTTTTTTTTTAATCATTTGGAAGTTTCCATTTTCACCAAGGGACCTGCTATCCATACTCCTCTTCCTCTGCCATTATATTTCCTGCCAGGAAACAATGCCAGTGTGAAAATAGACAGACATAAAGGGTCAGACATAAAGGCAGTAAGAAGAAGCTCTCTAGAGATTTTCCTTGTAAAGATGTTTTTGAGTAATTTTCATCTCTCAATAGCTGATAACCTCATTCGTAATGCATAGTGCATTTTACTGTAATTCCCTTTCTCTCTAGGAACCACTGTAGAACACACTCCTGCTTAGCTCTCATCAGTAATGGATCAGGTTATCCAGGAGAGCTGCTTGTACTCAAATGACCTAAAATAAATGTAATGGAAATATAATAAAAGTTAGTTAAGTATACCAATGATCAGGCCTCTCATAGTTGGTATATGTTGGATAAACTGATCCATCAAGGAACAGCAAGAAAACATAACACCTCTTTGGAGAGAAACATTTAATTACTCTACAGTGCCTGCAGGAAAAAGTGCACACTTCTCCGAAAGTGCTCTTTAGGGTCCTCCATGACTCACATTGAATTCGCTCCTCTATGGGATTTGCATCCCCATGGTTGATAAGCTAGAACTACAGACTAGGCCAGAGTAGGTCAAGAGTGTTAATAGTGGAGCGGGGCTTCAAGGATATTTTTGTTTTCGTTTTTGTTGTGGGTTTTCGTTGTTGTTGTTGTTGTGTCTGTGTGTTGGTTTTTCAAAGTAGAGGCTGAGCACCGGACAAAGGAACTTTGGAGCAATCTTCCTGAGAAAGCTGTGGTGTGCAAACACCAGGCTGAGAGAGTGAAGAAATGAAAGTATGGTTAAGCTTGAGAATGAAGCTGAAGTTGGAAACCATTTATGAAGTAGTCAGTTCGTCTCTCACAGGGAAAGATTTAGAATAGGAATTAGACTTTCTGTGCATGTCACAAGTCTCTGTTTTCTCTCTCTTGTTCATGAAAGACTGTCCACTGCTCATACAGCTAGCCTTCATGGAGGTCAGATGCTGCAACTCACCTCTCCACTCTGAACACCGATGGTGTAGACTTGCCAAGAAAGTTGAAACTGAACTAGTAGAGCTGGAAAGTGGGAGGTGGACGAAACAAAGCAATTAGAATTGGAAACTCTCAGCCTAAGTATTGAAAAACCATAAATATTCTTTTTATCTGAGAGACCGCATTACTTGAAGTTAAGAAACCAGACCCCAGAGCCACACTGAGTTTGCATCCTACCTTTGCCACAACCTACCTATGTGACTTTGCCATAATTACATTTCTGTGCCTAAAATGAGACCACAATAATACAAATTATGAGGTTGTTATGAGCATTGAATGAATTTACAGCAATGGAAAGGCACTATAAATGCCAGACATTTTCCTTGCTTCAGATCTGATGACCTTCCTCTAGCCCTAGCCGGAAAATAACTCTTAAAGTAAAAATAGGGTCAAATTGTTTCCAGCTTCATTAACCTCACTTTCTTTTCCAGACCTCTGCTCTTATCAACTATTTTGGTTTTGTTTTGTTTTTTAATAGAATCCCTAACATGCCTCTAAGTGTTTTCTCAGATGGTATGATAGTTACTTCTGTGTGTCGGCTAGGTAGGCTGTACTACCTGGTTATTTAATCAGACACTCCTACAGGTCTCTCTGTGAAGGTATATTTAGATGCAGCTAACATCTACAATCAGTTGACTGAAAGTGAGAAAACTCAGAGCTGGATTCCAGGTGGTTTTCTATGACATCCAGGTCCCATCTGAAAGTAGACAGCTCAAGCAGTACAGCTAGATAGATGTCCATATTGCTCTGATAGAGAAGTGCCCAGAAATATACATGTGTATTGATTCATGGGCTGTAGAGGATGATTTCACTGGATGTCATTCATTTTACTTATACACATGCTATAAACACCCAAGTAATACATCAAAACTGGTATTACTTTATACAGTTATCTTTCAAGTCCTTTAAAAATAAGAAAATGAAAATATTTTCTTTTGCCTTTATTTTTTCTCTGACATTTTTCTTGTTTTCTATATACATCTCAGTTCCTGTTCTATATTATTATTTTTTTTTCTGCCTAAAGTGCTTCTTTTTAACATTTCTTGCAAGGCAGTGTTAGTGATGATTGATCCTTCAGGGTGTGTGTGTGTGTGTGTGTGTGTGTGTGTGTGTGCCCGCACGCATGTGAACCCACACATACACCAGATAATGACTATGTTTCTTTCACTGTTGAAGGAGTTTTGTTAAATATAGAAGTCCAGGTTTTTCTTTTGTTTTGTATTTATACTGCTTTTTGTTCTCTGAGCATACTAAGCCTGTGGTTTGGTGTCTGTAATTAATTGTGGAAAGCTCTTGGCCATTATTATTTCAAGTGTTGCTTCCACTCAGTTCTTTCTTCTTCTTCTCTCATATTTTAATTATGGGCCTATTACACCTTTTGAAATTCTCCCACAGTTCTTGGGAAGTTTCTATTGAACTATCTTCAAGATGTCTGACACTTGTTTCATGTGTGTCCAATATACTGATGAGCCCTCAAAGGTCTTCTTCAGTTATGTTGCAGGCTTTCCCCCCTAACGTTTTCATTCTTTGTTACAATTTCTGTCCCTCTGCTTTTATTACTTGTATGTTTTTGAAGGTTGTCTACTTTTTTCCCTTTAGAGTTGTGAATGTATTAATCATAGTTATTTAAAATTTTCTGTCTGATAATTTAAATATCTATATTACATCTGAGTCTAGTTCTGATATTGACTTTCTCATTTATACTATAGGTTTCTTTTCCTTTTTTTTAATTATTGTTACTTGGCATGTTTTGTAATTTTTTGTTGTAAGTCAGACATCTTGCATTGAGTAATAGGAACTGAGGCCTTTAGGGCGAGGCTGTGTTAATCCAGCTAAAAATTGGGTTGTATTTAATATTCTATGTAGTTATAGGTGCCAGAAGCTTTAAATTCTTCTGACACCTTTGCTTTCATCTCTGCCATTGACTTTAGGCTTCCTAAGAACTCTTCCTTGGAGAGTTTGTGTCTTGAAGCTCTTTTAGCTTTACAATAGTGTTCTTGATTGGATTCCTGTTGGTTTAGAGGTAATCTGCATGTGTGTCAGTGGGAGTATTCTCTAATCTTAATGACTAACTCTTAGTTTTTCAGTGGGCCTGGACTTCAGGACTGTGACCTTCACCAGTGGAATAGCCTCCTTCACTCCCTTAATAAGAAAGGAAAGCAGCAAGGGGGTGGGTGGGTGGTTCTTTCCTGTGTAGGAGAAAACTCTGATAAAGACTTTGTTATGGAGAATGCTTTGAGCATTTAAAAAAAAAAAAAAAAGATTACTCTTCCTTGTCCTCAGCCAGAACCAAAAAGGTATCTTTCTAACATCTGCATCTTAGAAAGCTGGTGGGGTTCATGGATGAAGACCATAAAGTTTGGGGGCCCGTAAGACAGCACTTCTGGAGGTTCTTACTCTCACTAGGCCACACGTGGCCTCTAGCAGTCATTGAGCAGTCATTCATAATTACTATTTTTTTCTCAGGAGGTTTTCTCTCTTAAGAACTCCTGTTCCAGGTAAGCAGATCTTGGCTATGACTGCCTGGATTCACCTCTCTCTCTAGATTTCAGTGTGGAAGTTTGCTCTGCTAATTCAGTTCTCTGACTGGTCCAAGAAAAGTTTTTGTTTGAATATTTCTGCTGTTTTCTTATAAGAATGGCAGTGACAACTAAGCTCTTTACATGTCAGAGCTAAAATTGGAAGAGTCCTCATTTCTATCAGTAATTGAATGATACCACAAAATAAAGTATAAAAATTTAAAACTTATGAGAGCAGAGGGATTATGATCCATGTACTTGAAGGGATGAAAGGATGAAGATCCCATAAAGTTTTAGAGTGAAGCTTCTCAATAGAAGCCATGATTTTCCATGGATGGTAAAACCCAAGAGGTACAATACAGTAAGAAAGGCAAATAAAAACTGATATCATCCATTTTTTCAAACTGATCAACTGTGGTTTCCCATTATCTACTTTATTGTCAGACAGCAAGCTGGAGAAAGACAAAGGATGGTCTGGCAAATAAAAGGTATCCAGCCTATTAGTGTTATTACCAACCCCATTTGGTAATAATAGCAACAATCATCTATAGCAAGATGATGATGACAGGAACAATATTAAGGAGGAAAAACCTAGTTACTGTGAGGAATTCTCAGAAGAGAGGAGTCTCTGTGTGTTGAAGACCACTTTCTTCATGTGCAATAAATTTTCAGAGGGTTTTTTTTTAAAAGATTTTATTTATTTACTTGAGAGAAAGAGAAAAAGAACACAAAGAGGGAGAGAGAGAAGCAGGCTCCCCACTGAGCAGAGCCCAACGTGGGGCTCCATCCCAGGACCCTGGGATCATGACCTGAGCCAAGGCAGATGCTTAACTGACTGAGCCACTCAGGTGCCCCCAATTTTCAGAGTTTTGAAGAAGTAAAGAGATTATAACTAGATTAGAGAAGGCAGATAAATTGTGGGAAGGAATCCCCTTGAAAACAGAAACCTGCCTGAGTTCTTCCATTTTCAGGATTAGTTCCTGTGCTTGTAAGTTGTTCCTCTACTTACAGTGCCTTCACATAATATCTCCTGTGCTACTTTTTTCCCATGCTTTGTAGTTTCCTCAAGATACTATTTTTTCCTGTAAGAATAATTTCTAATAGAAATTACTCTTATTTTTCTAAATTTCCAAAGCACATTTTGATTCACATAGATTCCAGTACATTCTGCCAGACATTATTGGGTTTCCTGTGCAGTTTTCTTCATTCATTAATATATTAACAAATTAATTATTAAAGTCAAGTCATGGAAAAGTGAAACCACATAGAATATTAATATAAATTGCTAAAAATTTGTCATAGTTTATGGTAGAAGACAAAATTGCAAAAATAAATAACGGCCAATTAATAAAAGGCTATGACAGGCACTCTAAGCCAAAGATTTGGATTTTTTCTGCCATCTTAAGTGACTCTAAAATAAAAAGTAATGGTATGTCCTAATTTGACCTAAGAGATTTTTTAGTAACTTAATATATTGTTTTCCTTCATTCTTAAGTTCCTCTAAATATTCTATATACTGATAAATTATTGTTAGGTTGATAAATATATGAATTAACATTTTCCACGAGAAAGCAAAACTGAGACCCTGAAGACTAAATGGTTGCCCATGGTAACGTAGCGAGATGATGGTAGAGATCATGCTCTGATTCCTAGTCTAGAACTCTGTGTTACAACACAATGGGGTTTCCCCATGCTCTTCCTATCCCTGTTCTCTATCCATGTTTAATCCCATGGTATTATCAACTATTATAATTTCATGGTACAATGCTTAACACCTGCTCTCTGCTAGACTATGCATATAAGCATATTTTCCCTGCCAAATGAGTCACAAATGATTAACAGATGTTAGGGAGGTAATCTTAGTGGATGAAGGGAACAAAGCATTAGTTTTCCTTATTTATATTCAGTCAGTCCTGAAACATTCCATCTAGTACACATTCATGAAAAGGACACTGTGTAAATTACCCACCCCCATAACAAAATACAACAAAAGAGTAAAATGTTACTTGGTAATCTGGAGTAGAGGAAGGATAAGTTTAGAGTTAGGAGAGTAATGTGGAAGATCTGTACTTAGAAATCTTATGCCTGGAACCTTAGTAATTTAGTTCTCTCGGGTATCATGTTAATACTTTAGATCAGAATTTTCCAAGCTTTCTCTGCTCAAGGCACCTTTGGTATCTCAGTAATTTTTCATAGGGACCCTAAGCCAATTGAAATAACTAAGAGTTGGGACGCCTGGGTAGCTCAGTTGGTTGAGCAGCTGACCTTAGGCTCTGGTCATGATCCCAGGGTCCTGAGATCAAGTCCACATCAGGCTCCTTGCTCAGCAGGGAGCCTGCTTTTCCCTCTGCCTCTGCCTGCCACTCTGCCTGCTTGTGCTCTCTCTTTCTCTAACAAATAAATAAATAAAATCTTCTGAAAAAAATTAATACATATAAAATAGAAGAAATTAGCCACATTTAAATACTATTACTAAAGGCACATGTGTGCCTATTTATCAGAATCAGATTGACTGAAGTCACTAATTTGCTGTTTCTGATTAATTTTCATGCAGTAGTTGCTTAATATCATAGTCACTAACAAAACTTGGCTTTGAAAACTATGACACTATATCAAAAACTAATGATGTATTATACGTTGGCTAATTGAACATAATCAAAAATTTAAAAAAGAAAACTATGGCATAATTGAAGTGTATGCAACACCATCTAATATAGACACTGCATTAGAGTTAGCGGTTCCCTCAGTGCTATCAAATGTCTAGTATCACTGTGCTTTACCTGACAATTTAAAATTTTAGTATCCTTCCCATTCAATTTTCCCTCCCTTCCCCTGTGGTCCTCCACACTAAAATAAGTAAATAAATAAAATCATACAAAGAAAACTGCCCTCTGAAAGTCATGTGACAAGTTTGATAAAACAGATGCTATCCAACTCATTTCAAATGTCAAACCATCAATAGATTGATCCAATATTTCCTATAAGTACCATGTAATAGATTGACATTTCATTCAAATATCAAAAGAAAAAATTAGTACCTTTCAGCATTCCTGTGAGTTTACCATGATGTCCTGGGGAAACTTGTCACCCATATTGGAAACTAAAAGCTTAGATTATTGTACAATTTATTATCTATCACAGAATTTCCTTTAGAAGCAAAATCTTTTTTACACTTTTATAGAGGTCGGAATAAGATTCTAAAGTAATAAAGCCTTGAATATAACATCCGTGCATAATTTTTCCATATGGCAATCACCCTTGATTATCAGGTGATATAGAGTAGAGTTTGCTGGGCCAGAACTTGGGGAAAATGTGTTCTATTTAATGTTCTGTCAATAACTCACTGTGAATATTTGAAGAAATATTGGTGAAAGTTGTTAGTGTTTCTATACCTCAATTTTTATTTTCCATTGGTACGACAGAGGAAGTTATTTCTGCTTACCACCAGAAAAAGTTATTTCTTAACGTTAACTGAAGAATCCGTATGAATGCACACTGACATGAAAGACATGATGTACAGGTGATCAGGTGATATTATAAACAATAATTACAAATTGATAAATGACCCTCTTAAGCTAAGGAAGTAACTCTTCATTATGGTTTTCTCATTGTGATTCTATATATTTTATATACTGGAAGATAAATTCATATATGTCAAATAAAAATCTTACTCCTACTCCTACCTTAACCAATTTCTCAACAGAATTTTAGAAATGGTTTTATTTACTTAAAAATTTTAAATTTTAACTAAATAAATTTGATACTTAAATGAGTGTTTATTTTAAAATTTAAGATACAAATTAATAAAAGCTCTCATGTGTCTCTGCACATTTGTACTAACTGCTGTCTACAAGAATAATAATCACTGTTAACAATTTAATGTTAATAAAATATATAATAATATATTTTATATATTTATAACATAATAAAATGTTTAATGTTAAATTTAATATACTTCCAGGTTTTTTAAAGAACTAAATACTGTATCAATCAGGGTTGTCCAGAAAAACAGAAACAATAGGATATATATAGATATAGAAGAAAAGATTTATTGTGGGATTTAATTATTCATATATATCATTGAATAATATATATAGAGAATAATCATATATATTGAATAATCATATATATTACTCATATATATCATCATATATATAAATGACATTAAATAATATTTAATTATTCATATATATCATATATATCATGATACAATGATGCCAATGTATCATTTCAGCAAAAGTGAATGAGAGTATATATTTTTCTACCTTATTACTGTCACTGAGTTTTACAAATGTTTCTTAAAATGTTAAAACATTACATTTTTACTCTTTGAATTTGTGTCCCACCGGTTGCCAATGAAAGTAAACTTCTCGTAATATGTTTATTGGCCTTTTACACTTTTTGTTGAATTAATTCTAATTTTCTGACCTTAAGAATGAGAAACGGGAAAAAAAAAAAGAATGAGAAACAGGGAATGGAGTAATATGAGAAACACATGGAGCAAATGGCTGTGACTTTAAACTCTGTATGAGTTAGTTTCTTCAGCAGAAATAAATAATTGATTCAATCAGCTGAACCACTTTTTAAGACATCTTACTTTCTGGCTCTTATTAAATCCCAATACTTTCCCCTCTCTCTTGACCTTCAAGAGAATACTGCTGCTTCTGGAGTATTCTCAAATGGTGGCCCTTTACTTTTCTTATTCCTCATAGTCTGGAGGTGGGATCAGGTATCCTCCTCATCAGGTATCCTCCGCATCCTCAATAGGTATCCTCCTATCATCTTCCTCTTTTCTTTCAAAACACCTTGTTTTGGTAATGTTCCTTCCTCACCCCTAGAAACACCCAGATTTAAATTTTATGCCATCCCTTCTTCTTGCAAATATCTGAAGACACTTTTTTTTTCTTTTCACACCCTTAAAATGTTCTGTCCCAGTGTGATCACTTTCCAACATTGCCACTTCTGTAATTCTTGATGATTTAAATACTGACATAGATAATTCACCTAGCAATCACATTTAAACCTACATTTTATCCTTATATATACATGTAAATTTTCCGTGATTTTATTTTCAAGCATGCTACCCTCTACCTTTTCTTTCCACACTGCACGTGCTCTAGAACCCCAACACCAATCACTAAAACCCAAAACACATTGATGTACTTGGTTCTCACTGTTACTTCTTTATTTCATGCCTTTGCGTCTGTTTTTACCCAACCTTGATTCCATGGTAAACCACTATCATCAATCCCTTGCTTGGATCTCTAGGTCCCTTGCCCCTCTACAGTTTTATTATACTCACTTGGTTGTATCACCACCTTGATTCCCTCCGTGTCCGCCTCATACCTGAGTCCACCTAGTTGAACACGATGCTGAAACAACACACCATCTTGTTGATTCGTTTGTGCTGAGAATCATGTTTTCTAGCTTCCGTGTGCCTCCACTGCTGCTCAATAACTTTATTATATTCTTTCATTCTCTGTTCACTCTGCCATTCTTCTAGATGATCCTCTCAGACACTGTCCTCTCTTCTCAAATCCCCAATAGCTACACCCTAGATGAAGATCTCAGGTCCTCTTCTCCTGAAGAAATTGTAGCAGTTTAAAGAGAACTTCCGTATGTTGCATCATTTCAACCCATTTAATTGTGCTTGTGGGGACGTAAGCCCTTCTGGTTCACTGCACATAGATTGTCCACACTTGCAGCCGAAGGCAACACCTTCAGTTGTGCAGTGCCTCAACTAGTTCTCACTAGTTTCCCAAAGTATATCAGTCCATCAAGTTTTACCTTTCTTTCATTATCTTCAGGCATATGCATGATCTTAGTATTTGAAACTGCTGTTTTATCTCCAGTCTTAAACAAAAAAGCAACCAAATCATGCTTCCCTCTTTATATACAAAACCTTTTTTCCCCTTTATAACAAAACTCCTTCAAGACTTATCCAAACTCATTTATTCTAATTCTTCTCTTCCTGTTATTCTTTGAGCCCATTTCACTCCAACGTATTCCTCCTATCACTGTACCAAAATTGCTTCCACAAGGTCAGCCATGAGTTCCTAGTTACTAAATACACCAGTCACTTCTTACTGTTCATCATGCTCAATCTATCTGCAGTCCTTTCCTCTCTGACTTAGAACACATTTTTAACTTGTATTTCAGACTCTCCTGGATTTCCTTGTATACTCTGACCATTCATATTCAGTTTTGCGCACTGTTTTCTCATTTCCTGGGCTCAGTTACCAAGGGCTCAGTCTTGTCCTCAGATTTCTTGTGGTTTTTGTTTGTTTGTTTCATTTTGTTTTGTTTTGTTTTATATATACACACTCACATTCAGTCACATGTTGTTAAGTGCATTTTCTAAAGACTTTAAATGTATACCTCTAAAGTGGATTTCATCCTGACTCAAGGACTTACAAAATCAACTTTCCCCCTAACATCTGTACTTGATCTTCTACCAGGCAACTCAAAAGAAACATGCCCCAAGCTGAGCTCTCAGACTCCAAAGTGTCATTGCTACCATCATTTCTTCCTGTAGTCCTTGCCATCTCCATTTAAGGAAACTCCATTCCTTATTTGACGATTCTATGAAATTGGTCCGCTTTCTTTCTAGAGGCTAAAACATGCCTGATAATGACATGAATTTTCAATGTGATATATTGAGTGAAGGAATGCATCTTTTGAAGGATTATAGATCTTATTAAGTATAAAAATACCTATCTGTCCTCTTAAATGCATTTAACTAACATTTCCTTCTGCTCTGACAATTATAATAACACATCTGGTTGTGTGTGTTTTATGTGTGTGTTTACATGTATCTGTGATACAATTTATTCCTTCTTTATTACCAACATTTATGAGTCATTTTTTTTTTCTAAGTAAAGCTCTTTTAAACAGGAAACAAGATCACATTTTTAAAGCTCTATCTGGGACTAAGCACTTAAATTGTTAATTTTTAGATATTCATTTCATTGTGATTACTGAGATGTTTAGATTATTTCCTGACAACATATTTTATGTTTTCTACTTTTGCTGCTTTATTTTTTTTCACTTTTTCTGCTTTAAAAAATTGTTTTTCTTATTTTTTATTAACTCATCTAGTTTTCTTAGTTGCATTTTTTTCTTTAATGTGTTAAAAGTTTAACATCTCGGAGTGCCTAGGTGGCATAGTCAATTTAGCATCCAACTCTTGGTTTCAGTCCAGGTTGTAATCTCAGAGTTGTGGAATTGAGCCCTGCCTCGGGCTCCCCACTCATCATGGAGTCTGCTTGAGATTCTCTCTCCCTTTTCCTCTGCCTTTCCACCCCCTCATGCTTTCTCTCTCCCTTTCTCTTTCTTTCTCTCTTAAATAAATAAATGAATCTTTTTAAAAAATAAGTTTAACATCTCAATACTTTTGAAATGATTACAGTTGAAATTTTAACATTTGTATTTAAGATTTGCTGTTTCTATGTAATGTCTTATGTTAATCATTTTCTTTATATTTGTATCATATAAATTAAGAATCCTAGCACTTTTTTTTTCCTTCCTCCCATCTCCTTCCATCTCTTACATCAGTGGGCTGAAAATCCTATTCTACACTGAGATCATCAATAAATTAAATATACTTTAAAGTTGTCATTTTTTTGAACCACTCTTATTTAAGCTTAACTATATATTATACTGATTTTATTGTTCTTCACTGTTTCTCATAAAATCTCTTCCTTGGAGTCATTGTTACTTTTTTCAAAGTGCATCCTCTAGTAAATTATTCAGATGGGGTGATGGATGATTAAGAAATATTGTATGTTTGGGCATGCTTTAATTTTTTTTTTAGTTCTCATAATTCAGTGTTAGTTTGGTTTAATATAAAGTACCAGATAAATCTTTACTTCAGAAATATAAAAACAATCCTTCCAAATCTTATATCTAAGATACTAATGAGGATTCAGTTGACTCTTTGTTGATTATTAATTTGATAGTTGTTTCTAATCCCATACCATCCCATGGGGCTTCCAGTGAAAAAACTTTGAATTCTAAAATTTCATTCTTAACATGAAAGGTATGGATTATTTTAAATTTACTTTTCTTATCTTGGGTTGACAATGAAAATATAAGGACTTATGCTTTCTCTTCAATTCTAGAAAAATTTTAAAAAGCATTTCTTTGAGGGTGCCTGCATGGATCAATTCTTTAAGCATCTGCCTTTGGCACTAAGATCATGATCTCAGGGTCCTGGAATCGAGCCCTACGTTGGGCTCTCTACTCAATGGGGGTCTCTTTCTCACTCTCCCTCCACCTCTCCTCCTACTTGTGCTCTCTCTCTTTCTCTTTCAAATAAATGAATAAATAAAATCTTAAAAAAATAAAACGGAAAAAGCATTTCTTTGTATATCTTCCTACCTACTCACCCTGTTGTCTGCTGTCCCATTTGTGTGTAACAGGAACTGATGGATGTTGGAAATGTATTTATCCTCTGTGTGTGTTTAATTTAATTTTATTCTTTTTCTTTCTCTCGCTCACACATACACACACGCACACACATGCACGCGCGCGCG
>CM052810.1:84537932-84607693 GCA_028533885.1 Nasua narica | reverse complement strand
CAGTAAGGATGGAGCAGATTTTGTTTGTCTTTTTAAAGGTTGCCAGAAGTTGCACAGCATTGCTTCTACTGCATTCTACTGGGTAAGGACTCACTGGGCCAGTCTACATTCAAGGAAAAGGGAAATCAGTTCCAACTCCCAATGTAGGGAGCATGACAGAATTTACAGCTACCTCCGGTCCTCCTCTGCAAAGCAGATAGAATCCTACCAAAGAGATTAATAGAGCACGGTAGACTTTTCAACCCTGGTAAACCTGAACAGACAAGTAAGCTGGTATAAGTACTGAAGTTTAAAAATCACTGACAGGCCGCCTGGGTGGCTCAGTTAGTTGAGCAACTGCCTTCGGCTCAGGTCATGATCCTTGAGTTCCAGGATCGAGTCCCACGTCGGGCTCCCAGTTCCATGGGGAGTCTGCTTCTTCCTCTAACCTTCTCTCCTCTCATGCTCTCTCTCACTTTCTCTGTCTCTCAAATATATAAATAAAATCTTTAAAAAAAAATCACTGACAAAGGCAAATAGGAAATCATATGACTTTCTGTCTATCTTGTATCCTGTTGCTAATTAAAGAAATATAGAAAATGGTAAGGATGGAAATTTAAGAGGTTAATCTTTGAATGATCCCCATGAGAAATGAGAGAATACTTTCAGCTACGAAAATCAAGATTTCCCATCACATTTATTTTATATTACATACAGGGAAACTGACGAGGGTAAAATAAGTGAATGGCTCAAAATTACACAGCAAGTTCGTAATATATTAAAATTAATTGTGGATTATGTAATCTTAGGATTTAAGAATGAAACATCTTAAATTCTTCTTGTCATATTAAGAACTACACTTTTACTTACATAAATTTACCCAAATTTAAGTTAACCACATGTAAAAAAGTTAGCCCTGTGAGAATCTAGGTTTTTAGCTGTAACACACATTCTTAAACTCATTATAATGTAAGCTCTCCAATGGAAAAGGAAGTGTCTATTCAGCTTTGAATTCCTGAGATTTAGCACTATTTCTGGCACGTGACATGTAAGTACTAAATAAATATTCTTAAATATTATTAACTGAATAAATTCTCAAAAATAGCATTTACAAATTTGACTTTCTCAAATGCCTTGAGGTAAGGTGACTGTGCCTGATTTATATCCCAAATTATCAATTAGGTTGTATTCTGCGTATCTTGTTTTCCATTCCCTACCTTCTTCCCTGGAAATCTACTAGTCTTAGAATAAGACACATGAGGCCAAGCCATTCTCCTTGGTTTACAGACATTCTGTGACATTCTGAGGCGGTTATACCTCAGTTGACCTGAGACCTGTCAGCATGCTAATAAGTCTGTACTATTGTATGTCACTGAGTTTGGGGGTGCTTTATTATGCAGCAATAGCTGGCTGATAAAAAGATGTATTTTCCTTTGTTTGTTTTTAGTTATTTTTATTGGCTTGTTTTTCATTTGTTAAGTTTTTGGTTTAAAAAAGTAATAAAAATAAATTATCCAAAAAGTTACCATTATTTTTTATACAAAGAATAAATTTATAGCATCTTTCTCTGCACCAAAACATGGGACCCAAGCATGTCTAATCTCCCAGGAGTAAGGATGATTTTAAATGACAAATATCCCCCACATCACAATTTAAGTTTAGTTTAATCATTGGAAAATGTTTTACAGTACTTTCTAGAGTAATACAAGCAATAAAATGGTTTACTTATTAGTCTCTTGTTTCTTGTACCCCCCTTTTATTTTAAATCCCATTTAATTAAGTGACAGTAGGAATCATTAAGCTAACAGTACAACTAGCCTCAGCATAGATATCTGTATATTAAAATTTTTATATACAAAGATTTTCAGATTTTCATTGAAGTAAAACCTAGCAGTGATATAAAGGAATATGTATTCACATAGTCCTATTACTGTCAGGTTACTGAGGATAATTGAAGACTGCAGGCATTTGAATTAAGGACAAAAAAACTTAGTTCCAAGTTTCTTTCTCCAGAGAGACACAGTGCCAATGGTTCAGTGGAATTGGGACCAGCATAGCTGCACCAGTCCCCTAAATTCTCAAATATAAAAGCATGCCTTGTAGTGTTCACAAGTCTTCTCCAGTCCCAGGTTGGAGAAATTCCAGTGAAAGGGAAATTCACTGGGGTTTGATGCTCTTGACATTTATGATTAACAGAAAAAAATATTAATTATAAGGCAATGTAAATGGATGGATGTTGATGGGAGCAATTAATGCTGTGGATAAAATTAATAAGGGGCTAAGGGTGATAAATGAATAATTAAGTGTTACATATAAAAACCAAAAATGTTTCTTGGCAGGATTATCACCTCCTGCAGTGGGAAATCAGGAAAACCTCAGAGCAAGTCCCAGGCCGAACAGAATTACAGTGAAACCCTAGAGAAGGTTGAATTTTTAGTCCCAGTAGGTATGCTCCCCCAAAGTAAAGACTCTTGTTGGGAAGAAAAGGAAACCTAAAACGTGAATTTGGGGACATTCACACTGGGATGATGCACTTAAAAATTTTGAGTTCCCATGGCCATCAATGATGAACCGTGTGCTATCCCCAGGCTTGAAATTAATTATAGATTTTCTCAGTCTACCATAACTACCTTTTGACCACTACACTGTTAAAGCAACGCACTGGAGCCATATAACTTCCATGACTTAAAAGGAGAGAAAAGACTGTGTACTGAATGACCTGCAGAACCAGCCAACATGTGCAGGCAAAACTGGGAGTGTATTTATGAGAATGGAATCTGAGACTTCTAGATGGAGGAGTAAAACATTAAGTTGGATAACAGTGAGTTTGTTCATGTAGATCCTTTTTCTGTTTTATAGGATTTAACACTTTGCCAAGGACCCTTGGAGATAGCACTAATAAGTGGAAACCAGTAGAACCCAGTTACATGAAATAGAAATACCTGAACCATTGTGACAGATAGTGGAAAAGGGGATCAGAAGGCTCAGAGAATTGGTTATGCTAGAGTAGATATATTATGCAAGGTTGAGAAACCCAAAAGAACGCACCTGGTGGACAGTCCATTCACCAAAATAGCCTACAAAAATGGGACACTGTCAGTACTTTCTGACTGTGACCTAATTGGAGAATTTGTTATTTCCATTCTTTCAACTCTAGGTGATATAGGTTTAGGTTTTTTTCTCCAAGATAGCAAAAGTCAGTTTCACATATAGATAATTTTTAAAAGGTGTACTTAATCATTATGAATATTTTTAAAGAATACCCAGCCAAAATAGAGGATAAAATATGAGCATCTACTTAGTTATACTGACTATGATTTAGAATAATAGGTCATTTTAAATGTGAAAGAAGACCTCAAAATTATCATATTTGATCCTCTGCACTTATCAGTGAAAAGAATAAAGTAAAAGGAAATCTGGAAATTTTATTTATGTCACATGACTTGCTAAGGGTATAAAAGTGAACAAAACCTTATTAGCCTAATTCTTTTTAAATACTTATTATGACTTTCTTGAGTCACTGATTTTGGAAGCTCCATATGAAAATAAAAGAAAAGCAATACGCTTTATTATTTTTCCCAATTAGTTGTATTTGGTAAGCAAGATAATAATAGATGGGTTAGGAAAATAAATTAATAAAAATGATCATGGATGTGATGACAAGGAAATTTCCAAGAATAACTAGTCAATTAAATAGTCAACTAAAAGGTCCACTTTCTCTTTATTATAGGGACTCAACGTGAAAAAAAAAGTAAAGGATAAATGTAATCCCCTAAATATTACTCTAGTATCAATTTAAATCAAGGACTAATACAGAAATATTTATTAAACTCTCCAAAGGGCATACAAACAGAAGAAATTGCAAGGTAAAAAAAATTAATTAAAACTTTTTCATAGAAGACTAAATTCAAGAGCCCTTCCAAGACACAGTAATTTATTACTATAATGTCAAGAGAATAGAAGAAGGAGAAGAAAGGAAAAACCTTTTCATCAAAGTGTTAATGGGTATGCATTGAACTTTTCCAAGCCCATATTAATCAGCATGGCAATGGTGAGGAGTAGCGGCCGAAAGGATATAGATCACAGGCATTTTCAAAATTGTAAGATGTCTTTGGTCAACTTTCAATTTCCTCAGGGAATAAATGATGGCATTTTTAGTGACCTAGAGGGTCACCTCTACTTTTGTATGTTTTGAAGCCTAACAGATTTGCCTTAAACTGAGGGCTTTTTCTAGCTGCTTTGTGGCCAATTCATCTCTTGTCTCAGATGACTTCATTTAAAGGGCATGGGGGTATAAATATCTCTCAGAGACTCAAATACTATACTGGATAACAATTCTGTGTAAATAAATGTACTATGAAGTGAAATAATATAAGTATTCTGAGAGAGAATATTTGTGGCAGAACTCTAAGTTCAGAAGAACTTTTGTATCTTCAATTTGAGCTTCATGGAATAATTTCGGTAAAATCATGCATGATATCATATAAAGCTATTAAAAAGTGAGTTATTTTCAGTAAAATCCCCCAAATCGAAGTATCCCAGGAATAGTATCCACTAGCAGTATTCTTCATGCTTACCTGTCCATATTCCTTTTCCTCTTCCAAATTTCTCATATAAAATGTATTGCACATAAGATCATATAGATCACATATAACTATGTATGTTATATGTGTATGTAATACATATATGTAATATATGTAACACATAATTTATTTTTAGGTTTGATAGTGAATTCCTTGGAATTTTTTCTGAACTCAATTTAAATTGATGTACATATGAAGATCACTTTAAAGGCAATCAACTCACTGTGGTACAGTGTTCTGAGGAGAGTAAAATTACTTTAGTCTGAGATGACATGATAGATATGATGAGTTTATTTTTTTTAACTTGGAAGTTGAAGGGAAAATGATAAAGGGTTAAAAGAATAATTAATTGTGCTGTGAGAATCCATGGAGTTTCATCAGAACAGGCTATAGCCAGGAATTTCTCACTACGGAGGCTTTTTTTTCTCTTTCTTTTTCTTTCTTTCTTTTTTTTTTAACTCGATGGAACTAATCTGAGCTGAGAGAGTTCTGTGATGGCATTACTTTGATATAGAGCCTGGTTAAAAAAATATATAAATATAAAAGTTCAGATCCTTACCCGTAGGCTTTGACTATGTAATGTAAGCTATCCAGATATTTGGAAACATATGATGATTGACTGACATTTTAATTTTTCAAGTAGAAATTCTGGCAGAATGTTGACCCAGACTTCATTGGAAAAAGCCCCTTTTTCTGAACTAGAATCTTATTTTAGTATGATTGGCATATCTTAAAATTACACATTTTTTGAATTGCCATTTTACTGGGCTGTGAATTTGAAAGAAAAGAATAAAAGAAATTGCCATGAATCTGCACACAAACCATATTGAATTCTTAAAATATAAGTACAAACTTTCACCCATCTAAATAATCTTCATTTTGAAGATACTTTCAAATAGCAGTGTAAAACATTTTCAGTTATTCTCTACTATTTCCTAAGAATCTTATAGTTATGAAATTTGTTGCACATAACTTTAATTGGAGATTTAAAAAAAATTATTCCCGTTACCATTTGATTTAGTTTAGGTTCGTTCGTTTGTTCGTTCGTTCTTTTTCTTTCTTTCTCTCTTCCTCTCTTTCTTTCTTTCTTTGAAAGAGAGAGAGTGTGTGAGCAGGGGTGGGGAAGGGACACAGAAGAAGGAGAGAGAGAATCTTAAGCAGGCTCCACGCTCAGTGTGGAGTCCAACATGAGGCTCAATCCCATGACCCTGAGCCTAAATCAAGTGTTGGATGCTTAACTAACTGAGCCACCCAGGTGCCCCCATTAGATTAAGCTCTATTGTGGATTAGAGAGAAGAAAATGAGTTTATATTGATGCACATTTTGCTAGAATGTAATCTATAGACAGGAATTTGGGTCTGTTTACTTCTCATCACAAATGTATCTCAATACCTAGAACTTTCAGATAGTAGGTGCTCTATAAGCATTGATCAAATGCTTATTGTAGCTAAGAGGATTTGAGGACATCATAACTTAAAGGTTGTGATATTGCCTCTTCAATAGATTCTAAGACATAGATAATGAGATACGTATTTCATAGAATATCTAAAATTTATAGAATTTATGAAAACTGGGTTGCTACAGAGTCAGGTGTATTGATGGGGAGAGGACCTCATTTAACCTTAGTTACCTCTTTAAAGGGTTCATTTCCAAATACAATACCATTGGGGATTAGGGCTTCAACATATGCGTTTTTGAGAGGACACAATTCAGTCCATAATAGATCTATGGACTTCCCATGATTTCTTTATCCCTCTAGATTTAGAGACGTTGGTGGGATTATACCAGAAGTATTTCTGTTTTAACGCAAAAAATTGTTTTTCTTCCTCTGGGGGTGGAATAAATTCTTGGTGCCATTTTTAGTTTATCTCTTTAGGCACTAAAATTTATATCTTAAATAAATTACTGGTGCTTTTCCTAAATGGTGACAACCTTCTATATTTTCAAATTTTTTAAGAAGTATATTTTTGCTTTAGAAAACTTTTCAATGAAAGCCTTGACAAAAAAAAAAAAAAAAAAAACATTGTTATTACTTTTTTCTCCCTACTACAAGAAAGAAATCAAAAGTAAGAGTTAACAATCTCTAACCTTTCTGATGCCTATAAGGGTTATGATCCAAGAAAGAAAATAAAATGAAAGAATTTAAGGCAGGAGTTTTGTGTGAAGAGGTTACCCTGACTGGTACGGGGGAAATGGCTACAAAGCCCAGAGAAGTTCCCAGACACACGTGGAGAGATGTGTATTGGTTGTTTGCTCAGAGCACTAAAGTAAGCCTGGAAAGAAGGTGACGTGATCATCTCCTTAGGTATTACACTACTACAAAAGGGAACAATGTACATTTCCAAGTAAAAGAAAGTGAAGGAAATCCATTTCTACCTGCATTACCATCCACCTCCTAAACTCTCAACTCTTCATAACTTTGGCTTTCAGTTGATATATTGAAATGATATATTGTCACCTACATTTTACCTCATTTTGCATGAAAGCAAACAGAAAAGGACACTCCTGCTCTGCGATGACTTCTTACAGACATTCCCTCCACATCTCTCCTCACAGAACCTCTGCTTTAGTCATTCATAAGAATGCTTTGCTGCATTAGTGCATGCTCAAATGTATTCTTTTAAAAATAAAATAGCAATATTCATAATAATAATAATAGAATAGCAATATTCATAATATTTCTGAGAATAACTGTTTTGCTTATTGATTTTAGCATCTGGAGTCTGTGATCCAAGCGCAGAACAGGGGATGCAAAGAAGTCAGGAGAAATGAATAGGCTACCTGTGATGGGCATGAAGCAGTTAGAGAACAAAGCCTTCTCCGGGTACGTAAAGCTCAGCCCTGTGATCACACAGACCTTGGTAGTGCACCTGTGTGTAGTAATCATCATGAAGTATACATAAAAGCAACATCTTTAAAACAGCAGTGATGGAATGCTGAGGCTAGAAGATATTTTTCTTTTTCTTTCTTAGAAAGATAGCCTGGTTTCCCTAAAAGGAGAGATTCAAACATCTGATCCCACTGGAAGGGAAACACACAGGAGAGCTATGGCTCTTTATTTAGTAAGATATGTATTAATCCATCAAATATATGTTAAGTGGGGCACTGTTCTAGGCACCAGAGGTACAGAAATCAGGAAACTTGTGCAACAGAATTTTGGACACAAATAGAAATAGAAATAGAAATCAATGGACATAAAAATAGAAATAAAGAACTCCATGCACATAATGCACAGTCTAAAAACAAAAACAAGAACAACTTGGATCAATCATGTAACTGTAGAAAGGGAAATTGACAGTACTAGACCTGAGGTAACAAGTCTGAAGTGATAATGTGGTTCAGTGGTGCAGAATAAACATAGTTTAACTGGGCATTGTATTCTAGCTTTAAAATAGTATTTCCCTCAGAACTGTGGTATATTCTGGTACTGCCTTGAGGGATACCAATGTCATTTGTTTTGATTCTTATATTTTTATAGCCTCATTTTCCTCCTTGCTTTACGAATTTAATATTTTCCATTTCCTCTTTAACCCTGGTACTCTGAAATTTCACAACAATGTGAGTTTCTTTCATTTAGTATATTTGCCCTATTCTCTCTGGAAAGTTAATCTTTTTCAATTTAGCCTTTTTAATGTATAATTTCTGTGAAAAATACTTCCTTTTCTTTACTTTGTTCATTCCTTTTTCACTCTGTCCAAAATGGTGGCCATCTTGACTTGATTACTTAACTTCCTTATCTTTTATTTCTTGGTTATATCTTCACTGCCCCCTCCCTTATTTTTTCATAAGTTATACTCATTTCTAACTGTTCTGTATAAATTTTATATTTTTGCCATCACATTTTAACTTTCAAAAATTTGTCCTTTAGAATGTCCTTTTTATGGCATGCTGTTTCTACTTCATGGTCTCAACATCTCTCATTTTCTCTGAGGATATTAATTCAGTTTTGTTTTGTTTTAGAATTTTATTTATTTGACACAGAGAGATCACAAGTAGGCAGAGAGAGAGGGGGAAGCAGGCTTCCTGCTGAGCAGAGAGCCCAGTGCGGGGCTCGATCCCAGGACCCTAAGATCATGACCTGAGCCAAAGGCAGAAGCTTTAACCCACTGAGCCACCCAAGCTCCCCATATTAATTCAGTTTTAAAATGTTCTTTTGATCTATTTCTGTTTCTTGCACATTGCTCTGTTTTCTGTTTTGTACCCATTTCTCTGGAATGGCTAACATCCAAAAACAATTGACAGTACCAATTGCTGGTAAGGATATGGAGCAACAGGAATACGTTCATTGCTGGTGTAAACATGAAAGGGTACAGTCATTTTGGAGATAGTTTGGCAGTTCTTACACAGCTTGACGTAATTTTACCACATTATCTAACAATCTTGCTTCTAGATTTTTACCCAACTAAGCAAAAGACATTAATTAGTCTTATGTACACAAAAGCATATACATGAATGCTTAAAGCAGCTCTCTTCATAATTAACAAAAACTAGCAGAGACCAATTTGTTTTTCTAGACAATGGTATTAAAAGCCAGGAGGTCAGAGTGGGGAGGGCTTGAATAGGTGAAACACATGAGATTTTTAAGACAGTGAAACTCATTTCTGTGATGGTGGATACATGATATTATGCATTTGGTCAAAACCTATAGAATTTACACAAGGAGTGAACTTTATTCAATTTAAAAAAATATTTAGAAACTTAATCCTGAGATACTTCAAGATACAATGCAGAATGAGATAAAAGAACCTCATTGGATTATGCATGCATGAAAAAACTCACTGAAGGAGCCAGGGAAAATGTACAGAGCTAAGTATTTTTGGAAATCAGCAGAATCTCTCAGACTAAAGGCAAAAGGAACTGAACATAAGCGCTGTATGTTAGCTGATACAGTTGTTTGCACAGAAATATGTGTTTACAATTCTGAAACCAGAAATGTATATACATATAAAATAATGTAATATTAAATAAATTCATGGTGGATGGTGGGAGCCAGGTTTCTCTCCAGTGAGTAGAAGGTTTCAGATAAGCAAAGGGTGAAGATTAGAATGATCCATGTGATAAATGGGTTAGATTTAGAGAAAATAGTATGAACTCATGTTTAGCTTAATATAGACATAGATGTTACATATAGAATAAGTAAAACGTTTCACAACTTACTCTATTTAAGAAGCTGTGGTGAAACGAGCACCAACCCATATGTCCCCTGTGGAGTTACATCTGGCAATACTTAACCAAAACTAAATAGGTTGTTACCTTTTGATCCCTTAATTCTACTCCTAGGAATTCACTGTGGGACATATCACCAATAATGAAAAAATACATTTCCACGAAGACTTTCACTAAAGTATCACTTAAATTACTGGGGGAAAAAAAGAACTAAATGCCCATGTCTGAGACAGTGGTTGAATAAACACACAGTGCATATCACAGAATACTATAAATTTATGAGACTGAATGAAAACCTCTATGAAATAACACTGAGTAAAAAAAAAAAAAACACAGTCCAAAAGAGTGTCTCTAGTACACTACCTCTTATGTAATAAAGATGAGGAAATAAAGAAACTAACATTAATAATAATAGCAATATAATAAAAACAGCATCTATTTGCTCTTTAGAAAAAGGATTTACTCAGCTTTGCCTTCTTTTCCTGAAACTTTTCACATTTTCCTGTCCAGGAGTTAAACATCAGTCTTTTCCCATCTTAGTATCTGGGCTATTCCCAGGTCCTGTAGTATGAGGGGGAAAGAATCTTGTATTACGGAACTGCTTTTTACATGCAATGTTCATTAGCCCTTCTGATTTTAGCCTCACTCTGAACTTGCTTTTACACACCAAATATTTCTAATTTCTGAGAATTTGTGACAAAAAAATAACTTGCTTTTTGTGCTTTTTCCCTTTGTAAGCTCATATATCAGTGTTCTAGGACATCCAAGTCAGTAACTACCGATCCATTGTTTTTTGGCTTCCAAATTTCTATTGTTATATCCTTTTCCTGTATTGTTTCTTACACCTATTTTTTTTACTTTCTTGTTTATGACTTCTCTTTACATTAAATATCATCTAAGGAATAAAATAAATTCATATATTCAATCCAATGATTTAACTGTCAAGCCTTACTTGGGTTTGTTTTTAAATCTGCAATATGCATTGGGTTTAAATTAACACAACGCTATGTTTTACTTGGCATGGATTTAGTTTCTTTTGCCAAATAATTTCACGTTTTTTTTCATAAAGTTATTTAACAAAATATTTTCATTCATTGAACAAATATTTGAGAATTTTCTGTAGACCAAGCACCATAGTGTAAATGCCTCCCAGGTGATAGTAAAATATCTTTTAAGTAAAGCAGAAAACTATTAAAGGGTTTCAAGTGCAGTTTCAATATGATAATGATTTCAATTGAAAAGTATATCATTTCAGGGCTGTCTACAAAATGAGTTAGAAGGATGTAATAATCGTAGCAGAGGGACCAGATAAGGAGGTGATTTCTGTAGTAGGAATATATGAAGATAATGGCTAGGACAAGAGTGTTTGAGGATGTCAGATAGGAAGGATGGACTTACTTGAAAATATTTTGAAAGTAAAATTGTGGGCCTTAATGATTGGCTCTGAGGAGTAATGAAAATGGAGAAAACAGATATGATTTTTAATTTTATGGCTTTATCAACGATAGCAGTGTCTTTACTGAGAAGACAACTGGCAAATGAATGTATAGGAACAGGAGTTGGAGGTACATTGCAAGGGCTGCATTTTATACATGTTACACTCAAGCCCTGGCTTGTGAAACTGTTTGTGACATTATTATTTTTTTTCTTTAAGTAGGCTTCATGCCCAGTGTGGAGCCCAATGTGCGGCTTGAAATTACAACCCTGAGATCAAGACCTGAGCTGAAATCAAGAGTCAGATGCTTAACTGACTGTGCCACCCAGACACCTTGTTTGTGACATTATTAAAACACAACACAAGTGCTACTGGGATTCAGTCAAAATCTGCTGTAAGTCTTCCTGGTTCTTATTCTCAAAAATGTGCAACCTTCTCATATGGATTGGACAGAATAATCACCTTTGGCCAAACAGAACATTAAAGAATTCTCAAAGAAAGCTTAGGTCCTAATTTGGGGGGATACCAGTTACACAGTTGAAGTGCCCTTAATAAAGATCAATTTCAACACATTATCTCAGTTATTGAATGATAGAATTATATAGCTATACACATCATCGGAGAAGTTAGTGGAAATTAGAAACACTCTTTGAGAGGCTAGACAACCTTTGAGTGGATACTTCTGCTCACATCCTAATTATTAATGAAAAAAAAACACACTTTACTAGGTGACCAACTACACTCAGCTCTGTTTTCTATGAACTATTTGCTAAGCCTATTATTTGGTTATAGTGATTTTATCAACATATTTGTTAAGTATGCAAACATGAAGTGTTCATATCTTTATTCATAATGGCATGATGGGTAAGGTACTACATTCTGTGGAAATATAACAATCCAACGGTCCCCCGTGCAGAGTGGCAGCTGATGGAGAAGGAAGGAGTTGGACTGAATTTCTATACAGAGTTTTCCTTACTCTCAGGCTTCTGAGGATTCATACATGAGTACAAGTGTTTTATGAAAAAAAAAAAAAAAAGGTTTTTTTCTTCTCATCAGTGCTTGGTTGATTGAGTTAAATCAAATATTCCACAGTGAACAATGCAAAGGAGTTATTGCTAACTCTAGACCATACTTAGTCTTTATAATAGTCTTATTGGTTTAGTGTACTCATAGTTGAGTTTTTGATTATCTGCTAAACTAGATGTGACTGAAAGATGAATAAGATACGTGGCTAAGTCACCAAATTTTCCTGCAATTACTCAGGTAGCCTCTGAAACCTAGTGAATTGGAATTTAAATAGAGAAAGTAGAAAGGCAAAGAAAGTCTTTTTCACCAGCAGCTAATAGTAATATTATGTAACATTATTGTAATATAATAATATTATGAAATAATATTACCAGTCAGGGGCCTGGCCTAGGTCCCGAGCCACTGCCTGCATCACCACCCCACCTCCCCTAGGGGCAGAGGACTGTTTGGCCATTACCTTTGTTCCTTTTCTTTGAACACTGACCCCCGGACATCCTTTGTGATCATTTGTCATAACCACTGATGAGTGGCTTTGAGGACCACCCACAAGGGAGCAGGCAGAGCAGCAGGGCTCCCAGGAGAGCCAGGAGCTGCCCAAAGAGCACCAGGTGTGAGCGAGAATCGGTCATCCAGCGTGGTGCGGGGGTGTCTCGGGTCCACTGCTCTCGTTCTGGGCCCGTCCCTGCCAGCGAGGGTCTTCTGGGTGCCAGGACTGGTGTCCTCCAGCAAGAAGGGTTCTACCAGTTCCAAAGACCTGAGAAGGGCAGGTCTCCACTGTCTGGATAAAATCTGCCATCAGGGAAAAAAAAAACAAACAAACAGCTTTTACCAGTTAGTTTTATGTAGTTTTCCCATATGGGGAAATGCTAGCTTGTGGAAGTGCATTAAACATCCCCAAGTAATCCTCTGATGCATATATACATACACACACACACACACATCCACACACATCACAACACACACAAATACAGTGATTTGCCCTTTATGTCTCCTTGGTGACCTGGCATGAGAAACACTGAGAGCTTCATGTAAAGCTGTGAGTGCTCATTCATGACAGCACCAGGTGCATTTATTGCCTGCAGTGGATTTTCAGGGAAAATTCTGATTGCGATTGCAGCAATAAGCAGATTGAGTGCCGCAATTTTTCAAGAAAGTATTTGCCGATTTTTGACACACTGTTCTCCAAAAAGGTTGGAGCACTTTTATTTTTAAGTTGCAATTGAACATTCTCAGGATGACACAAAAAACTGAGCTGCAAGGCTTCATTGAGCAGCTAATAATTCCTCCGGGGCACTTGGCACAGGACAAGTTGAACTTCCAAAGTCAGTGTAAAAGACAATAAACAAACACATTTGTAAACCCAAAAAAAGGACAAAGTCCAAAGGAGCAACCTGAGGCATGCCTTCCTGTTTGGAAATATTTGTTTAAATATTGGTTTTCCATAACAATCCCCAAATATGAATAGATACCAGATGACTACATCTGTCTTAAAGAATGTAAAAATTCCTGTCAGTTCCTAAGGGTTTATCCCCAGTTTCATGTTTGTATTTTATTTCCCCTTTTGGCAAAAATGACAAAGTTAAAAGGAAAAATATTTGTGTTGTTCGGCCATAATAAATAAGAACAGAAGTGTATTGCCGTCTTATCAACTCAAATAGCAGATCCATTTCAGTGAAAGAAATGTTTTCATATCAGGTAATGAAATCAACTTCAATTGCTGTTTTCTGGACTTAACCATCACCCATTACTGAAGCCAATACTTGAAAGGAGGGTAGGACAATGTAATGAGGTAATTAGGCATGATAGTTCCTATTAACATAATCACTACTCCTGCAGGAATAGGTCTTCTCTCTTGTTTGTTTATGCTTTTAGAATGCCTCTAGTGAATTTGGGGAGGCTAGAGGGCTCTCCAATTAAGCAATGGGATATGGAGATTGAGCTACTCTGGATTAGGGCCCCTAGCTTGTCAGCCTGCATTTCCTCATCTATTAAATATCCTCCTAGATGCTCATCTCATTCCCAATTAATAGGTGCGATTTATATTCTTGAATATTTCCCTGCTAACCTATGGGGGCTAGAAAATGAGGAGAATCTAATTCCCAAGGTATCTCAGGAGATCTCATTTCTGTGATGTTTATGTGCATATTGAACCTCACAAAGTGACAAGAATCGTAATAAAGAGTAGTGGGAGCACCAACATGAAGGTCATAGTTGCACAATACAACAAAGAACAGCTTTTAATATGTTGCTTGAAAAAAAAGGCCACTTATTTATTTTATATTTCCCTCATTAATTCATACTGGCTGCCTAGCAAGTGGGTGAAATTGAGCCAAGGAGCGATCCAAAGAAGCTTAACCTGTTTCTTTCACCTGAGGGATGGAAAGAACTGTAAAACTTCAGTCCTGTGACAGACATCAACACCCAGTTCTCAGTGCAGAATGACGAGACTGAGTTTCCAGAACTGCGAAGAGGAAGGAACGAATCTGGAATCTGAGTAACTAGATAGCACGCTAGGTCCAAGCAGACTTGACATCATTGTCAAACCCCTGGGCAACTCTCCAAACTGAAATATCATTTATGAACTGTGTATTTTATACCTAGTTCTTTTGAGGCCCATACCCTAAAGACCACTAAAAAAAAAAATCACTTGCAGTTAAAATAAAACTGACATGCGTTTAGTTTGCTGCATGCAGGCAGAGAAAATGAAACCTAGGGGAAGTCTAAAGACATCTCAGTAAAGGACAGTTGGGAACGAAAACGTACTAGGTGTTAGCGTTGATGAGTGATTTTGAGAAGTGATTAGGGAAGTTAGCACCGATTCTGGATTGGATGTCTTCAAAAAAATGGGGCAATTTAGTAGTTGGATATTTTAATATTTTTAAGAAGGAGTTGGGAATTTTAAGCAGTATTAGAGCTGGCAATGGCAAATAAGGATAAATCTCTTAGAATAGATATTAATTAGGAGAAAGGGGATTTAATCATTTTTGTGGTTTTAGAGTTGCTTTGTCTTACTTAGGGGAATACTATAGTTGGTAGTCAGCAGGGTGATTTTTACTTTTTGGTTCTACATAGAAATGCCTGAAAGTTTTATTATACTCTATTTTTTGAAAGTACAGAAAGTAAAAGTGGTCTTTGTCTTAGGAACAATAGTTTTCATATAGATTGGTTAGCATATTGATACAAATGATCATCAAACTCATCTGGCTTATAATTTATTATAAATAAAATAATATTTTGCAATGCCCTTGATTTCTCTTAATTATGTAATCATTGGTTGATTCAGTAAAAAAATCCTATAGACTAAATATACTAAATAAAAATATGGACCTTATTTCCACATTCGCAAAAAAAAGTGTCTAAATAGCTCATGATTTTTGGCCATATAAGGCATAGAAACTTTCAATCATGGACAAAAATGGTGCCAAGAATTCGGTCAAAATATTTTCTCTGTCTATGGTATTTCATACTCTCACTTCCGTATAAATACCTTTTAATTAATTCAGAGCAAAAATTCAATTTACCAGTTATCCTTCTGTATCAGGTGATATGTAATCTAGTTCTCAGTCTTGTGAAGGAAAACAGACAAATTAATATGACAAATACATCTTAACATAATCACAAGAGGGACAAAGAAGAAGATAAAAGAGAAAACATACAATTCGGACCAAAGGATCAGAAATGCTCCAGTGATAAAGGGACACTTGAGCTGAGTGTTGAGTGTAGAAGATAGGATAAGTTAGAGGAAAGTTGGAGGAAATATATTCCCAGTAGAAGGAACACCACGTGAGAAGCTACAATAACAGCAACACCAACAATAGCAAATCACAAGTTCCATGAAAAAAAGCTTTTATCCAAATACTTGGCACAGAGCCTTGGAGAAAGTGAGCATATATTTATTTAAAAATTCATGAATTAGGGGCGCCTGGGTGGCTCAGATGGTTAAGCATCTGCCTTCAGCTCAGGTCATGATCTCCAGGTCCTGAGATCAAGCCTCACATCGGGCTCCTGGCTGGCTCAGTGGGAAGTGTGCTTTTTTCCTCTCCTTCTCCTTCTGCCTCCCCCACCCTGCTTGTGTACTCTCTCTGTTTCTCTCTCTTTCTCAAGTGAATAAATAAAATCTTAAAAAAAAAATTCATGACTTAATCACCCACATATGGCAATCAGTTAAATCAACCCTAAAAAGCAGTGTGTTGAGAAATTTTTGCATCCAGATCAGTCTCACTGGTCAGGTCTGTGCGATGCCTTGCTGCTTAGGAGGAGAACATCTGATCTGAGTGAAGTGAGGTCCTGGAGTTATCAGCATGCAGTTACCATAGACTTTGACCTTCTCTAATCATAAGACATAAATATAATATGTTATGACACAGATATACTCAACAGAGATTTTCAAACCAGCATTGACATTTTAGGAACCAACCAAATATATGTAAAAAGCCAAAATATTCATGTGTCCTGACTTTGAAACATTTTCTTAACTTTTTTTTTTTTTTCCACACCCTTGGACTAGCTTCTATTAAGGACTGTGTCCTGCAAAGAAAAAAGAACAACGACAAAGTCGGGTGTTAGAATCAGTGCATTTCCTTAAACAATTTACAACTAGCAAGGTTTATGCAATTAATGGTAGAGGTTCCATGGTGAAAGATTAAGTAAAATGTGTCATTGGTTCCGTAATCCTAGCTACCATGTGGTCATCTGTGGAGTGACAGAAAGCCAGCTTTCTTTCAACCTTCTAAAGGAAACATGCAAGACTTTAAGAGACTGGGAAAGAGAAAATTACACATGCTAGTAACCTGGGCCAAATTCTGCACCCCAGAAAGATTGTGTTGAGGGAAGAGTAGTCCAGTAAAAAAATCCAGATGGAGAGCTCTTTGTCAGTTTTTTGTAGTCATTCAAGCATTTATTAAATGCCTACTGCATGTCACATACTATTCTAGGTATCGAAAATGCTACTGTGGTGGGTATTGAGGAGGGCACGTATTGCATGGAGCACTGGGTGTGGTGCATGAACAATGAATCTTGGAACGCTGAAAAAAGAAAAATTAAAAAACAAAAAGAAAATGCAACTGTGAATAAATAAGAGGCCCTGCCCTCAAGCATACATTTTACTGGAGAAAACAACCTATAAACAAATTCAGAGGTAAAAAGAAACATTCAGAATAAAAACTGATAAGCATTTAGAAGACAATACAGTAGTGTTGTAGAGTGACCAGAGAGCTGTCTTAAGAACGAGTGGGAAAAAAAAAAAAAGAACGAGTGGAAAAGTCCTCTCTGATGAATTGACATTGGTGTTAAAACCTAAATCATGGGAAGGAACTAGATGTGGTGGTCCAGGGGGAGTGTATCCCAAGCAGAAAGAGAGCAGTTGTTGTCTTTAGTTGCTCTTTCATAATTTCTTCAAATAGGCAAGCAAGCAAAAACAACAATCACGTTTATCAAGCCCTTACTGTGCCCAGGCATTGTTCTAGAGTATACAAAGGCAATTGTTTAAAAAAATCATAGTTGAATAGAGGGAAATGTGTCCAGAAGGAGGATGGAGAAAGCGAGGGGGATAAGAAAACATCAGTTTTTGTTTCCAAGTGTCAAATAATCGCAGTGTTACAAACTAAAACAAATGAGGTGCCAAGATGTATATGTTAAGGAATTATAACAAAATTCAACCATCCCTTCCCTCTCCTATTTCTCCAATGGCCCCCATTTGCTTATCTAGAGAACTTGGGGAAGTTAGCTTCTGTGCACTAAAATGCACTCGTTTTTGAAAAGTTCTGACAAATTTTTACACCCACATAACTACCACCACAATCATGATGGTCAACAATTCAACCACCTTCTTTTTTTTTTAAGATATTTTTTTATTTATTCGATAGAGATCACAAGTAGGCAGAGAGGCAGTCAGAGAGAGCGGGGGAAGGAGGCTACCTGCTGAGCAGAGAGCCCGATGCGGGGCTCGATCACAGGACCCTGAGACCATGACCTGAGCTGAAGGCAGAGGCTTTAACCCACTGAGCCACCCAGGCGCCCCCAACAATTCAACCACCTTCTAAAAGCTTCCTCATTACCATTTATATCCATCCATCTCTACACTGTCAGCCTCCAAGCAGCAAATTTTTCTTTTAATTTTTTGACATATATTATAATTTTTGGTTGAAAATGATACTTTGTGGATAATATATAATATAGTATAGTTATTCTGGGTTTAATTGTGATCTGAGAAATTTTCTTCTGGCAGTAATTTAACTTATCTGCACTCAGATAACAAACTCATTCTTTCCTGCATTTTTTTCAACAGCTAATAACCCTGCTCAGTTCTTTGAATTTCTGCCTATTGCTTCCTGCCCTCTCCCATCCCATCCCCCTTCCTGTCCCACTGTGGATCTCTCCTGACCTTGTGTAGTTCAGTGGTTAGTCAAGGATGTGGGCAGTTCATATTCACTCTTGAGAACTCATCTTCTTTGTGGCTCCCTTATTTCCAAGTATCTCCTTCTAAATTTTCATTGGTTCGGCAGCTCCAAGCTCTGATCTTTGACACTTTAAGCTGATAACATTAGAGTTTTCTATTGCCTGAATTGTTCAGAGAGTAAGGAATCACATGGTGGGGTGCGTGAGTGGCTCAGTCGTTAAGCATCTGCCTTCTGCTTAGGTTGTGTTCTCAGGGTCCTGGGATCAAGACCTACATCAGGCTCCCTGCTCAGCAGGGAGTGTGCTTCTCCCTCTTACTCTCCTCCTGTGTTCTCTCTCTCTCTTTTTCAAATAAATAAATCAAATCTTTAAAAAAAAGGAATCACATGGTGAAAAATGAGCACAAACCTCACCTACTGCAGTACTTTCTTGAAAGATTAGTCTTGCTATTTTAGCTTGCTTTTTCACTAGGCTACCAGAAATCTTCCCATGCACGTACAGTTAGGAGTCATCCAGGAACAGAGGCAGACATTATATCCAGATTCAGGGGGCTCTAGCTCCTTGCTTTTAGAATGTAACCCGTAAACTTCCAGCTGCTCTGCCTGCCCTGACAATGCTTCTCTACCACTCCAGCCAGTTAGGCTACAATGATTTTCAAGTGGAGAGAATGACTTTAGAATTGCCCAGGGGATGGCACCTACAAGGATTCTGAGGAGCATGTTAGAGAAGGTCTCTATTGCAATGAATAATTGTTAACAGACTTTGATGATACAGCCAGTTAGGGCTCAAAAGGAAGTGCTGAGCAGATTATTAGAAACTGGAGGAAAGCTGATCCTCATAACTTTGTGGCTGAAAGGTTAGCAACATTCTCATCTGAAATCATTGGAGAATACCAAAAATGAATTTCATAGCAAAATGTTGAAGATGCTGCCTAGCTTTTTCTCCCTGCTTATAGTAAAATGAGACAGGAGAGACATAAATTGAGGAAGGATAGTTAAATAAAAAGAAGCCAGGACTTGATGGTTTAGAAAATTTTCCATCTTTCTAGATGACAAATGATGCTAAAATTAAGAAATAACTGTCAAGCAAAGTTCAAAACCAGGTCACAGCTAAAAAAAATAAAAATAAAAAAATTACCTAAAGATGAAACAAAAGGCTTGACTAGAAAAAACTGCCTAAAACTCAAACATATCAAAGGTGATCCTTCACAGTAAGATTTAGTCACACAAATGCCCTTGAAAAAGTGTAAGAATGGGGTATACCTCTTAAGTCCTCTCGATCAAACAATATTAGTCTGTCTATAGGAAACTGTCATTGGCTGAATTATGTCTCCTTCAAAATGCATACCTTGAAGTTCTAACCCCCAGCTTATCAGAATGTGGCAGCATTTGGAGACAGGGCCTTTAAAGAGGTGACCAAGTTTAAATGAGGCCTTTTAGATGAGTCCTGGTCCAATCTAACTGGTATCCTTTCAAGAAGAGAGTAGCACATATGGAGACACATGTGCACAGAGAAAAGACCACGTGAAGACACCGGACAAGATGGCCATTTGCAGCCAAGAAGAGAAGCTTCAAGAAAAACCAAACTTGCCAACACCTTGATCCTGGACTTCCAGCCTCCAGAACTATTGGCAAATAAATTTCTGTTGTTTAAGCCCCTAGTCTGTGATATTTTGTAACAGCACACCTAGCTGACTAATAGAGAAGTTTAATGGACTTGTCCCTCAGCTATCTCTACAGGAACCAAAAGTAGAGAAGGTTTTGTCAAAGAAACTTGTGTTCTTTGACTTCTGTCTCATGGAGTAAACTCTACTGGTATCCACAGGAAGTTTTTGAGGGAAATATATCAGCAAAATAACATTATGGTGGCATGGGACAAAGATGGAATAAAATGACAATGCTTTTTTGGACCTTTAAAATCCTACATGCAAAAAAGGAGGCTGAGAATACTACTTAGCCACAAACATGTGCTATCTGTCATGAAAAATGAGGTATGATAAAAAGGCACAACAGAAAGCCCTGACAAGAAGAGAGCCACGGAGGATTATTCTCAGGTCTTGAGACCTAAACAAAGAGTTGCCAACATTTGACCTGGCTGAATTTCAGAATTTCTTTCAGTGACTACTTTTTGCTTCTTATCTCCACATTTTTTTTAGCAGGAATGTCTATAGAGGTTATCTTAGCCTGTGCCACTACTGTACGAGTGCTTGTGTTACAGAATTAGTCTCTATCCTTATAAGTCAACAATATGAGAACAATTGTACTTAAGGTCCTGAACTTATGGCGCTATATCTGAGAAGTTTCATCATACCTCAAAATACATTTGTAGTGATATTCTGGATTTTAAGCTGGATGTAATGTGACATAACTTTTGGGGAACTTAGGAAAACATAAATGTATATTGAATGTGGAAGGTATATAAATTATTCCGGGTCAAAGGAAAGATTATAGAAGGCATCCTCTAAAATGTCCTCCCAATAAAGTCCCCCACCTCCTGCTATGGTAGTCACACCCTGTAGAATCCCCCATCCTTTCATTTTGGGATGATTTAATGACTTTCTTCTAATGAATACAGAATGGCAGAAATGTTGGCACACCCCTTCTGAGATTGGCTCACATAAACATGTCTTTTCCTCTCCTTGCTCTGTCTTGCTTTCTCTCTTTCTTATTCTAATGGACACGAGCTGTCATGGAGTGTGTTGCCCAATGGAGAGGCCATATGGCAACCAATGGAGGGAGGTTTCTGGCCAGCAGCCAAGGAGGAACTGAGATCCTCAGGTCAAAGCAGTAAGGAACTGAATCCTGCTATCAATCACGTAAGTGATCTTGGAAGTAAATCCTCCCTTCGTCAAGGCTTTGGATGAGACAGCAGCTCTGGCTAACACTTTGATTACAGATGTGTTGAAAAATCTCGAGGCAGAGTCATCTAGATTCTTGATCCACAGAAACTGAGATAATAAGTCTTTTTTTTTTAAGCCACTGAACCTTGGTTTAATTTGTTAAACATCAGTAGATAACTAATACAATGTATGGCTTGTTTTTAGCAAATAGCAAGAAGCAGAAGTGGGGCTGTGACATCTAAGGCTCAATCAAATGAGCTCATGTAACTTTTGCCTTCCTCACACACACAAAAAGTTGCTCTTAGAGTGTTGAGGCACCATGTTAAAATTCTGATTATTCAGAGTCCCTTATGCTGTGAGGAAACCCAAACCACATGCAGGCAGGTACTCAGTCAAAGCTTAACCCAACCTTCTAGTCATCCCAGGCACCAGACATGGCTGAGAAGCCTCCTCCAAACAGTGAGTCATCCCTATTTCTTCAAGATTTCCAGCTGAAGCATTAGACAAGAAAAAAGCTATTTCTGTTCCGTTTGAATACTTACTGAACTCATTAGTATAATAACATTTTAGTTTCATGGCACTACCTTTGGAAGCAACTTTCCACATTCCCTACTGTCTAGTAGGTAGCTATGGGTCTGGCAAATGCCTTTTTCTCTCCACTGATTAATGAAGACTACCAAGAGCAGTTTGCTTTCAGCTAGCAGGTCTATGATGCATCCTAGTCGTCTTACCTCATGTCAAAATCAACTCGCCTGCCTCAGTCACCAACTCATAATACACTATATCACCCTGCTCTATTATGCTGGGGACATGATGCTCAATGGAACTAGTGAAGAAGGTCACTGCTAAACATTTTGGTCCAGCATGTACATGGAAGAGGAAATAAATCCTATAAGAATTCAGACATCTGCCTCTCCTCTGGTCTGGGGCGTGTTGAGTTATCCCTTCCAAGGTGAAGGATAAGTTACTGCAGCTGACAATCCCACAGCTAAGAAACCTGGTGTCTGGTGGAACTCTTCAGAGGGGTATACTACATACCAAGTTGTGTTACTACACTTTATACTCCAAATAACCCCAAAGACTTCCAGCTTTGAATATTTGTGTCTTCTCAAACTTTGTGTGTTGAAATCCTAATGTCCCTTGTGATGGTGTTAGAAGATGAGACCTTTAGGTAGGCGGTTAGGTCGTGAGGGTGGAGCCCTCATAAGTGGGATTACTGTTCTTATGAAAGACCCCACAGGGTAAAGCTTTTGATCTTGATGAAGTCCAATAGTTCATTTTTGCCCTTGCTTCCCTTACCTTTGGAGATATTTGTAGGAAGAAGTTGCTGCGGCTGAGGTTGAAGAGGTTGCTGCCTGTGTTCTCTTCAAGGATTTTGATGGAGTCCTGTCTCACATTGAGGTCTTTCAACCATTTTGAGTCTATTTTTGTGTGTGGTGTAAGGAAATGGTCCAGTTTCATTCTTCTGCATGTGGCTGTCCAGTTTTCCCAACACCACTTGTTGAAGAGACTGACTTTTTTCCATTGGATATTCTTTCCTGCCTTATCAAAGATTAGTTGGCCGTAAAGGTGGGGGTCCATTTCTGGGCTCTCTATTCTGTTCCACTGGTCTATGTGTCTGTTTTTGTGCCAGAACCACACTGTCTTGATGATTACAGCTTTGTAATAGAGCTTGAAATCTGGAATTGTGAAGCTACCAACTTTGGTTTTCTTTTTCAACCATCTTCTGGCTATTTGTGGTCTTTTCTGGTTCCATATAAATTTTAGGATTATTTGTTCCATTTCTTTGAAAAAAAGTTGATGGTATTTTGATAGGGATTGCATTAAATGTATAGATTGCTTTAGGTAGCATAGACATTTTCACAATATTTGTTCTTCCAATCCATGAGCATGGAACGTTTTTCCATTTCTTCGTGTCTTCCTCAATTTCTTTCATGAGCATTTTGTAGTTTTCTGAGTACAGATTCTTTGCCTCTTTGGTTAGGTTTATTCCTAGGTATCTTATGATTTTGGGTGCAATTGTAAATGGAATCGACTCCTTAATTTCTCTTTCTTCTGTCTTGCTGTTAGTGTATAGAAATGGAACTGATTTCTGTGAATTGATTTTATATCCTGACACTTTACTGAATTCCTATATGAGTTCTAGCAGTCTTGGAGTGGAATCTTTTGGGTTTTCCACATAAAGTATCATATCATCTGCAAAGAGTGAGAGTTTGACTTCTTCTTTGCCAATACTATTATTGTATTATTGTTGATGTGTTTCTTTGACTTTGTTATTAAATGGTTTATATGATTGGCTGCTCCCATGTTAGGGGCATAGATATTTACAATTGTTAGATCTTCTTGTTGGACAGTCCCTTTAAGTATGATATAGTGTCCTTCCTCATTGCTTATTATAGTCTTTGGCTTATGATCTAATTTATCTGATATAAGGATTGCCACCCCAGCTTTCTTTTCATGTCCATTAGCATAGTAATTTGTTTTCCACCCCCTCACTTTAAATCTGGAAGTGTCTTTGGGTCTAAGATGAGTTTCTTGTAGACAGTATATTGATGGGTCTTGTTTTTCTATCCATTCTGATACTCTGTGTCTTTTGATTGGGGCATTTAACCCATTTACATTCAGGGTAACTATTGACAGATATGAATTTAGTGCCATTGCATTGCCTGTAAGGTGACTGTTAACTTTATATTGTCTCTGTTCCTTTCTGGTTTATGTTCCTTTTAGGCTCTCTCTTTGCTTAGAGAACCCCTTTCAATATTTCCTGTAGGACTGGCTTGGTGTTTGCAAATTCTTCTAGTTTTTATTTGTCCTGGAAGCTTTTTATCTCTCGTCTATTTTCAGTGACAGCCTAGCTAGATATAGTATTCTTGGCTGCATATTTTTCTCATTTAGTGCTCTGAATATACATCATGCCAGTCCTTTCTGGCCTGCCAGGTCTCTGTGGATAGGTCTGCTGCCAATCTAAAATTCCTGCCTCTGTATGTTACAGACTTCTCATCCCGATCTGCTTTCAGGATTTTCTCTTTGTCACTGAGGCTTGTTAGTTTTACCTTTAGATGACAGGTTATGGACCTATTTTTATTGATTTTGAGGGGGGTCCTCTGTGCCTCCTGGATTTTGATGCTTGTTCCCTTTGCCAGATTAGTGAAATTCTCTATAATAATTTGCTCCAATATACCTTCTACCCCTCTCTCTCTTTTTTCTTCTTCTGGGATCCCAATTATTCTGATATTGTTGAGTCTTATGGTATCACTTATCTCTGGAATTCTCCCCTCATGGTCCAGTAGTTGTTTGTCTCTCTTTTTCTCAGCTTCTTTATTCTCCATCATTTGGTCTTATACATCACTAATTCTTCTGTCTCATTTATCCTAGCAGTAAGAGCCTCCATTTTTTATTGTACCTCATTAATAGCTTTTTTGATTTCAACTTGGTTAGATTTTAGTTCTTTTATTTCTCCAGGAAGGGATTCTCTAATATCTTCCATGCTTTTTTGAGCCCAGCTAGCACCTTGAAAATTGTCATTTTGAACTCTATTTCTGATATATTACTAATGTCCATATTGACTAGGTCTCTAACTGTCAGTTCTGCCTCTTGTTCTTTATTTTGTGGTGAGTTTTTCTGCCTTGTCATTTTATCGAGATAAGAATAGATGAGTGAGAGAGAAAAATACTAGAACAGTAGCGAGGACACTAGAAAAATCAGAAGAGAGCTGAAACCAGGGGTTGAAGAATAAAGGGGGGGTGCGAAGAAAAAAGGGGAAAAAATTAAAATAAAATAAAAAAGAGAAAAAGGAAAAAACAAAAAACAAACAAAACAAACATATATATATCAATATATAGATATATTTCCATATATATATATCTATATATAGATATATATATATTGGACTTGTGATTAGAACAGAGCCCCACAGTTGATTTTAGGTGTTTTTGGTCTGTTAGAAGAAACTACCTCCTAAAATTTTAAAGAAAGAAAAAACTTATACAAAAATAAGGATAAACACTATGAGGGGATAGAATATGAGTGTAAAGATGAAAACTAAAAAAGATTATAAAAAAGGGATTGATAAGAGGTTGGTTGAAACAGAGGGAAAAAAAGAATAAAAGAGGAAAGAATGTGATCACGCTGGAGACTAGATCTAAGCCATGTGCTAGATTTAGGGTATATTTTGATCTATTAGAAGAAATTGTATCCCAAAATTTTAAAGAAAAAAAACCCTATATGTATACAAAAAATGAGGTTAAATACAATGAGGGGATAAAATATGAATGTTACAGTGAATATTAGAAAAGATTTTTTTTTAAAGATTTTTATTTATTTAGTAGAGAGCGAGAGACTGAGAATGAGAGGGGAGAAGGTCAGAGGGAGAAGCAGACTTCCCGCAGAGCCGGGAGCCGGATATGGGACTTGATCCCGGGACTCCGGGATCATGACCCAAGCTGAAGGCAGTTGCTCAACCAACTGAGCCACCCAGGCGCCCCTAGAAAAGATTTTTAAAAAGGTATTAATAAGATAGTAGTTAAAAAACACCAAAAGAGGAAAGAGAAAAAATAAAATAAAATAATAAAACAAGAAAAAAAATTTTAAAAATTCAACTATGAAAGACTAAAGGATCATGGTGAAAAAAGCCATGAATTCTATGTGTTGCTTCCCCCCCTCCCCCCGCCCCCAACTCTGGAGTTCCGCAGTTTTCACTGATTGATGAACTTGGTCTTCGCTGGATATTCTCACTGATCTTCTGGGGGAAAGGCTTGTTACCATGATTCTCAAATGTCTTTGCCCAAGGCAGAATCGCCCCGCCCTTGCCAGGGGATGGGCCAAGCAATTTGCTCCGGTTCGCTCTCAGGAGTCTTTGTTCCCTGAGCGCTCTCCGTAGCGCCCTGGAGGCTGGGAATAAAAATGGCGGCTCCCAGTCTCCGACTGGAGGAGCGAAGCACTCGGGGCCGCTCCTCAGTGCACCCTCAGAGGAAAGCAGTCAACCACTCCTGTCTCCCTGGTCTCCAGCCTGTGCTCCGAGCTCAGCTGGCCTGTGACCAAGCATTTCTATCTCTGGCACACGGCCCCATTTGAAGTCTCAAACCCAGCAGATTCCTGCCACATGCCCCTGTGCTGTTCCTCCCAGAAGAGGAAGGAAGGGATCCCTCTGGAGCTGCCTCTTGTGGGGTCCCTACTAGAAGATCAGCGGCCCAACTGTGTCTTGGATCACGGTGTAAGGTAAGCCCCAGCTGATAGCACACTGTGCAGCTCCATCTCTGCCACTGGCTTTCCCACCCCAATACCTGCCCCGATGCCTGGGCTCTGCCACACTCAGACACCCCCAATCCCTCTGTGACCCCATGGGTCCTGAAACCACAGTTTTCCCAAGTGTGTTTCTTTTTCCCAGGACAGTAATAATAGCTATTAAGTTAACAGGTTCTAGATTCAAACTGTATGAATTTAAAATAGCCTCCACCATTTACTAACTGTGCAGCTATGGGACAGTTGCATAACCCTTCAAAAATCATGCTTTTGTTTCTTTAAATGGGGTATAATAACATTACCTATTTCTCAGAGTTGTTGCAAAGATTAAACAAGGTAAGTCATGTAAAGTACTTTGCATTTTTCCTGGAATCCAGCTAATAGTCAATAAATGTTAACTATATTTATCCCTTCATTACTACATATTCTTTATAGGTAATCTCATCTACCTAAGCAACAATATATAACATGTAGATGCTAATGATTTCCAACTTAAAGCTCTCCTTACAATTTCCCAAAATAAACTTGTGGGGTCATCCTTGGTCTCAGTTTTCCTCTCTTTATATATAATATTAATCAAATTTGATGCCATTTTTCCCTCAAAATGTGTCTTAAGTCTTTCTACTTTCCGTTTTTAGGAGGCTGACCAATTTCAAGTTACCATTATTTTGTGCCTTAACTGCTGAAATGGCCTCATTATTGGTATTTCTCTTTCATGCTTCTCCCATCAGATCTTTTGTCCTCAGAGAAGTCAGAATAATAAGTTTAAAACAAATCATATGAAAATGCGCGACTACTTAGAGTCTTCCAATGATTTCCCATTATGGTTTATGTAAAATCCAAATGCTTTGAAATGACAGTCAAAAGCATACATGACTTAGCAGGACTGCCTACACCTCTGTCTTCATTGTCAGTCACTTTACCTTGGGCTCACTCCGTCTTAGCCAGATGGAACGTTGGCCTCTTAAAAATCCTGTTTTTTTTTCATACTGTCTGTTCATTATTTTTGCCACTGTCTACAATGTCGACTTTCCCTTTCTACAGGTAATTCCTTCTCATTTTTGCAAATGTATCCTACTATACCTCCTGGTTTTACAGATGCCTTCAGCTAGTGTAGTGAGGATCCTCTTTATAATAAGGTTTAATATTGTCAGTTAAGGACCATTTACTTAAAGGAAAATAAATGAATTCCCAAGTTAATAAATGACACGTCTAGATTAGGATCCATGGTTCTTTCTGTTTGTTCTATCATTGTAAGCTTCAGTTTCATTATGATTTGAGCCCTAATAGCAGTATATCTTTGATTTTAGTCTTCATACATGGACTGAGAAAGCCAATCTATGCCCAGGATCCCAGCACACATGACTATCTCCTCTAAAATTACATAGGAAATGAATACCAAAACTCCTCTGCCAGTTTCTAATCCAGGATCCCAGTTTTTTTAATTTTCAAAATCACTTTAATCCCCACTCACTGCTGTGCATTTATTTATACTTCATTTCCTATCTAGAGAGATGTTGACCTCATTTTTATTTTCAGTTATCTTACAAAATAGAAATGTAAATATATATTTACATTAGTATATGTGTGTATGTTAGATATAGATTCATATGTATGTGTAAGTATGTATGCATGTACATATGTGTGCATGTTTATCTTTAAAAACTTTTAATGGCATTATTGTGTTTTGTTTTTTTTTTAAGATTTTATTTATTTATTTGACAGAGAGAGAGATCAGAAGCAGGTAGAGAGAGTGGGGGAAGCAGGCTCCCTGCTGAGCAGAGAGCCCGATGTGGGGCTCGATCCCAGGACCCTGAGACCATGACCTGAGCTGAAGGCAGAGGCTTTAACCCACTGAGCCACCCAGGTGCCCCGGCTTTATTGTGTTTTTCAAGAGGTACCAGATCCCTTCCAACCTAATTTGGAAGTCCTCAAAATGTCCATGTGCTCAAAGATATTTATTTTGAGAGTAAATAGGTAAATAAATGAAGGCATATATGAGACCTAACTTGAATATCTTGAAATTTGAAAATGTAGTTAGCTCATGGGTATCAGGATTAAGAGTAATTTAATGGCTTAAAGGTGTGGTAAACTTAGATTTTAGACAATGTCTGAATATTAATTTTATATGAATCCAGTACTATTAGCTTCAGTGACATCACAGAGATATATGGTTACATTTGTAAGAACTGACATACCATGAGCTTTCTTGTATCGCAAAGATCCTATCTGAGATGCTTGACAAGGTTGGCTTCTAGGACGTAAATATATGATGTTCTGAAATAATTTATTTTCATTCTCTAAGATTTCTGTTTTTCTTTTAAACTGTTGTCTAATGTGTAATTAGTACATATTTTCATAAAAATGTACAAAACTAAAATATACTACCCCCTCAAAAGGCAATAGCATTAATCTCTACATGTTGCTTAAAAAGAGAACATTCACAGCATCTAACTTCTGCATCACAATTCCCCATTTATCTACAATTTCATGAATCCCAGTCATTGCATAGGTTATTGACAGTTTTTGTTGTACCAACTAACACTCACAAGAAAATGATTATGCTTCACATTCTTATTGAATCTTTATAGTTTTAGTCTTTTGTGTTTTGCCATCCTAATAGGGCTGTACTGACAAAATACAGTGATTTCAGACTTCTGTTCTTGATTCCTAATGAATTTAATTCAAAATATTTTATTTTCATTGTGATTTTTCTTTTTACTTTGCCCCCCACACGTATATATACATATTATTCAAACAAACAGAGATTAACTTATAATATTTCGTTATTATTTCTAGTTTAATTGAATTGTGATAAGACAACTTTGCTGTATTTAACCTTTGACATTTATTGAGGCTTACTAAATGGGTCTATGCAGAAAATCATTGACATAGTCAGTCTGAAATTAGTACAGAAAGGCCTTTTTTGAAGGTGGCCCTGGGATGACATATGAGAGTTTAGATACTGGGAGGATTCCAATCATTTTCAAAACTGAGAAGAGCTACTCACTGTGACTAAAATGTTTTTACAAATAATGTTGTTTATGCTGAACACCTGCTTCCCTTCTGGGTATCTGAAGTTTTGGTATATGAGAAACAAAAGATGTTTGCATAACCAACCCTCAGTAAAACTCTCATCACTCAGTCTCTAATGAGCTTCCCTCATTTCCACATTTCAAATGCCTGTCATAACTCATTGTTAGAGGAGTTAAGTGTGTCCTGTGTGACTTTACTGGGAGAGGACTCAGGAGAGCTTGAACCTGGTTTCTTCCAGACTTCACCTCATCAGCTTTTCCCCTTGTTTATTTTTCTTGGTACTCTTTTGTTGTAATATATCATAGCCATGAATAAGATTATGTGTTGATTCCTGTGAGTCTCCCCTGACATAGTTGGTGTCGGAAGTGGGATGTGCTGGCCTAACCCTGACACAGTGAAATATGGTGAAAACGTTGTTTGAAAAAGGAATGCTTGAGAGGCAGAGAATGATAAACCCTCTCTTCCTGGGTGTCTATAAGTCATCCATGTTACAAATAGCAGCTGAATTGTTGTCTGTTGTGAGAGGTAAAAGTTGCTTATGGATTTGAAAATTTCTCACAACTCTTTAAAAGAGTTTGCTTGCTGTATTCTCTAGCAGTGTATGGCTATCCTATCTAAAGTGGAGGAGAAAAAAAAATGCAACCCAGGTGATGTGTTTGATTGTTTTGTCTTTTCTTCCTTTAGAAGGAGAAACATCCTTAAATGTGAGCACTGGGTGAGCTGGACTTGTTAAAGTTTGTTTTTTCTCTCCTCCAAGTGGGATAAAAAAGGTTAAGTCAGTTCCAAGAGCCAGAGGAAAGCTTTAGGTGAGCCAAAGTGGGGATAAAAAGAACATTCTTGCCATTTCTTCAGGCTAACTGCTTGCTCTCCAGAAGGGCCCCTGCCCCTGTCTTGCATTCTCCTGGCAACTGTAATCTTAAACCTGTAATTCCACATTTGTGGAATTTACTGATAGAAGTTCAAATAAATTTGCAACAGCCTAAAAAGGAGATTTTAACTGGCTTTGTATTTTGCAGTTATTGCATCTGCATATATAGCGAAAATTGTAAATGCTTATAATTTCATGAATTCTAAAGAGATCATCACAATCAGGGGAAGCTACAAAGTAAAGTGCTAGTGGGACACAGATTCCTTGTGTTTTGTCACTGGTGAGTTGTTTGCAATTTAAATTCTTTAAGCATTTAAAACAAAACATGTCTTTATAACTGATGTTTTTGGTTCTGATTTTTGCCTATTATTAGAGCTTCTGAATAAAGAGAGACACACGAACAGAGAATCAATCTCCAAATGGAGATAAATTTTTGATGTAGAAACAGTTCCTAGTAGCTAATGAGCTCTTATAAAATCAGATATCTGACCCTTAGAGGCAGATAATTTTCTAACTTAATGTGCATATTTTTGAGTGGATCAATTTGGACTCTTCACACTGACAAGACATAAAAGGCTAAGAAAATTCTTGCCTGTCACCTGGACTTGGAACAGAGCTGTCTGGCCCTGTAGATCTTGCCTTTGCTGCTGCTGAAGAAAAGCTACTGGCTTTTTTAAAAAATCTGAATTCAGATACTAATTGCCTGGACCTGACTCTGGGCTGAAACCTAGTGTTTTCTGTTATGGGCTGTTTCGGTCTCAGCATGGATTTTGCTGAACTGAAGGCAGCCATGGGCTTAATGAGCAAAACTCAGATTCCAAGATGGCTGCAGATTTAGGACCCCTCTGTGTAGGGGCCATAAAGTAGAAAGATATTCTTGATGCTGACTGTCACATACAAATGCCCACAGAAAAGGGGCCATTCTGTGATAGAACTATCTGAAATTGAGTTTCTGATCAACTTTATATTTTTGAAACTGATTGTATTCCTAACCTGTGATCTCTACCAATAGCTACAAGTTGGAAGGAGGGCACATGATGGGGACTGTGAACCCTCCAACTGCCTCTTGACATATGAGACTCTTGACCCACTAGGGGGTGTCTCACTTCTGTTGATCAGTTGTGTTTGGTTTTCCTAATTTGTTGTAGTTGGTGGCAATGAACTGATAGTGTGAGTCTACTTCCTGTACCTTTCTCCTGAAGCACACACTGCAGTAAGGCAATTTTATTAATAAATATAGCTGTCTTCAGAAGGGGGTGATTTTTTTGTAGGTTACTCACTCAGTAAATGATTAGCCTAAAAGGGATAAGAGGTTGTGTAAACTCGTTTCAAAAGTGTTTGAAAATCCAGGACTTCAACTTAATTTCTAAGCATGATGTGCCTTTCTGATTAAGTTGTATAAAGTGTTGCTTTGTTCTGTTTTGTGCTGAGAAAATGCTTGGACCCTCTTGATTGCAGTCCTTCTAGATGAGTGATATGGGCGGGAGTAGGGACTAAAGACTAAAGGCATGATTGCTAAATGAGACATACTTAGATAAAACAACTCAGAAAAGGCAAAAACCCTGGTACCTGGGCAGGCGCAGGGAATGGAGAAGGATTAACAATCTTTGTTTTTCAGAACTGTTCTTAGAAGCTTACTCTTCCTCCCTTCCTCCCAGAAAAGAGAGAAAAATCCCCAGTGTTGATTTTCCACACTACTATGAGCATTTTGATGCAATCTAACTGCTGAGCCCATGACCACACCTCTCTAGGAGACAGCAGGGTTTGGCCCCAGCACTTTCCACACAGAACACCTCCAGTTTCCATCCACGTTGGTGAGGAGGATGAACTGGTGTCAAAGACAAGCAAAACTATTTGGAATTGACAGCTGCAGGTTGTCCTTTTGAAACTAATAACTGACCTGAATTAAGTGGACTGAACATAGAAAGCTAGGATAATAGGGTGGAGGCCACATCAACTTATACTGCCTGATTAATATACATCCTGCTGGGGGGGGCCTAAAAATGGTAAGCTGTTTATTATAGATGTGATGAATATGCCCTCTGGCATTGTACTTCTTGCATGTGTATCCTGACTATCTTGACACTGCCTCAGCTCTGGAAGGCATTCAGATCAACTCCAATGTACTGGCCCGAGTTCTTCCGTGCCTAAACTGATGCCATGGGCCAGGTGAAAAAGGTAATAAACCAACTTTAGGAGAAAATAGCTTGGTTTTTTAGGATAAACTTTTATGGTAAATGGGATTTTACTGAATAAACCCATGACCCCTTGAAAGTTATGACTGAGATAACACTGCCATTTGGCAAGCTTCTTGACAATCATTTCCTTTAAATATGCCTTAGGCAGAGGGCAAGGGGTGGGTGGTGTAGAAGAGTTGAAAGAGCAGAGCCGAAACCATCCTCAGAAAAGCTTACTTGCAAAATTGGCCCTGGGCTACGGTCTGTTAACTTAGATTTCAGGGGGATTCCTGACTGATAAGTGTGGTTCCTTGGGTCTGCATTCCTTATACAAACAATATGGTTTATAGCGAACACCTGCTTTCCTTCTGGGAGTCTGGAACTTTCATATGTGATAGCCAGAGGGTGCTTAGATGACCAGCTCCCAGTAAAACCTGGCCACGGAGAGTGTCTAATGAAATTAGTGCCATTTCACACATGTCTTAATTAGGTGCTGGGGAAATTATGTGTTCTGTGTGACTCCCCTGGGAGAGGACCCTTAAAAGCTTGTACCTGATTTCCTTGGTACTTAATTGTATATGCCTTATCTCTTTGCTAACTTTCTTATATCTGTATTTGTTTTCTAGAGCTTCCATAACAAAATACCGCATATAGGATGGCTTAAGCAGTAGATATATTTTCTCACAGTTCTGGATTCAAAAAATCCAAGATCAACATGTTGACAGAGTTGGCTTCTCCTGAGGCCTCTCTTCTTGGATTGCAGATGGTCACCCATTGGCTGCCTCTTCACATGGTCTTTCCTCTATGCATATGCTCTTTGTGTCTTTCTGTGTGTCCAGACTTCCTCTTCGTAAAAATATACTAGTGATTAGGACTCCCTCTAAGTGCCTCATTATAACTTAAGCACCTCTACAAAGGAACAGTCATATGCTATAGTCATATAATGGTTTAAGTCTTCAATGTATGAACTGGCGGGGGGGGACACAGGTTAGCCCATAACAGTATTCTTTTGCTCTAAAAAAATCATAGTCATGAAAACAGCTATATGATGAGCCTTGTGAGTCCTCATAGTGAATTATTAAAACTGGTAGAGGTGTTTGAGACTCTCAAAAAAAAAAAAAAACAATATATAGTCATTTTTTTGCAAATCTTCCATGTATACTTTATATGAAAAAAAGCATTCCTCAACTTTTAGGTGTAGTGTTCCATATATGTAAATGTTGTCAACATCTGTTGATCATGTTTTCACAGTACCTTTTTTTTCCTAGAATCCCTTTTGATTCCTTCATTTTAATTTGTCTCTGCTGATTTTCTTTCATGTTTTATTTCTTTTCTGTGTGTCCTGTTATTTTTGCATTGTATATTAAGGACATAGTTGAAAAAATATCTGTAGCAATTCTTTGTAGAAAAACAAGTTTACTTTTTGTCTTGCAAAGTGCCTGGAGATACTAGTAATCTAAATTAATTAATCCAATTCAAGGTTTCTAAATGATCTAAAATCACTTTGCAGCCACTGAAGACTGGACTACTAATTAATCCTTAATTCTGGGATATACCTTTCAAGAATCCAATGTACATTTGTCATCCAAGCCCTACGAGGCTGTCAATACCCCCAGTACACTTCTCAGGCATTCAGCTTCCTTTCCTCAATTAAAAAATCCCCCAGAGAAAGAGATTCTCAGTTTTATTTCTCTGAATTTACATATTCTCTTGGGTATTAGTCTAAGAATGCTTCATAGTCTCATAAGCTCTCAGGATAGGCTTTTGTATTTCATCAAGCACCATTGATCACCCTCTGATAAATATGTAGATAATTCCAAACTAACTAGTATGAAAGTGGAGGTACTCTCTAGCCATCATTCTTCAATTATCAAATATTATTATACCTCTACTTACTTTGAAGATTGATGATGATGCCCAGATTAGGTGTTTGAGAAAGCCCTTTGGGAATTCTCTTGACTATGGCTCTATATCTTCACACTCCATCTTTTCTTTATCTGATCTAACCAGATCAAAGAAGTAAATCTGTTGGGAAAAGCCATTTTTTCACTAACTCTTCTTTTGAGTAAATGATACATTTATCTACCACATGGACATTGTGCTGTTAGAAAAAGCCATTTTAGCCTGATTTACTAAAATACTTCTCATTTGATCTGAGATCTATGTTTTCTTGGAAGATTAATTCAAGCTTTTTGTCTTTCTGGAAGATGACCATAATCTGTTTCTCTCTTAATAAATATCACCCTAAACCTTCCAATATGTCTTATATGAAATACTGCATATAAACATACTTAAATTCTATAATAATCTAACAAGAAACCATAGCATTTATAGATCCAAAACTTTGGAAACTGCTATGGAAGAATCTGTTTATACAGACTCTTGTATTCAGTGTGTTTCAAAATGTCCTCAGATGTGTCATAAATGGAAAATTAAAAATATAAAGAGTGTATACAGCAGTGCTGCAGGTGTTTTGAAGAAAACATAGGGAAGACAAGGTACACAATTTTGAAATAATGCATTTCCAATAGAACCTCTATTACCAGGAGTAAGCCCTGGGGAGAAGAGAGCTCTACACTTCTCCGAAGCTAGCATAAGTTTTTTTATGCCCTATCAACTCTTCAAGATAACCAGAGTCTCATTGGCAAATTAAGTTTCCACTGAATTGTATTCAACAAATTAGCAAAATACTACTGAAGATAAAAAAAAAAGATGCTGAAGTTCATAAGCACTTGAGTTATATATTCTTTTCTAAAAAACTGATAAACAACCAAAACATGCTGAGTTATATTTATTAATAAAATCATATTTTAATGCAACTGAGATTTTTCATGAAAGGGATGGTACAAGATTTTGTTAATGGATATAATTATTGTCTGATGATATGTTAAGTTTGAACTTTTATATATTGGCTTTTTTAAAAGTAATATTGCTCATGGTAATAAGGGGATGTTAAGAAATGTTAAGAAAATGGAATTTTAATTGGATATTTACTGATTTTGACTGATCACCATCTATCTCCTTCTCAATTGTAATGAAATCCTGATTTCCCCTTGGAAAACTACCCTTTGCTCATTGTGCTGTCTTGACTCTACCCTCTTTTATTAATGGGGAATATGACCCATTTAGCCAACCAGCTCTACCTGTCACGTATTTGAATTTTGAAAGGGTATAAGAATAACAAAATGATTGAAGCTGGTTTATCCCAGTGATAGGGACCTGGAAAGCCCCATCAGTTCTGCTACCTTTCTCCCAGAAGATGTTTTGGATCCTGTCTTTTGCATTGCCTAGTTATACTTTATTTGGAGCTACACTACATCTGTTTTGTTTTTTTTTTTTTAAGATTTTATTTATTTATCTGACAGAGAGAGAGATCACAAGTTGGCAGAGAAGCAGGCAGAGAGAGAGGGGGAAGCAGACTCCCCACTGAGCAGAGAGCCCGATGCAGGGGCTCATTCCCAGAACCCTGAGATCATGACATGAGCCAAAGGCAGAGGCTTTAACACACTGAGCCACCCAGGCGCCCCTATGGTATATCTGTTTATTAATCTTGCCCCTTTCTAATTTGAATTGGTCAGAACAGTTTTTATACAAAAGTGCTTAACCACCTTGTGATTTTCAAATAGAAAGCACATGAAATGATAGATAATGGTCTATTTGCCAAGGTTCACTGGTTAGTCTTTAGTTCCTGATTTGTCTGCATATACTAAATTTACTTATCTACTGCAGTGTTTACAAAATCTGGCTTCATTTTAGAGTCTCTGACCTTTAAAACCTTGTTAATTGCCAATTAATGCAACTTTGGTCATGAAGATCAGGCACATGTTTTATTGTTATTGTGGTTTTTGTTTTGTTTTTAACTCAGCAGTTCTTTTTTTTTGCTTTTAAAGGTTTATTTATTTGATAGAGACATTGAGGAGATTGAGTTGGGGGGCAGGGAGAGAGGGACAGAGAGAGGGACAGAGAGAATCTTAAGTAGATTCCCTGCTGGTAGGAGACTGAGGTAAGGCTTGATCTCAAAATCCTGAGACCATTACCCAAGAAGAAAGCAAGAGTCAGACACTTAACCAACTGTGCCACCCAGGGACCCCATAACTCTGCAGTTTTAATAAGTATGCAGGGCTGAGAACCACTAATTTAATGCTATGGTCATGATAGGTATCACATTGTTTTGATAGTATTTAGCTTATGATATTGAGTGATAGGAAACATCATTAATAAGAAAAATAGGGGTGACTGGGTGGACCCATTGGTTAAGCATCTGACTCTTGGTTTCAGCTCAGGTCATGATTTCAGGGTCGTGAGATCAAGCCTGGCATGGGGCTCTGCACTCAGCCTGGAGTCTGCTTGAGATACTCTCTCCCTCTCCCTGTGCCCCTCCCACTATGTGTGCTTTCTCTCTAAAATAAATAAATCTTTTAAAAAATAAGAAAAATAAATATGGGATAAGGGAATGAATGGAATAAGGCCTCTGAGAAAAATGAATGGAGAAGGTAGCTTCAGCTTTCCCACTTACGATGAGAATAGTCAATATTCCATTGGGTTGTCAGATCAATCTATAATGTTGAAGCTTCCCTGTGCTCTGAAAATATAAGGATAACGAAGTTGAAATAATACTTCCAGAGCGTAAGTAATCTTTTCAATAAAATTTTGCCTCTATGTTTTTGTGTTTTGTTTTATTTTTAATTAGAAGACTCTTAACTATAGAAAACAAACTGATAGTTAACAGAGGTAAGGTGGGGGGTAGGAAACAGGTGATGTGGATTAAGCAGGACACTTGTCCTGATGAGCGGTGGGTGATGTATGGAATTGTTGAATCACTATATTACACACCCAAACTAATATTACATTGTATGTTAACTAACTGGAATTTAAATTAAAACTTTAAAAATAGAAGTTATCAGAGCTAGTCAAGAAAAATTCTTCAATTTTAGATGGAGAGAGTAAGGATCAGAGATGGCCTCTGCAGGGCACACAGTGAGGCAGCATCGTTGCTGGGTACAGAACCATGTTCTCTTAAGACCACTCTGTGTCTACTCTGTCAGCCATACTGTCCTCCTCCCACATCACTACTTATACTCCTCATCCTACCCCAATTCCCTCATTTCTTTCTCTATTACATACACCTGTTCCCAAAGAGGCAGTGGCGCATGGGGACTCAAAATGGAATCAAATGTCTTTAGGTTCAAATACAAACTCCCTTAATAATTTTTTGGAAAGCCTCTTAGTTTCTGTGTGCCTCTTACCCCATCTATACATTTAGGGTAATAATAGCACCTACCACATAAAATTGTATTATATTAGTTAATTCGTGCAAGGCAATTTGAAGGTGCCTCTTACAGGTTACATACTCAGCGAAGGTAAACTATTATTATTATTCTCATCACAGCTTGTTGTTCAGTTCTTCTTGTTTCATCTTTTTTTTTCCCTCCTATATGGTTTTCTTCTCTGGTTTCAAAGAGGACACATCTTTTCTTGTAGTTTCTAAGAAATATTTAAAGCTTTCCTTCCTTTTCCTAGAGTCATAAAGTCTACTTTACCTCAGTTTTCCCTATATCCTTTATTGTGGGTCAGTAATATTTTTATTTGTTTTACTTTCATAGAAATACTTGTAAATAGTTTAAAATACCAAGTAGTTTATCAAGATTTATATTGAAAAACACAGTCCCCTGACTCATTCATTTTCTATCTTAATTTTCCTTCCTCTGATACAATCACTTGGAATTATCTTAGCTTTTCTCCTGGTATCAGGAGAAAAATATTTTATATTACTAAATGACTTAATTTTTATTTCTTGATTTTTCTGTTTTACATAATAAGTATTACAATCTGTATTAGTCAGAGTTATCCAAAGAAACAGTACCACTGAGATATATATTGCTATTCATATTATAATACATATTATTTTATTATGAATAATTATTTTATATATTCGATATACATTATTTTATTATACACATATGAATTTATTATGATGGATTGAATCATGTGATTATGGAGGCTGAGAAATCTTTAGATCTATAGTTGGCTAGCTGGAGACCCAGAAGAAAAGATGGTGTAAGTTCTGGTCCAAATCTGAGTGTGAAGACAGAAGACCAATGTTCATCTCAAAGACAGTCAGGCAGAGAGCAAATGCATTCTTACTCAGCCTTTTTATTCCAGGCAGGCTTTCAGTGTTTGGGTGAGGCCCACCCACATTGGGAAGGGCAGTTTATTTTAGTCTACTAATCTGAATGTTAATCACATCTAATTAAGAGAGCAAATAATGTGTGATTTATATCTATCTATCATCTATCTATCTATCTATCTAATCTATCATTCTTTTTATCTATCACCTATCATCTATCATCTTTAGAGCCAGAGTCCCATCCCTTATTCAGTGCTATCACTACTATTGGGTTCATGTCACTCTAATCCAGTTATAGTACCCTAATGCCTCTCTTTGTCTCCTTCTCAGAGGCCTGATTTAGTGAGCAAATGTTTATCTTTCTTCTGGTTATGACTAATGGCGTTTGGCTTTGGAGCATATTTACCCAGTTAGCAATACAAAGCTAGATAAAGAACCTCAGTCCTCAAAATCAGTTTACTAATTCTGTCTGCAAAACCCACTCTTGTTTTTCATTCTTATGGAAAATATTAGTAATTAATAAAACTCCCATCTGATAACAGGTTAGCATTGTAATATGTTAAATTAGAAATAACAATGAAAATAAATTAACAAAAAATAAATATCTTTTTCCTTGTGTTCCATGAGAGAAGTCTAATAACAAACCCAACAAATTTCCTTAACCAGTACTTACCTTTTCTTATGATTTTGTTTTCCATTGTATTCTTTGCTAAAAAATAGCTCTGCTTCTTGAAAATGATTGATTCCACATTTTAGGGGAGGAAAAAATCAATTTGGATTTAAAATATACTATTATTGCTAGAAGGAAGGATTCTTTCAGGAATGCCTGCTGGGATTCCTGTATTAAAAGAACAAAGGAAACCATATTAAAGGGGTTCATAATGGCTGACTGTGACAATTTTAAATTAATAATGACACAAAAAGCCCTCATAATTAATGGAAACAAATTCTGTTTTCAAAAGGCCATGATTTCATAGTGAAATTTAAATGTAAGGAATTAGCATAAAGTGTATTATATTGATTGCAATATAAAAATAGGAAGTATTAATTGTATGCATAAACTGTTTCTTCTATTAAGTATATGTTTGCTTTTAAACTGCAAAGATATACTTGCTTCTCTCAGAGTAATAGAGAATGACAAATATGGGGGTGGGGCTGTTAATTATGCATAATAATCCTGGAGAAGTTAGTGGCTACACCAGAAATAGGAGGAAAAATTAGTCCCAAAGCCACATTAAATATACAGGCAGAAAGAGGATTCTGCAGTGTATTTCAGTTTGGTGTAGTAGCTAAATGTTCTATAGAGACCTATGTAGGCTTGATCCTTCACCTAGTAAAAAAGAAACTTTTTGAAGGACTTACTGAGTAGAATTACATACAGATAAGCCATCTTATATTTGCTTGTTTGTTTTTGTTTCCTTCCCAGTATCTTTTATTGTAGTAAAACACACATAACAAAATTAATGTTGTGACCATTTAAGTGTACAGTATAGTGACATTAAACTATATTCATGATGATGTACTACCAACACCACAACCCATCTCCAGAATTCTTTTTATTTTGTGCAACTAAAACTATGTGCATTAAACACTAATTCCTCATCCCCTTATTTTCCCCCAGCATCTGGCAACCACCATTCTACTTTCTGTCTCTATGATTTTGACTCTTTGAAGTATCTCATACAAGACCGTATGTGTCTTTTTTTTTTTTAAAGATTTTATTTATTCATTTTGACAGAGAGCGAGAGAGAGACACAGAGAGAGGGAACACAAGCAGGGGGAGTGGGAGAGGGAGAAGCAGGCTTTCCCGCTGAACAGGGAGCCCGATGCGGGGCTCGATCCCAGGACGCTGGGATCTGACCTGAGCCCAAAGCAGCCGCCCAACAACTGAGCCACCCAGGCACCCCCGTATGTGTCTTTTTTAAGATTGGGTTATTTCATTTAGTATAATGTTCTCAACTTTCATCTGTGTTGCAGCATATGTCAGAATTTCCTTATTTTTTTTAAGGCTGAATAATATTCCATTGTATGTTATACCACAATTTGCTTATCCATTCATCAGTGGATACTTGGGTTGCTTCCACATTTCGGCTTTTGTGAATTATGCTTCTATGAATAGGCGTCCATGTTTTTAATAATATCTAAGAACAGGGACGCCTGGGTGGCACAGTCGGTTAAGCTTCTGCCTTCGGCTCGGATTGTGATCTCAGGGGCCTGGGATTGAGTCCCACGTTGGGCTCCTTGCTCAGTGCTAAGTCTGCTTCTCCCTCTCCTTCTGCTGCTCCCCCTGTTTGTGCTCTCTCTCTCTCTTTCCGTGTATCAAATAAATAAGTATAATCTTTAAAAAAATAATATCTAAGAACAGGCAAAACATTGGATTATGTAATACCAAAAACTTAAGAGTGGGCATAATTTGTGGAGAAAAACTAGGTTAAAAAAAGACTTAAATGGAAAGAATGGACCCAATAAATTATTGATGTAACAAAGGAAGTTTATACTTAAAAACAAAGCTTGCACTAGTGATTAGTGACTAGTGAATTTGCCTTTGGAGAATCAACGAGGTCTAATGACCCAACACAAGCATCAATTGGTTGGCAATGCAGAGTTAATCATCACTTTTAGCTTGGGAAGTTTATTGTACATCTACTGGGTTCTATAATAGCTTAATCCCAGTACGTAGTGCCCGCATTTGTACCAATTCCATGCCAAGAACTTTTGCTATCCCTTTGTATTTTTGTCTTTTTTATTTGTTTGGCCTATCGTCCATGCTCAAGTCTTCCAGCTCTGTCTGCTACCCAAGCATTTGTCCTTTTGTCCATTTCGCTGTCACACATGCCTTCATATTTGCATTTATGACAGATTCACAACAGCTTCTATGAAAGTGTATTGAAATAACACAATTAAAAATGATTTCTTTTGCTGCTGAGATATTAGGTTTCCTGTTGTCAGTATTTCCATGAACTGAGACACCCAGATCTAACAGTGGAGGGAATGTCTTTAAAGCAGGCATGGGGGCCACTAACATCCTAAAGCAAAAAATCTCTAGCATTTTACTAGTTTACTAGGGCAAAATGCCCCATACGCTGTTTGCATTTCATTATTTGATTTCTCAGGTAGTTGAAGAAGGAAATGTCACTTTTAAAAATGGTTATCTCCTTGCCTCCACACAAAATGGCCAGTTGTGGGCTTTTTGCATTTTTTAAGAGAATTCCTTATGGTGAATATTTCACCTCAGTAAAAATGTTGGAGCTGTGATAGAAGCCAGTGAAATTAATGAGGGCTCCTCTCTGCCCATCTCCCACTGGTCCAGGTTCCTGGTCCTAACAGCTTACCTTCCAAGCATGGTCTCTCCCTTCACTGTGTGCCTCTTGAGTCCACCCTCCACAGAGTGGCCAGGGTAACCTATCTCAAATATTCAGCAAATGTGCCAATTCTCTGTGACAACCTGGCATAAACATGGTATCATCCAGGAACTAAAAATTAAATTCCTTAACTCAAAAGATTCGTTCCTCTTTAGACTGTTCCTTATCTAGCTCTGCTTCATGTCCTCAACACTATAGTCCTCAAACTTTACATTCTACCAAATACTGAGCTGTTTTTATTCCTCACACATAGCACAGAGTGAAAAATAGTACCTGCTTCTCAGGATTGTTTCAAAATAATGTGTATAAATAACTTAACACTTAAGTGCCTCAAGGAAAGCCCTCAATAAAATGAGCTTTTGAACTTTAATTTTAGAGTTAATTTCGTATCGTATGACTTTCCTCATGTTGGTTCTTCCTCCTCCATACGCCCTCAACTTCCCAATACTTCCTCAACTTCCCAATACTTCCTCAACTTCCCAAATCCCCTTTTCGAGAAGGGGAAAACTCTGACTGGCCCCCCCATGACACCTTTCACAAATCATCTCCTTCGAGAATAGATGCCTCTCCTCTGCGCTGCCCCAGACTCATCTTTGTCATTGCAATATAAAGGCATCCTTCTGAAAGTTTCTCTTTTCCATCTGCCTTTCCCATTGCTCTCGATTTATCTGGAGGACAAGAGGGAATGCCTTTAATAAAAGTGCCATTTATTCTTTGAACATAAGCTACTACTTAAAAAAAAGATACTTTACCCATGCAAAGTCCATAACAAGAAAAACTAAAAATTATTGCCAAAAATTTTAACTTATTACACACAGCTTAGTCATTGTGGAAAGAACGGGAGGCTTTTTTTTTTTTTTTTTTTTTTTTTACCAAGTGTCTACTCTGAAGCAGTGCAGAATCAAGTGTGACATACAAATGTTATCGTGGCCCTTAAATGGCCATTCTTCAGGTTCTGGGCATTTTGAGATATTACTAGCTATTAATTAAATCAGAGTATCAGAAATAAATAAATTCAAAATCCTGCAAAAAATCTGCTAATTGAAACTGGGAGTGGAAAGAGTCAAAGAAATACAGACTACATTTTTTAAAAAGCAAATAATAAAAGAATGAAAAGTGTTGTTTATTGCAAGTAATGGAAAGACTCTGGTTTAATCTCTGAAATACATTTAAAATCCATAAATAGGAAAGGATTGCATACTTCTGACCCAGTCTCATCTGATTGCCTGACTTGCTACTCTAGTAAATTGGATATTGGTTAATTGAATAGTTTATCAATCTGCAAACTGCATTCAAGTTCAGATGCTCTTTAAAATGAAATCATTCTAGATAAATACTGTTACAGTTTTCATTTCAATTTTTGATCACATCACAGTAATATGGTATTTTCTCATTAAATTTCACTATAGATTGTGCCCTGACATTATTTTCTAAACTTGCTTACCAAATGCTTCTTTCATGGAATACTCTTTACAAAACGTACATTTTGTCAAGGTGGGAACTGAGAGTGTTTTAGATTAGGTGGCATCCTTCCTAATCAGAAGCTATTTTGAAGTCATCAAAATCAGCCTGGGTCAATGGAATAAAAATCATTCAGAATAACAGTCTTTAAGCTTGACCTTTGAATTTTTTTCATTTCCAAAAGTAAATTTAGTCATTGAGATCTTAAGATAATCACTTTTACTTTTTATTCCAATAAGGATAATACAGATGGCTTTTCCAACAACGTAAGAAAATATAGGGTGCCTCTTGGAAAATATTGGGTGCATCTTATAAATTCAGGTTGTCTTAATTAATTAATTAATTAATTTGGCATAGAGAGAGAGAGGGCACAAGCAGGGGGAGCCACTGAGGGAGAGGGAGAAGCAGGCTTCCTGCTGAGCAGGGAGCCCTACATGGGGCTTGATCTCAGCACCCCAGCACTTCTCCTTGTGTACATGTGTATTTTTATGTATCAGTGTTCTTTCCTCTTTATTAGTCATTACCTATTAATAAATATTATGCAACAAACATAACAATCTGGTTATTCTCAATTGCATAAAAACCAAATTATAAATAGTGTCATAAAATCCACAATTTCAAGAAATGTGCATTTTCTTTTTGAAGAAAACATTAAATCAGAAATTATAAAGGAAGAAGCCAATAGATTAGACTATAAAAACTTAAAATACCTGTAAGGCAAAAACAATGTTAAAAATCTTTCTCTGGTCAAAAGCTATGCCCATTTGCTGCTTACCTGGCTTCCATTCCTTCCTTCCCAAATTTCCCTGGTATCTTATTTTCCTTCAGCTATGCTCCCTTCCCCAACATAGCGCATTCACTTTGAGAGAAGCTGATTTTTGCCTTTAAACCTACGAGTACACCCTGATTTATTTAGTTGACTCAGTACTTCTAATTATTTAGCCACTGCAGTTATTAGGAGTGACCTAAGTTTGTCCAAACTAAGTTCAAGTCTTTTGTTTAGAACTGTAGGAGAAAGATGCTCTCCCTTTCTCTCAATAGCTTGGAGGTTGATGTGATTCCTAGAACTCCTGAAACCACTTCACTACCATGAGGACAGCCTGCCGGAGCACATAAAAGACAGAACATCTAAGAATTAGGGCAGAGATCTGATAAAATGGTGGCTGAAATCTACTCTGCCCCTGTGCTTTCTTTTTGTTGTTGTTATTTTTATGTGAACCGGTAAACTTCCAGTATTAATTCACTATGGCTACTGTAACAAAACAAGAAGGGGTTTAAATGACAGAAATTGATAGCCGCACGGTTCTAGAGGCTAGAATTCTGAATTAAGGTATCAACAGACTGGGTCCCTTCGGAGGCTGTGAGGAAGAGTGTGTTCCATGCCTCTTGCCTAGCATCTGGTGGTGCCAGCTATCCTTGGTGGTCCTGAACTTGTAGGTACATCATCCCAATCTTTTCTTCTTCATGTGGTGAGTTTTGCTGGGGAGGGTGGGGTACAGCTCAATCAATAACACTTCCCTTATTGTTTAAGCCACTTTCAGGTTTTTGTTGTTACAATTAAAATCACCCAAACTAAAGCCCAGAGAACCCTGTTACACATGGTCATCTGCTAATATTTGAAATTCCTAGTCAAACACAAAACAAGCCCTTTCATTTCCAAATTAATCATCCTCCGAACAGCAATGTCATTTTGGACTACATTTGCAATGGGATTCTTCCAAGGCTGTTTGATCCTTAAGAAAATCTAGCTAGCTGTTTCTATCTCCACACAGTGTGGCCAAAAATTTAACTCAGAAATTAACCCTCAACATTTCATAGAAAAAGTGTAGTCTATGCCACTTGCATAGGCGAATAGTTAATATAGCAGCTACTGTCTGAGAAAAAAGTGAAGATGGAGAAAAGAAGCTCCAAACTTCAGTAGCTCAATATGATTCATGTTTCTTACTCACTCATCAGTCCAATGAGGAAGTTACTGACTAGCTTGGGAAACTCTACTAAGGGATTCAGGGATCCATCCCTTATTACCAAACTTAACTCATAACCTCCAGGCATTGTGTTACTTTCCTTAGGGTCGCTGCTACAAATTAACCACCAACTTGGTAACTTAAAATAGCAGAAATTTATTCTCTTCTAGTTCTAGAATTCAGACGTTCAAAATCAAATCAATGTTCTAGAGAAGTCATTCCTTGCCTCTCTCAGCTTCCCATGGCTGCTGGCACTCCTTACCTTTTCTCAGCATGTGACTGCGTCATTCCAATCTGCCGCTATCTTCACTATCTTCTCATGGCCTTTCCTGATGTGTTCCTTCCCCTGTGTCTGTTTCCCCTTCTTCTCTATCCTAACTTACTGGATTTAAGTCTCACTCTATTTCAGGATGGTCACATTTGGAGATCCTTCCCTTACTAACAGGGACGGAGATCCTTATTCCAAATAAGCTCACATATGTCTTTTGGTGGCCATAGTTCAACCCACCGTTGTCATCACAGAAAAATATGAGGTGACAGAGCCACACTGGGTATATACATGATTTGCTTACCTTCTGTTGGCCAGAAATACTCACTTAAAAGATGACTGAGAAATATAACTGTGGCTTGACAGCAGCTTCCCAGAATGAGCTCTACGATAGAGACTATACTATGCACGAAGAATTTTGGTCACCAGTTGGCCTTCTCTACTATACACCTAAGACTGGAGCTCAATCTGTCTTCTTCATGTTAGGACTGATATTCTGAAAGTGTTCATTTCTGTGTTTGGCATAAACAGATGATGAATTAAAGTAGTATAAAAGTATAAGAGGGAGAAAGAGCAAAGGGAGATGCTGCCATGTGTAGTTATATAGAAGAACACCTGGGTAAGTTTGGGATGCTACTAAGGAATATCCGACAGGAGAGCACTTTGGAAGGCTTGTTAGAGAATTGTCCTTGGAAATGTCTTCCGGTGGATTGCCACACTGGAGACTTCTATCCCCTCAAATGCAATAGCTACGACCTGAGGTTCTGATTGATGTACCCATTTATAGTATTACCCTTAAAATTTTCTACATTTTTACTTCTAGCTGAATTGGTATCTCCTTGTTTCTTACTACATATAATTTTTCTGGGCTCAATATTAGTCTTCAGCCATACCTTATATTAAGTTCTGTATAATCTTTTATTAGAAAAAAAAATTAAAAATTATACCCTACTGGTTTAGTAGATGTTACTAATTTTTAGCAGGTGAAAGGTGATGTTGGTGTATTCCCTAAAATACATGTATTTTCTCCCACTCTCCTCCTAGCATATGGGATTATTTTTGGCAGTTTTACAACTTCAAATCGAGCAAAGATTTAAATGTAAGACCTGAAACCCTAAAACTCTTAGAAGAAAGCTTAGGGGAAAAGATCCTTAACATTGACTAGGTGATAATTTCTTGAATAAGTCACAAAAAACACAGGTAACAAAAACCAAAATAAATAAATGAGACCTCATTAAACTAAAGAGCTTTGCACAGCAAAGAAAATGATTAATAAATTGAAAGGCAACCCATAGAATGGGGGAAAATATTTGCAGACCATCTGCTAAGGGACCAATATCTAAAATATAGAAAGAACTCACAGAACTCAATAGCAAGAATGTGAATAATTCAGTTAAAAGTGGGCAGAGGACTTGAACAGACATTCTTCCAATGAAGATATACAAATGGCCAACAGGTGTACAAAAAGGTACTCACCACCACTAAAAATCAGAGAGATACAAATAAAAACCAGTAGATAAATAAGTTCTGGAGATCTAAGGTACAACATAGTAATTGAAGCCAACAATACCATATAATAAAATTCAATGTTCCTAAAAGACTAAATCTTAACTATTCTCAATGCAAAAAAATAAATGATAAATATTTGACAAGATAAAGGTATTAGTTAATGCTACTGTATTAATCATATTGCAATATATAAATGTATCAAACCAACACATTATACACCTCTAATTTATAAAATATTATATGTCATTTATAGCTTTTTATATAGATATACATTACCGAGGGAATTAATTCGTGACTGCAGTATCTTGGCTCTCATGCTTTAAAATACTTTATACCCAAATTTGTCCTTTTGGGACATACTTTAAAATGATGCAAATTTTATTTTTATCTTTATTTTTACTTTTAAAAATGATCTTATTTATTTATTTATTTGAGAGAGAGAGAGAGCAAGCATAAGAGTGAGGTCGGGGAGGGGCTGAGCGAGAGCAAGAGAGAGAAGCACATTCTCTGTTGAGCAGGAAGCTGGATGGACATGGGGCTCAATCCCAGGAGCCAGAGATCATGACCTGAGACGAAGGCAGAAGCTTAACAAGTGAGCCTCTCCGGTGCCCTATTTTTCCTTTTTAAAACATACCAGTTAAAAATATTTTTTTTTATTCAAGATAGATTCCCTAATCAATATTTAAATCTAACAATATGTTTCCCCCTATTTACACCTCCAAGAAAATGAAAGTACAATAATAGAGCACCAATTGTTGTAGAAAAATTAGTGCTTTAATGCTTGCTAATCTTAGCATGTTCCTTTATGAATGGCATGAAGTGAAATATGAAAAGTAGCAAGAACACTTCTTTTGACAATTTTGTGGGTAGTAGTGATTTTATTTTTTGTAAAAAAGAATTGCAATGAAAAAAAAAAAAGAATTGCAATGAAATTTATTTAAAAAAAATAAAAAGATACTCTAATTTTATATAGAAACTGCTGGCAAAGCTGCCATTCAGTAGAGGACTGACCAGACTCCTGCCCCTTCCTTATTTTGTGGTAGAAAAGGATGGATGCCATCTTTGTATTAAGTCCCTAGAGTTCTTGAGCAACTGAAATGCATTAGAAGAAACTCATGAAGGAAAATTAGTGATCCTAAAAGTAAGAAGGGATTTACAAAAATGCTGACCACATTGTACATTAAGTTTGTGGAGGAAAACCTAACAGCAATATAAGGATTGTAAACAGGTAAATGACCCCATCGGTTTTGCCATTTAGTGATATGACTCTGGTAGAAGTTGAAGAGAAGGGAGTGAGCATTGGAAAGGGTTGGAAGGTATGAAACTTGCGTTTGTTTACAAATAAATATAAGTTCCCTTAATCTGATAGCAAATGTAGAAGGTTCAGTTAATTATCAGAGTGTGGACTTCACTCGAACCAGTGACTGATTAGATGTCCTGGGTAAGTGGATAGTCTCTTATTGGGCAGAATCGGGAATATTGGTGCCATTTCACTGCCCTGGAGAATATAGAAAGCAGGGAAAGCTTCCTTCATTGTGGGATAGGCCACAGGTGCAGATTACACGTGTTAATGTAATGAGTCCGTGGGACATTCAGATGAACAGTAAACAAGAAGCAGGATCTTTTCCAGTTCTAAACACAGTTAAAGGCTGGTTCTTAGGGCATAATTCAGCAGAATGTCTAGTAGTGGTCCAAGAGAAAGCAGTGGCATAAGCATATTGGCATAACATTTTACAAGGCTGTATAAATAAATGTTACTTTTTAATTTTTATTTACTTGGGACACAAGTCAAATGTACAGCTTTTTGAAGATCCTTTCTCCAGACTCACTGGCTGAAAAAAGTTTGGACTGTAGTCTGGGGACTTTTCAGTAAGCTTCTTAGATCATTCTGACAGGCTCTCAGGTTTGTCAACCACTGGTATAGGGCCATTTTCCCCAAACTTTGATCTGAGAAACAAGTTTGGGGATATACTTAACTGATATTCCAAAAACGAAGTGATCTGTCAAACAAGCTTGTGAACTGCCACATATAAAATCTCTTTCTTAGAGTTACAAATAAGCATGAGCTTGGTAAATAAATAAGAATTCTGTTTAATGCGTTTAATGGTTAAACGGTTAAAATGGTTCATTTTAAAAGGGACAATTTTTCTTCATATCTATTAGTATCTTTGGAACAATTGTTGTTGTTGTTTTTAACCTTAACATAGACCTGGAAAATACTGTTTTAGACACGATCATCATGTTGTATACTTTACATGACCTATACCATGTTATAGGTCAATTATATCTCAACAAAGCTGGAAAAAATAAATTACAGGTGTAAAAAAGAAATGTCCTCTTCTTGAGATTTTATGGTTTTGAGCTTTATGTTTAGGTCTGTGAGCTATTGAGTTCATTTTTATATATTATGTGAAGTATGGATCAAAGTTTTACTTTTGTATATGGGTATCCAGTCCTTCCGGCATCAGTTTTTGAAAAAACAAAAAAAACCCGTTCTGTATTGAATTACATTTCAGCTTTGTAAAAAATTGTTGTCTATATATTAATATATCATATACTTATTATATATTATATTACACTAATATAATATATATTAATTATATATTATCATATTATTTATTAACATGGCAGATTACATTAATGGGTTTCCTAATAGTGAATGAACCGTGCCTTTCTGAAATAACTTCCACCTGTTCATTACATGTTATTTTTATTAACACAGATTTGGATTTTTTGCTAACATCTCATTTAGTTTTTTCATTAATATTCATGAAAGGTATTGGTCTGCATTTTGAATTTTGTGCTCTCTTTATCCATTTAACTCTCAATGGGATATTTGATTTAGAAAACAATATAAAAGATTTATTAATTTTCAAAGACTACAAATTTTGCATAGACTTAGAATATGTATTCCTTTTGAAGGTTTGGGAGAGCCCCCATGTAAAAGCATCTCAGTCTAGCACTTTTTGGTGAGGTAATTTCTTCATTTTTTTAATTTTTTTATGGATTTTAAGTGTCTTTTCTTCATTGAGCATTTGTGATAACTGGATCTTACCAGTAAATACTCCAGTCATCTAGACTTTCAAATTTATTTTTACAGAGATCTTCACATTGCTCTATTTTAAAATTTTTTCTACTTTCATGTACATTTCATGCTTGTCATTCTTTATGTAAGATGTGCTTTCTCCTTTCTTAAGTTATCTGATATGTTACTCTATTTTAGTGTTTTTAAAATATATTAATTGAAATACTGTATCCTGTTTTCTTCTTCAATAACTTCTTTCTTTCATATTTCTAATGCTTTTCTTTAGTTTACTTTTTTGCTCTTTTTTGTAGATTTATGAGTTGAGAATTCTCTTATTTTTAATCTTTCACTTTTATTGAGAGATGTCTCTGAGGTTATGATGTTTCTTCTTATGACTATTTTAAATGTACCCACGGTTGTATATATGCTATTTCCCTATTTAATTCTTTTTCACATCTGTAATTTCAGTTTGTATTTCCCTTTTCACTGCAGAGTCATTTAAAAGAATTGCTTTTTGATTTTTTTTTTGTAAATTTCCAGTTATACTAGGTCTTTTGAAAACTTTGTTCAATTTTATTTTTTATTTTCCTAAGTTATGATCAGAGTGTGTTTTGAAATTTTTGTTCCTTATGAAAAGTACCAAACCATTTGTGTATGTGTCGTGCGTGGGCATGTGTGCGAGACCTAACAAGTGGCCCATTTCTGTGAATACTCCTGTGCCGGAGAAGAAATGGATTTTCTATTCTCATACGTATCCATTGGATCTTGTTAGTTAGTCATGTTTTTTACACCCTCTATATCCTTACTGATTTTTACTCTCTTGGTTTGTTTTGTACTCAGGATGGTATGTTAAAATCTCCTAGTAGAAGCTTCTTTCTATGTCTCTTTACATCCCCTCTAGTTCTTGCTTCATAAGCCTTTTTTTTTTTTCTGTTTGATTCATATATATTTATAACTCAATCATTGTGAATTAAGGCTCCTGAGATTAAAAAATATTCTGGAGCACCTGGGTGGCTTGGTTGGTTAAGCCTCTGACTCCTGATTTTGGCTCAGGTCATGATCTCAGGGTTGTGAGATGGAGCCCCACATTGGGCTCCTCACTCAGCAGGGAGTCTACTTGGGATTCTCTCTCTCTGCCCTTAACCCACACACTCTCTCTCTTTAAAATAAATAAATAAATCCTTTTAAATAAAATCTTATTTGCTGTATTTATTATTTTTTTTTTTTTGGCTTAAATTCTCCTCTGTCTCATGTCAGCTTTCCACTCTCTGTGCCTTTAATTCTATTTGATTCACATGCCTTTACCCATTTGTTCACTTTAGCTTTTTCTTTTTTCCACTTTAGCTTTTTAAATGAACTTTGTTTTACTTCTTAGATGTTTTTCTTCTATACAGCATATAATTCAATCTTGTTTTTGGAGCTGAACTAATTTTTTTATTTGTAGGAGAGTTTTTTTTTTTTTTAAAGATTTTATTTATTTATTTACTAGGAAAAAGAGAGAGAGAGAGAGAGAGAGAGAGAGAGCAGGTCAGAGTGAGAAGCGGACTCCCCATGGAGCTGGGAGCCCGATGTGGGACTCGATCCCACGACTCCGGGATCATGACCCGAGCCGAAGGCAGTCGCTCAACCAACTGCGCCACCCAGGGGCCCTATTTGTAGGAGAGTTTTAAGCTTTTACACAACCACAGCTATTGCTTCTATTTTAGTTCCTATTTTGCTATATTATTTTATTTTACATTATGTTATAATTAATATTTGGGCTTTGTTTCCTTGGACATAGGGTTAAATATAAGCTCTCTTCCAGTGTTTTCACTTTTCCTTTTCAGAGACTCCAGTTATATCCACGTGAGATCTTTGCTTGTCATACTTTCATTATCTGTTTTCTGAACTTTTGTCTTTGTTTATCCCTTCTATATTCCCTTGCCATATTCCTTTTTTTTTTTTTTTTTTTTTTTTTACTTGTTTTATAGTTTAAGACAGGTTGATTTCATTGTTTCCTTTTTCAGGTACTCTATAGTTATATGTATGTTAAATTCTTGCTCATCTTCCTTTTTACCAGCTTTCTGACATTTAATTTTTTTCTTTATCCCTTTTTTATCCTTTTGGCTTATTGCCAGCTTTCTTTAATCTTTCCTATTTGAATTTAAATCTATTTTCTCTTGGATACCTTATAATTTATTTTTTCTTTTTCTTCCTTCCTTTTTCTTTTTTCCTTCTTTCTTAATGCTTTGTGTCTTTTGAACCATTTTGCCTTTTTAAAGTATTTTTTCTCTGAGATGATAACAAGAATGATTCTAATTTTATTTTCCTCCTCCTCTTCCTCTTTGTATATTTAATGCATCTTATTAAAGATCAGTTTGGAATCATGATTTCAGAGGATCTTTATTCCTTTATCCTTCTATAGAAGTATGATTGACATAAAATGTTATAATAGTTTCAGGTGAAAAACATATTGATTCAGCAATTCTGTGTATTACTCAGTGCTCACCAGGATACTTGTAGTCACCATCTGTCACCAAGCAACATTATTACAATAGTATTGACCAGATTCCCCATGCTGTACTTTCCATCTTTGTGACTTATTTTATAACTGGAAGTTTGTAACCTTTAATTCCCTTTATCTATTTCACCCACCTACCATCTTGCATACCTTATAACTTACATTAGTCTGTAAGGGCTGCCATAACAAAGTCCCACAGATCCTGTGGTTTAACAGAAATTAATTTTCTTATACTTTTGAAGTAGTACAAGTATACTTTTGGACTTCGGAGAAGTCTGAGATCAAGACATCAACATATCCATCCATTTAAAGCATAGTGTTTTGTTTGTTTGTTTTGTAAAACATAAAGTTGTCTTTGTTATTATAGAACCCTTGAAAAATATGGTGAATTTAAAGAAAAGCCTGCCCAGAAATGACTGTCATGAAAATGTTACTACTTTCAGAGATTTCATATCCTCTTATCCCAGAGCACCTTTTGAAACCAAAATTAGGACATGCTAAATGTAGTGCTTTTTTTTTATTAATCTTGCTTTTTTCTATTTGACACATTTTTCATGAAAGAATATATGAATTAAAGTATGATCTATAAATATTATATACTTTACTTATATATATCATAATTATTAAACTTTTCTCCTTTTTATTGAAGATAGAAACTTAGATTTTTCAGTTTCAGGTCACACTGTGATAAACAATTTCCTATACCAAATTCTTATGTTTCTATGATAATTTTTAGTTCATACATACCCAGAAGTGGAGCAGATGCCTAGAATTTGATTCATGGCTGGCTTAGTTGGTACAGTGTGCAACTCTCGATCTCGGGGTTGTGAATTAAGCCCCATGTTGGGTGTAGAGTGTACTTAAAAAATAAAATCTTAAAATAAAAAAAAAAAAGGATCTCAATAGTAATTGTCCAATAACAGGACTCCATTGGATCAGGAGGAGGAAGAATTCTACCTGGGCCACCTTCCATGTCTAAGATGGTAATCAGGAAACCCTGGGCCCTACTTACTTTTTCTGCTCAGTGATGAAATTAAGATGCGTGCTGCTAATGTCCTTACCCTAGTCCTGTCTCACCAACCAGTCCACCTTTCACTTTCCTTCAAAAAGTTCTTGGTTGCCTCACATTTTTTTTTTCCGAGGATTTATAGCTGTACTTAGTGGGAAATAATAGTGGAAATTGGTCCATATGACCTTGTGACAGACTAGAAGTTTCTTTACATCTTTTACCTAGTTATTCCTGAGCTTATACATATGCTATACTTTTTCTTGTGCCTGTCTTGAATACAAGAACATTATCTCATACACATTATAGCATATGTCATACAAACAATTGCTTCATTTATAGATACAATTAAATTCAAAAGGCATAAAACTGTATTTTCATCTTTTTTTTTCTAATTTACCTTACTCCAGGACATAGCATAGAAGTGTGATAATTTAAGTAATCTGGCAGTACTTTGACGCTGTTCTTTAGAGAGGATATTTTCTATCAAGTGGCAGGGGCTTATTAACTCTAAATGGAATAAAATCTTTTCTGCTTTTTTTCTGTTTACCTTGCCCCCTGGGGCTATTGCAGTTCTCCAAAGTTTCCTTTGAAATATCTCTGCAGAATGAGTGAAAGGATACAATATTCAAGGCTTGTCTCTTCCCTGCTCCTTTTCTGGCTTTCAGATGAAGCCTTCAGCAAACTCTGGTCCTTCCTCATACTTCCCTTGACCAGAGTCAGAGAGTGACCCACTGTGCATAATAAAGACATCTGGAAACAGTATTTATGATGCTGTATGTGCAAGGCTGGAGGTGTCTAGCACATTCCATGTAGAGGGAGAATGGTGTAGTGGAAAGAACATGAGTTTGGGAGATAAAAACAACCTGGTTTTCTTACTAGCTATGTGATTTTGCAAGATTTTCAAGCCTCAGTTTACCCACCTGTAAAATGGGGAATGTTGTCCTCCACTTTGGAGGAAAGATTAGGATTGGTGTAAGAAAAAGACCGTATACACAGGATCGATTTAATAGATATAACTATTATGGCTGTTTGCAAAACCACAGGAAAGACATACATTCAGAATAACCTATTAGAGTTGCCAACATGCCTTCCTAAATTCCTTCTGCCGAGGTCTGTTGGGTGCTTGACACTTCTCATTTGCCTCAGCACAACAGAACATGAGTAAGAATCCTGCCCTGTGCCCAATGGTCCATGAGCTACTATTGGTTTATTCATACCAACCACATTTTTTCTTCTCCGTTGGTATGTTGTCAGATGAAATTTTCAGAGAGAACTGTATATGTCCGACTTTCATACTTTCTTTGCAATGCACATATATAACCTACATATGGAGAGGCCTGGCTGGCTTATTCAGTGGTACATGTGATTCTTGATGTCAGGGTTGTGAGTCGGAGCCCCACATTAGGTGTAGAGATTACTTAAAAATAAAATCTTTAAAAAAATAAAACGAGCTCTGGTTTTAAAATAAATAAGCAAATAAGCCAACAAATAAGCAAATAAGCCAAAATAATAAGCAAATAAGACAAACAATATGTCTCATTACCCTCCTCCCTATCCAACTTAATTATACAGTCCCCATTACATATATAGTTTTGTCTTAGCTGATCTTGAAGTTGGAAAGGTACACCCGGCTTTGTATTTGGTCTCTGAAGTGAGACTTACTCTCAATCTTTCTGTACTAGTCCTCGCTGTCCATGTTACTATCAATTCCTGGAAATTCTCCTTCCCTTCCCCTACCTAGTTGCCTCCCCTTGGGATCCAGCATGCTTTGCCTTTGATAAAGTAGTAGTAGTACATGCTGGGAATAAACACTCACAAGAGCAGAGCTAGTAAATGCCCCTCTAGACACCAGCAACATGTACAGTAGCTAGACGAATAACCTTTAAATACAGGAAACACATCTCAAGACAAACTTTATAAGAATTTGGGAAATCGGTGCATTTCCCACAATTCAAGAGCAAAATAAATATAGGCAATGGTGCCTTATTATTATTTTTTAATGATGACTTTACTAAGATGGTTCTACTTTATGGATTGGAGATGACCAAAGAGACATTTGTTTGAGTTTTGGAAGGTAGACATGACATGGCAGACATTCCTCTCAGAAGGTCAAGTTGAGTGAAAGACCGCAGAGGTCCTGGTAAGTTGCAGCTTGTTCTGGCTCACCTCACTTGCTGTCCAACTGTTCCTGACTTCCGGCTCTGTCGACTAACAGTCATCCCAAGCTTATACCAGGTATAGGATCAACAGCCTTTGACAGACTTCGCCATCAGTGCCCCTCTGTGGTCACAACCTTGGCAGCTGGGTACACCCAGCTCCTCAGCCTTCCCTGCAACTCTGACTTTGCCACCTCCTCAAAGTTTAGCAGAGCTGGTTATGGACTTTTCTCTCATCCTCAGGCTCCCCTTATGGCTCTTACTTCCCAAATGGGTCTCTCAGTTGTGTTATGCCTCGTTCTTCTCATGGGTCAATGTTCTATGGTAGTCCTAACGGTTCTACTACCCTGATCAAATCCTGACTGACACAGAAATGTAATGTTTTTTTTGTTTGTTTGTTTCCTATTTACAGCTTAGCTAATAGCTGCCATTTGTTTTATTTCTGATTCTAAGGATAATCCCTTTACATAATTTCTATAAACATGTAAAAACCACATTTTATTGGTATTAGTGGAATGTTAGGCATCACATTGCTATTAGGAGTATTTCAAATATTTTACATTGAACAAGTTGAATAGATGGGTCAAGAGTATGACTTTGGAGTCAGATAGACCTGGGGTGAATCCTGTCTTCCTCAGTTACGATTTGGGTGATTCTATATAATTATTTAATCTCCCAAAATGTCAATTTTTCACATGTAAAATTGTGATAACTTTATTTCATAGAGTTGTTGGAATTATTTGGTCCATTTAACAAAATCTCTGGCACATAGCTGGTAATACGATTATAAAGTAACTGCCGTTGACTAGCTCATGTCCCAAACTCATCACCTACATCACCTGTTGTGGTAAATAGTGGTCGGTGTAGCAGTTTTTATAATCTGTATTTTCTGGGCAGGTTGACGAAGGCTCAGGCCCTCTTCCCTGTACACTGAGTGTCTTTACTACCTTATAAATATTTGTCACAAGAAAAGCTTATAATGAATAATAATGAGGAAACAAATAGTAATTTTGATTCACCAGTCTGAGTGAAGAGGGTAGAGACATCAATAAGCCAAAGAGGTAGATAACCTAAGATTATATTTACCTAAAATTCCACTGTGAATCCCATGTAGTTTGTTCAGCAGATTTGTTTCCTAATTCAAAACAGTGACCTTATCTTGCACCTTCTCAATAAATATGACTAGTGCAGAAAACTGGGTTAGTTCTAAAGAGTGATTGAAAAAAAAGAAGCAAATTGACTTTATATTAAAAAAATTTCCACTGGTAATTCTCAATACACATAATTTCCCTAAAGCCACCTAGACACTGGTAGACTTTTAAATATTACAAGAGCACACTGTCATCTGTGGAACTAGAATGTGACTGTGGGTTTTGTAGTCAGACAAACCTCTTCTTCCACTCCAGCTCTGACACCTCTCATCTGTACATCTTCGTACATGTTTTAAACCACACTGAGAATCAGTTGTTGTCATGTTATACGAGAACGATTTGTCCCGCTATTGGAAGAGTGTGAACATTAAAATGAAATAATAAAAGAAAAAGAAATTTTCATGACATTTGAGCCAAAGATTCACCACAGAAAGATGTGTAGATGACAAGTAAGCCATGAACATATGCTTTACATCCTTCGTTATCAGGGAAATACAAATTAAAATCACAATGAACCACCACTACGCATCTATTATGATGGCTAAAACCAAAGCGAAACAGCCAACAAATTTAACAGTACTAAGTGCTGGTGAGCATGTAGAGCAACTAGGAACCTCTTACATTGGTAATCCGAATGAGCTATTATACAGTTATTTTGGAAGAGTTTGTAGAAAGGAAAACATATACATATATGAGTCAGAACTCCACTCTCAAGTAATCATTCAAGAGAAATTAAAAATTATTTTCACTTGTATGCTTATGTTTATAGCAGATTTACTCATAATCACCAAAAGGGTAAAAGATCCAGATGTTCTTCACCTGGGAATGTATAGAAAGACTGCCATATATCCATACAGTGGAATGCTATCCCACAGTAAAAGGGAATAGAGGACTCGTCCCACAGGACAGATGATCTCAATGATGTTCTGCTAAGTGAAACAAGACAGAATTAAGACAAAATTATGGAGACAATGGAATTGTGCTAGATCTTGATTGTGGTGATAGTTACATTAAAGTACAATTGTGTCAACACTCAAGGAACTGCACATTGAAAAGAATGAATTTTACTGCATGTAAATTATGCTCCAGTAAAAAGACAATCTCATCTTCAGTCTTATGTAATTTACAATGCACGTTTCATACATCATCTCTTTGATCTTCAGGCTATTTAGTTGGTAAATATTATCCTTCTCCCTATTTCAAAAGTAAAGAATGAAATGTTGAATTAAAAAAAAATAAAAAAAAAGCAGGATTAATTCCAGGCTTCCTAATTCCTAATCAGGTGTTCTCTCGGGCAGATGTTAAGATACTGAGGTGTGTTTCTCTGAACCGAAGTTTTTTGATACTTGAAAAACACCTCATGGTAGCTTTTCCATTAAATAGCTTTGCGACGAAAAATATCCCCAGGTATCACACTTTTCATGTTATTTTTTCTCATTCTTAGCAAAGGGTGCAAACTTCCCTGGGATAATTGACCATTCATTGAAGTTTCATATTTTGTATCTCCCTTCTATTGCTATTCTTTCCATGAAAAAAATAAATGCTTAAAAAATACATCAACAAATCTCCTGCTAAACTACTGCAAGGGAGCTGCTCTTGGAGAATCTAAGAATAGGTTAGTTTTGTTTCTTCCTATAAACTTTCTCCCCGGGGATGGTAAATTAGACAAGCTAGCAGGTCAGCTTTGAAGACACTCAAAGCAGACATGTGGCACCATGCAGATTACTTTCCTTTAGTAAGATGGACATTTATCTTACCTCTGTTCTCCTGTACAGAAAGAAAGCCACAAGAAGAAATTTAAACCTCTTGCAAGAAGCAGAATAACCACTCTCTCCCAATATAAAGGCACTCCCTAAGGAGCAATAGCAAATCTCTTCTCCGAGATTTAACCATCATTTGGAATTGAAAGGCCAAACTGAAATACTAACCTTCTAGTTGTTCAAACCCTTACTTTCACCCCTGGGTTAATTAGAGAAGAATCTCATCTTCTATGCTGCGAAGAAATTTGTGCTGATTTCTAGTAGGAGCTAGATGCCTATCCTCAAAGGGATAGAATTTACTTTGGTTCTTTATAATTGATGAACCACATTACCTAAAGGGAATAGGTTAGTAGAGAACAGATACAAAGACCCCCAGAGCTGGTGGTTATTTGGCATCAAATTAAGATACCTGGGTAAAGGTTTTAGGTGGGAGAGGATGCTGAATTTGGAGTCACTGCCATGTCTGTTAAGGTATTATTGGTAGGATTAGGTAAGACCTGGGGCTTTTGTTGGTGGTTAGTCAGGACTGTTGGATCAAGAGACAGAAAATGAACTGAAATAGCTTAGAGTAAACGTGAGCTTAATATAATAATACCATATATCTTTGGGGGCCTAAAACAGAAGAAAAAAAAAAGATTAGTGGAAGAGCCAAAATGAGGGCTAATGTTTCAACAAAACACTGTCCCATGTCAACTTCTTTATGAAATTGTGTCAGGTACCTCCATCTAGGTCAATAAATCATCATCAGAAGAATGGCAACTAGACTGACCAGTGTTGAGCAGATCCTAAGCTTTGGGCATATAAACTGTGTGGACATAGGAATAATTTCTAATGTAACTTCCCCATCTGCCAACCTTTAGAGAAGGGTAAGGGAGATTTCCAGTCAAGCTGTGATGAGTCACCATTCCAGTTACTTTCCAGGCTACTGTTTCTGAAAGTATGGTACCTACACACCTTGTAACAGACTTGTCAGAGATGCTCTCTCATGGTGAATTTTTGATCGTTACTCCAGATTTCTCATGTTGAGATGCAGGCATTGATATTTTCATAATATTTCCTAGAAGAGTCATATGTACACTAAAGATTGAAACCCAGAACCTCATGCCTTTCATTTATAAATTGAAAATAGTGAGTTTGATACCTCCCAAGTTCCCTTTTATCCCTGGGAATTGACTCTTCTAAGTAAATATAAGATGTAGATTATATAATCTGGGTGGAGGAGATGATTTGAATTGAGGCTAATGTGGAATTTGCAGGGATACAGTCTTTATCAAATTTGTTCACTCATGCATCCCAACACCTAGAGCAGTGACTGGCACATAGCAGACAATAAATATTAGTTGCACTTGTTAAATTATTTAATGTTCTTATGTATATTATTTGGCAGCAAAATGGTATAAAAGAAAATAGGACAAAAGAAGAACAATTATTCTGTGTCTAAGAAGAGACTCACAATAATGCCTGATGGCCAGTGAGGCGGTGCATTTTTAATCCATATACATCTCTTCTGTCAAATTCTATATAGACTCTTCTCCTGAGCCTTTATCCCTTACAATGAGCCAGGTACCAGCTTCCACCCCCAAAAGGAGGAAACAGGAAAGGAATGGGCCTCAGTCTTCCTCAAGTAAAGGTTTGAGGAAAATCATGCATGCAAGATTGAGCCACTGATAAAACCCGAGCATGTAGCCCTATAGGCAAACTCGATCCAGTGTCTTTCTGGAAGGGCTCTGAGCAGAGCTGTGCTGTGACAGTCTAAAAAAAAGAACCTAACAAGGCAGAAGGATAGCCATAGAGAATCTTTGTTTTCTCAATCCATGCCTGGGCAGGCATGAAAAAGAAAGGAACCTATCAGCAGAGCACAAATGAGACATGCTAATAATGATTAAAAAGCCACATTTTCATATGAGAGTCAAATGTAGAAACATTAGCCAACAAGCAATTTACAGTCCTGTGTAAATTATGGCCCTACTTAGAAAGCTACTGAGAAAAGCAGAACAATGAACTGAAGGTCTTGAGCAGCAATTAGATGGCCACAACCGTGGCTGATCAGAGAAGCCTGGGTGATGGACTCAGGGAATTCGCTCCTTGCTTCCTCACTCTCTGCCATCCTGAGGAATGTCAGGCCCTGGCGTGTTTATGATGATGCCAGAAATGTAGACCTGACTGGATAAGATGACCTCTGGAAGGCTCTCCCAGTCTCTGAAGTCATTCTTCACTCCAAACCCTGGACTCCATCTATTCCTTTGACTGCCTGATCCATTTGCGATTCTCAAACCCATTGATACCTTCATTACGGTGCACCTCAACTTGAGCAACAATCTCCTCAGACTCTGAGCAAGCAGCCACCTTTACTCTCCATGGCCTCTCTCCACAGAGCTGTCACTTTGCTGGAAGCCCTAGAGGCAGCAGGCTGACGAATGCAGCTCTCCCCATGTGGAGATAGGTCAGTGTAGGCATGTCTGGGGTCTCCCTGAATGACCTGATTCAAGGCAGGCTAACCTTTCAACAGAGACAGCCACGTTCCCACAGAGAAGAGCCGGTTCTCTGTAAGAAAATCACACAAACAGAATGACTCTGCTGCCCTTTGGAGAAATGAAAGTCTGCCCAAGATACCTGTTGTTTTTCTGTTTCAAAAGAGATGCATTTACAGAGCAATCGTTTGAGCCAATTTAACTAGTTTAATTCCTAGGAGAGTAAGCAAAGAAAAAAAGATTACCAGAATGTAATGTCACTTCTAATTTTTCCTCCTTCAAACTGAATAGTCTGTCACCCAGATGAGTCACTTTGTCACATTGCATTACCTAATGGAACCGACCAAAGCCCCTAATTCAGAAAATCCTGTCTCCTCTTTAAAACCACTTGTGACATAAACCCATTTACAATATAAGTAAGTGGCTGCCAGTTCCCAAAGTGTTTATCCCTGAGCATAATGAGATAGAACAAAAATGGCACAAGATGCAGGACAAGAGATCTGCCAAATGGCAAGAGGGAGGGTCTCTTTCGGAAGATGTTGCCAGTGGGGCAAGTTATTGTTAAAACAGATTGTTGGAAGCAAATTATAAATTACAGCAGCCTCACTGGGAGAGCTGCAACCTCTGAAAATAATGAAAAGGCAATATTGCATGGTATTAATCCTTTGGTGCCTTCATCTGATTGTCCTTAATGATATTTCATGCTTAATAATGCTATAATGATATTTTGTATCTGCTGTTCCATAAAAAGAATGCCATGTGAGCATATGGTGTGTGCACTCATGCATAGCAAATAGGAAGAGAGAAGACTTAATTGTATGTGTGGGAGATAATGTCAAAATACTTTTACAAGTTAAGATACATTTTATTATACCTGTGGTAGGAAATGATAATCTGTGTCAAGTTGATAATTTAGGGGTCAAAGTTAGCAGATCGGCATTACACAAATAATGGCTTTTTTTTTTTTTGTAAAATGAAATTCAAGCAATCACTTTGGGAAATTTAAAGATTGAGATGATCCATGTATTCATCTCTTACTAATTTTCCATTTTGAAAACTAATTGACCACCAGTGACTGGAATCTTCAATAAATCTGTTAGCTTTTGACTCTCTCCTCATTTATATGCCTGTTCATCCGAAGCCTGTGAATGGCTACAACGTGGGAGACCTGTGCCAGGCAGTGAAGATACAGATCTAAAGAGACACAGTGTCTGCATGTTTGATTTTACAATTCGGTGGAAGGCAGACCTGAAAGTAATGGCAAAAACATGAGATGCAGGTAGGAATTAAAGCATAAACGAAATTCAGTAAGTGCACGTGGGAAAGAACACATACATGACCTTGGAGGACTAAGACTTCAAAGATAAAGTGAATTGGATGTTTAGGGACTCAGGAGTTTGCAGTTCAAATATTTTTTTTTAAGATTTTATTAATTTATTTGACAGAGAGAGTGAGAGAGAGAGAGATCACAAGTAGGCAGAGAGGCAGCTGGAGAGGGTGGGGGTTGCAGGCTCCCTGCTGAGTAGAGAGCCCGATGTGGGGCTTGATGCCAGGACCCTGACATCATGACCTGAGCCAAAGGCAGAGCCTTTAACCTGCTGAGCCACCCAGGTGCCCCATAACTCCTGAGGCCTTTTTTTTTTTTTTAAAGCAAACTCCATGCCATACCTGGGGCTCAAACTCATAACCCTGAGATCAAGAGTCACATGCTCTACTGAATGAGTCAGCCTGGCCCTCCAGTTCAAATCCTGAAGGACCTTCTAAGTGTATATGAGAAATAATTGTGTATTAATGTCAAAACAAATAATTGTAGCTTGTCAAAATAAGGAATGAATCATACAGAAAGATGCTAAACATGTAGATGAGATCATATCACAACAGACCTTTTATGTGAAGGTTTTTTTTCCTAATAAATGATTGAAAAGAATTCAAGAATATGAAACAGAGGGCTTACAAGACCAGCTTTGCAAAGTGAAGAGATTTTGGCTGTTTGCCAAGCATATCCTAGAAAGTGGTGGGAGTCAGGTTAATTTGGGTTTATTTACCACTTCCCTTTCTAGTTTCTTTAGGCGGAAGCTTAGATTAATCATGTAAAATCTCCTTCTCTGCTAATACAAGCATTGGAAGCTATAAATTTCCCTCTAAGCACTGTTTTAGCTGCATTCCCCAAATTTTTCATTTTCATCCAGTTCAAAATATTTTCTAAATTATGCCAAGACTTCCTCTTTGACCTGTAGATTAGATGTGTATTGTTTAGTTCCCCAGTATTTAAAAATTTGTCCCTTTATGCTTCTCTTATAAATTACTAGTTTAATTCCATATTTAGACTGAAAATATACTTTACATGATTTCAGATGTTTAGAGTTATTAAGGTTTGATTTATGGTACAGGGTATAATGAATCTTGGTTAGTACTTCAAGTGCATTTGGGTGAAGTGCCTATAAATATCAATTAGATCTTGTTGGTTTATGGTATTCTTTAGTTCTCCTATATTCTTGCTGATTTTATATATCACTGAGAAAAGAATGTTGAAATATCTATAATATTGTGGATTTATCTATCTCCTTTTAGTTCTGTTAGTTGTTGCTTCGTGTATTTTGACACTCTGATGTAAGGTACATACACGTCTTGAATATTTTTTTTTAAAGATTTTATTTATTTATTTGAGAGACAGAGAAAGCAAGAGAGAGCATGAGAGGAGAGAAGGTCAGAGGAAGAAGCAGACTCCCCGTAGAGCTGGGAGCCCAATGCGGGACTCGATCCCGGAACTCAAGGATCATGACCTGAGCCGAAGGCAGTTGCTCAACCAACTGAGCCACCCAGGCGCCCCACGTCTTGAATTTTTAAGTTTTTTGGTGAATCATTATTTTTTTTTGAATCATCACCTTAATCAATATGTAACATTGTTTTCCACAGTAATTTTTGTTTGATATTAATATAGGCACTCCAGCTTTCTTTTATTTCATCTTTGTATAACATATCTTTTTCTGTACTCTTATTTTTATTTTACATATATCATTTTTGAAGGGAATTTCTTGTAGGCTTCAGATAGTTGGGCCATGTTTTTATATGCAAGCTGAAAATCTCTTTTAATTAGTAAGTTTAGGCCTTTAACATTGAATGTGATTATTTATACATTTATAACTTTTCCCTGTCTATTCAGAATCAATAATTTATGATGTCTTTTGGAACATAGGGATATCACCATCATAGAGGTCTCTTTTCTTCCCCCGCCCTCATGCTATAGTGAAGGCTCGTATTTCTATTAACTGTCTGTGCCCAGTAATTCAGAAATTCTCTGAGATGACTTATGTCTCACCACACCTCTCACTTCCTGTGGGTCGTTACTGGCAAAATCTTTGACATCCACATTTCTCTTAACAATCTGTTCCAGACAATCTAGACTTTTTTTGTCATGCTTCTCAAGATTTTTCGAGATTCTTCCAAGCTCTGCCCAATTCCCAATTCCCAAACCACTCTGCATATATAGTTTTTATTATAGCAGCACTCCACTTTCAGACACCAAATATTTCTAAGTTTTCTACTATGGCTGTAACATATCTTTATAAACTTAATGTTTTAAAATAACACAGTTAAGTCAGCTAACACAGTCTCACCAAGATAAAATCAAGGTGTCAATTGGGCAGCATTCTTCCCTAGAACATCTAGAGTAGAAGCCATTTCCTTGTCTTTTCCAGCTTCTAGATGCAACTGACATTCCCTGACTCATGGTCCCTTCCTCTGCCATCTTCATGGCCAGCAACACTACAATCTCTTGAATCTTTTTCAGTCCACTTATCTTCAACTACAGATGAGAAAGTTTTTCCACTTGTAAGAATTCATATCATTTGGTTGAGCCCACTGAGATAATCCACAATAATTCCCCCATCCTGGAGTCCTTAATCTTATTCACATCTGCAAAGTCTCTTTTGCCATGTAAAGCAACATATTTATAGGATCCAAGGATTAGAACATAGACATTTTCCCTTTGGAGGGGGTGGGAGGAGGGGAAGGAGACATTGTTCTGACCACCAAGCTTTGGAACACTCTGTACGACAGTAAAGTTGGAAGTTAATCAGGTAAGTGGAGAAAATATCCTGTTCGTGATGAATCAGGTGGGACAGCTGAGAATATTGAATTTCCTTATTTAGTGGGTAAGGAAATAAAACAAATCTAGAGAGAGCTTCGTTGAAAAGTAACTAATTTATAATAAACAGATACACATGAATTCCTGACTGGCATTTCCCAGCTAGTTGACAGTTTTAGGTGCTATAGAGGATTGATCAAAGCTCCAAGGCCAGTTTTAAATAGCTATTTGAAAAGGAGAAAAAAGATCTGAAACTCCACTTCTCTCTAATCTATCTCCCATGTGAAGATGAGCTTCAAGAAGGTGTTAGAGTTGAGAGGTCAATCACAAAAGAGATAGTGTATCTTTATACAAAATCATGCTAACAAAATTAAGATTAATAACTCAGAAAATTAGAAAAAGGAAATGAGATCTGTTCAAAGTCTCTAGGGAAAGTATGGATGATGAAATCAAAGTTATTTCATCAAAATCTTGGTTCAATTAAATGGGTTCTTAAGTATTAAAAGAAACAAAGCTACTATAATTGGCTTCCTGAAGCCCATCTCCAACGCATTTTTCCCCTGCTGCCTTTCCCTAGAGAGATCTGAAATATAAAACTCTGTATTTCGTACTCTGTCTTACAGCTCTGCATAGTCAGGATACTAGGGTTGGGCCTTTAGGAAAAGTTTAAGTCATCTGTAAGATTTAAGTGGCTAACACTTTGCTTTCTTGAATGTAACCCTACCATCTCCCCCTTATTCTTGCCTTCAATGGGAAAATGATGCTTAGAACTGAGGCAGTTACCTTGCTACCATAAGGTCACGGTAAAGAGAACTGCTGAGATGTTGGCCCTCACACCGTGAAGCCCGCAGAAACTGGCCATCATTTAAGCCACTACAAACCGAATCGTCCTTGAGTCTAATCTTGATTTGTCTCCAATTAATAAAGTCAGTGAAAGACTTGTAGTGATTCTAGTTTTATAAAAGTATTTGAAAATTGAATTCATGCCAGAGATTTGAGTGGGAGGAGAGCCTGATTCTTAACCACTGAATACACAAATCATGGAATATCGTTCTTGTACACTGATACAAGACCCTTGTGAGACAAGTCCAGAGAGCTGGACTGAGCAATGGGTCACGAGGCAGGCCCAAGGCATGCAGTTTGGAGGACATAATCACCAACATCACAGCGAATAGAAAAAAAGGGAAATAAGAAAAAAATAAAACTATATAATCTGACAGTAGAAGACATAGTCTTAGCCAATCGTGACCTTAGAGACAAATAATTAATCTTCTTTAGTTTTCATCAATCCTGCTTGAATTGCATTCTGTCACTTTTATGGATTTATTTTTTATAAGACCTCCGTCTTTTTAGCATCTGCTCTTTCATTCAAAACGTCAAATTCGTGAAAAGAATTTTGAAAGCCACCCTATTTTCATGGGAACCGCGTCTGTACTGTAAATGTGTCAGCAGCCTGTCTGGCTCTAACGGGATCTTATTCATGTCAAGCAGACTGCAAGAGAAAGAGCAGAGACAAGGACAAATGCCGGGTGTACCATTCTTTATTTGGGAAAGGAACGAACAATAAAACTGCATATTCTACAAACTAAGAGGCTTCCCACTTGTGGCATCTGATAAGACTTAAAATATCACCACAATGATCCAGACTTTACACTCAGACGTCCTCCAGCTACTCTGCATACAACTGAGAGAATAATTGACACTATTCTAGTTTATAGGGAAGGAATAGATTCTGGTTATATTGGACCATTAATTTGTTAAATGGTTATGAACAGCTTCCGCCCCCCTTAAGAACCATCACCACTAAAACTCTACTGCGTCCATTTGGGTGTTTGATTTAGGCAATTCCACGTGCTCCATAAGAACTAATTTACTACGTCTGTGAGATAGATGACAGAGTTTGGATCTTCTCTCCTGGGAGATTTAACCTAGAAATTCTTTTCAATGCTAATGGTAGTTATTCATGTCAAGGCTGGCATATTGATGGAAGAATATACTCCTAAATCTGTTTTTACAGTTTGTGTATACTTGCAGGGATTTTACCACCATATGGCCTTTAAAGATTTGTTGTCAGTCAATCCACAGTGGTTACAAAGTCACAGGTATATTGTTCTTACAAGTGCTTCACATCTCCATTCTCAGAGAGAAACTCAGATGAAGATGTTCGCTGCTGGGAGAAAGGTAAGAGATGTCCCCAGTGTGATAAGATAGTCTCACTTATGTTTATATGCACCCCCCCGCCATACAACAGCAACCTAGAGAGATGCATTTTCCCTTGTGATGTGTCTACAAGGGGATAGAGGAAATAAAAGAAGGGTAATACCAGAAGTTGTTACTGGAATGAAAACCTGACTAGGAATAAGTATATAGAAAATCAGTGAAAAGATCAACTGTCAGAGTTCAAATTCTAGCCATGCCTCCTTCTAGCAGCATTGTCTGAGGAAAGTTATTTAATATCTCTATGCCTCAGCTTCTTCATAGATAGAGTAGGTAAATAATACTATACTTCGAATTAAAATCAGTTTATATAGCTAAACCATTAAAGCGGGGCTTGGGATGTGGTAAAGCACTGAATAATTTTAGCCCTTAGTACTATGAGGTTCGATCTGTCATTAAGTCACTCTGCACTCTCAGAGAATTATTTAGTATCTTCGACATGTTTTAAGAAGATAATTGTTCTTGCCTAACCTACATCTCCCTTTTATGGAGGAAGGGAATATATGGGACCAGGTTTTGAAGCATAAATGATAATATAAATGTTAAGTGAAGATGACTAGCCTTGTAAGTCCCTCATCCATGGGGTGATAGATTTAAAGTCAAAGAAGCCATAACAAAAAGAGCTTGCTCACTTCTCTTCTTAAGCCCAACGTCAGCATATGAAAAAAAAGTTTCATTTACAGATATTATTTTGAATCATCTAAATATTGCACATTTGGTAAATCATAATTATTCAGTTTCCATCTAGAAATCTGGTATGTTATCAAATATATCACCAGATTCCATCTTACTTCCTATCCCTAGTATAGCTTTTAGAAATACTCATCATTTTCTTCTAAATTTACTTATCAATGTTACAAAAAACAATAATAATAATCACAAAGAGTCTGATAAATTATCATGGAGGAAGTCTTTGAAGTATCTATACAATTTGAATTAGACTTTGTAATAGTTCTTGTGGTAGACAGGATGATGACACCACAAAAATGTCACACGCTAATCCCTCAAATCTGTGAATACCTTGCACAGCAAAGGAGACTTTTTTTTTCCCCTAAATACGTTTATTTTACTTTTTCAGTGCTACAAGATTAATTGTTCATGCACCACACCCAGTGCTCCAGGCAATAAGTGCCCTATTCAATACCCACCACCAGGCTCACCCAACCTCCCACCCCGTCCCTCCAAAACCCTCAGTTTGTTGCTCAGAGTCCATGGTTCATCACCCCCTCTGATTTCCCTCCATTCACCTTTCCCTTCCTTCTCACGATGCCCTCCATGTTTTTCCTTATGCTCCACACGTGAGACCATAAGATAATTGACTCTCTCCGCTTGACTTATTTCACTCCACATAATCTCTTCCAGTCCCATCCATGTTGATACAAAAATTGGATATTCATCCTTTCTGATGGAGGCATAATATTCCATTGTATATATGGACCATATCTTCTTTATTCATTCGTCTGTTGAAGGGCATCTTGGCTCTTTCCACAGTTTGGCGATTGTGGCCATTGCTGCTATGAACATTGGGGTACATGTGGCCCTTCTTTGTACTGCATCTGCTTCTTGGGGTAAATACCCAGTAGTGCAATTTCAGGGTCATAGGGTAGCTCTATTTTTAATTTCTTGAGGAATCTCCACACTATTTTTCAAAGTGGCTTCACCAACTTGCATTCCTACCAACAGTGGAAGAGGGTTCTCCTTTCTCCACACCCTCTCCAACATTTGTTGTTTACTGTCTTGTTGATTTTGGCCATTTTAACTGGTGTAAGGTGGTTTCTCAGTGTGGTTTGTTTGTTTGTTTGTTTTCTAAAGATTTTATTTATTTGATACAGAGAGAGAGATCACAAGTAGGTAGAGAGGCAGGCAGAGAGAGAGAGAGGAGGAAGCAGGCTCCCTGCTGAGCAGAGAACCCAATGCGGGGCTCAATCCTAAGACCCTGAGATCATGA
>CM052810.1:84434661-84528789 GCA_028533885.1 Nasua narica | reverse complement strand
TTTTTTTATTTTAATTTTTAATTTTTTTAAAGATTTTATTTATTTATTTGACAGAGAGAGATCACAAGTAAGCAGAGAGGCAGGCAGAGAGAGAGGGGGAAGCAGGCTCCCTGCCGAGCAGAGAGCCCGATGTGGGGCTCGATCTCAGGACCCTGAGACCATGACCTGAGTTGAAGGCAGAGGCTTTAACCCACTGAGCTACCCAGGTGCTCTTTTAATTTTTTTTTTTTAAGTAATAAAAGACTAGTACCAGGGCCTGGCAGCCCAAGGCCAATGAAGATGTCAAACAATCACACTGGGAATACAAGAGATAACTCATTAGTGAAGCAGCCCTCCAAAGAAGCAACTAATTTTGGAGGGGGGGCAGAATATAACATGGGTTATGTTTTAGAAGCACCAGCAGTGGTAAACATTTATGCTTTCCAACAGGAAGTCACTAAAGGCTTTATATACATTAAATCCATGAATCTTAATAACAACCAGACTCCAAGAAAAAAAGCATTACTATTATGATCCTCATTTTTGTCTGAGGAAATATTCCTAAGCAGCATTCTGAAGTCCAAAGTAGACACTAATAAAGCATACAAATGTGAGACAAGTAGCAGATACAGGGTCAGGTGTAGTCCATTGTACAGTCAGGACACATAAATTAAACAATGCATAATCAGTGTCCAACGCAGAAGTCACAAGGAAGTCTCAGTCAAGCCAACCTGACAAAGGAGCTTCTGAAAACACAGCCCCTCTGGAGTAAGTGCCAAGGAACTAATGAGGTCCTCAGCCTCAGAGACACTGCCTTCACTAATATCGGAAAAAAGTCTTGAATTAGGAGTCAATCAGCGGGATTCTCCTCCCACAAGACAAACTGGGCTAGGATGTGGGGCAGGTGACGACAAAAGCCCATTTCCCTCGGGGTATCACCTGAAGTACTAAAATTAAGGGAAATGCCCCCAAATTCTCTGGGGGGTATTGTTGAACAATAGTTCTCATGAAATGAAAGTTTTTATCTGCATTATCCAGTCAGTTTAAAAAAAAATAAATGTGAGGCGTGCCTGGCTGACACAATCGGTTAAGCATCCAACCCTTGGTTTCGGCTCAGGTCATGATCTCAGGGTTGTGGGACTGGGCCTCACATCAGGCTCCATGTTCAGTGGGGATTCTGCTTGAGATTCTCTCTCCTTCTCCTTCTGCCCCTCCCACTCATGTTCTCTCTCTCTGTCTCTAAGATAATCTTTAAAAATAAATAAATGAATAAATAATAAATTTGATTTTTCAAAAAAGATCTTATTTATTTATTTGAGAGAGACTGCATGAGCAGGTGGGAGGGACAGAGGGAAAGGGTGAAGCAGACTCCTCACTGAGCAGGGAGCTGACTCGGGGCTTAATCCCAGGACCCTGAGATCATGGCCTGAGCTGAAGGCAGATGCTTAACCAACTGAGCCACCCAGGTGCCCCTAAATTTGATTTCTGCATCAAAAGACACAATCAGCAGGATGAAAAGCCAACCACAGAATAGGAGATGATGTTTGCAAATCATATATCTAATAAAATCATAATCATATATTGGATCAGAATATATAAAGAACTCTCACAACTCAACAAAAAGTCAAATTTAAAAAAAATGGACAGGATTTGAAAACATTTTTCTCCAAAGAATATATACAAATGGCCAATAGGCCCTTGTAAAGTTGCTCAAAACAAATAAAATCAAATAAAAACCAAAATCACAATAAGATACTATCTCATAGCCATTAGGATGACTACCAGAAAACAAAACAAAACAGAAAATAGCAAATTTGGTGAAGATGTGGAGAATAGTGCAGCTACTATGGAAAACAGTATGGCTGCTCCTCAAAAAATTAAAAATAGAATCACCTTATAATCTGGCAATTCCACTTCTAGGTATCAGAGAGGAAAATCTTTTCCTCTCTCCCTTGAGGTTTCGTGTCTGGGAACCCGTGACATAAACTGCCAAGAGACAGAGTAACAGAAGAAAAGACACACAATTTCTACTAATATTTTATGCGCGTGGACAGTCAGAAGAAGTGAAGTTCAAAGATGTAGTTAGGCTTGGGGGCTTATATGCCATTTTAACAAAGGAAAGAGGGTTTGGGCTTTGAGGCAGGAAAAATTGTGGGGAAGTGATCGGTAAACACACGGGGGGAACCAATGGTAGACATGGATGATTTCAGTGGGGTTCGTTTATACAATCTCATCTTGGTGCTCAATCACTGTCTTTAGTGATGAGTCACCTTGCTCTCCCTGCTGTAGGAAAAGGGGACACTTTCACAAAGGAAATTTATGCCACCTTCATGAAAGGAAACTTATGCCTGGCTTTAGGCACATAAGGGAAGGACAGAGAACCCTTCTTACATCTGAGGATAAGCTGCACAACTTTGTGAATATGCTAAAAATTATTGAATTGAACACTTCAATGGGATGAACTGTATGTTAGGTGACTTTTATCTCAATAAAACTGTTACCAGTGTATATACATAGTTGAGCTTCTAGAGTTCTTTCACAGGGTTTAGTATAGTTAATACCGTAGGGCTCTGATCAGGAAGGCCTACAAGCACAGCTTCCACCAGTGGGCATTCGTGGAGCTCACGAGCCTATAATCAAGGCGAGAAGAGGCTGAGCTGCATCTGTTTTCTTCCTGCTGAACGTAAATTGAGATGTCACACATTTGCAAGCTCTCTCTAGTCCTGGTTTCTCACGCAGCACAGAATTCCAACCTTCACAGGATGGTATGATGACTGGGTTGTACTGGCAAAAGATTTGGGGCAGGATACCTTGAAGTAGCAATATTTGCTCCTGGAAAATCATGTTGTTACCGAGAACAAAGGAATCTGAGCGGAATACTACAAGATCCAGAAAGTACCTGAATCTCCCTTACCCTTAACTACCACTTCCTACATTGTGAGGGCAGTGAAGCTGGGAGTAAGAGGAAAAGAGGAAATTATGCAGAAGGAAAAAGAAGATGGGCGGGGTGCCTGCGTGGCTTAGTCAGTTCAGCATCCAAACCTTGATTTCAGCTAAGGTCACGGTCTCAAGGTCATGGGACTGAGCCCTGCATCAGGCTCCGTGCTCAGTAGAAAGTCTGCTTCTCTCCTTCTTCCTCTGCCCCTCCCCTTGCTCATGCTCTCTTTCAAATAAATAAATAAGTAAATAAATCTTTTTTGGAAAAAAAAAAGACTGGAGAGCATTACAGCAAGGTGCTTTCATTCAGTTTATGGACAGGAATTAGCTTTAATTAAAGAAGATATTAATGCTTCTTCCTACAGCAGGAACCAAGGAAGATAAACCATTATTGATCCTATATACCTGGGCTAGGGGAAACTTCAACATTACCATGGTGGGATATGGGCCAGAAACCCTCTCATATAAGAACTACATTTCAGAGGCACAGTTGAGAGAGATCAGGATTCCGAAGTTGGAAGATACTTTGACTCTCACCTGTCATTTGCATCATGATCTCATAGCTTGTCACATATTCTTTTGTAAAATGTGCATCTTCCAAGTGCCTGATATTTCGTGAAGATAGAAAGAATAGCTAAACACTGACGTTATTAGGTCAATCCAGGAAAAAAAATCATGGCTGACAGGCATGTAGAATATTGCTCTCTATGAATTAATGAAGAAGAAAAAAACTAATTCCATGGCCTTCTCTAAGCTAATAATTCAGCCGGCAAAAGCAAGCCTGAAGGAGTTTGGCAATAGAATCTTCCTCTCAGCATTCATTACCATCCCTTCAAATCAAGATTGAGGTCTCAGGGGGAAAGCGGTGAGACAAATGTGAAGTGTTTAGGGATTGGTCGGCATTTGTGTTTGTGAGAAAAAAGATCGTAGCTACTCTTAGAAATAAAAAAATACTTACCTCTATCACAACAAAACAGTGGTTTTAAAACAGACGTTTCTGGAAAGTACTCCATTCCTCTCTTCACAGATCCAAATTCTTATCTGTGAAAGGAAAGAAAGAAAGAAAAAGCTAGAATGTGACTTCTTAGGAAGCCTATCACTACTGGCCCTAAGCGACCTTCCCTTTCTCTCAGTTTAGTGTTTGCATGAATTACCCACCATTTGATGTATAGCCTGTGCTAATGCTGTCTTCTTTGTCAGCCTTTCTGTTTTTCCACTGTAAGAGAATCTCCTTTTTATTTTTAAATCTAGTTCACTGAGGTACAAAGCGAAGCACTAGAATTTTGTGAGAGGAAAATGTGTGTGTCCATTAGTGTGTAGAGAAGGATGTTGTTCCATTGTTCTCTCTTTGGTTGCCTTTCACCTCTACCTCAATGTCTCCATTAACCAGGTTTGGGCCTTTTAGCTTCATCACATGTTCCAGGCCCTTGGAATCAGGTCTTAGACTCAATAATATACTTGGCTTTCCAGTTTTAATTTTACTCTGATCACTCTTGTGGAGGTTTTCTAGGAGTCTTCTCTAATACTGTTTGTTTGTTTGTTGTTTGTTTTTAGCTGCCATCTAATTCTTGCTTAGCTGACTCTGGTCCCTAGATGTCAATGCCAAGGGTGGGTTAACTGACTAGTCTGTCTGCCGGGAACACTTCGCTTTATGGCAGGAAGGCTTTACTACTCTGACGTGGGTAACCTTTATTCTGCCAGCCATAATTTGGGGCAAGGAAAGCCAATTTTCAAATAGTTTCACTTAGTTAGGTGATTAAAATTCAGTGAGACAGACAGGGAAGCCAAACAGTTTTGTTTACTAGGCTCCGAAAGTAGTTTTAATGATTCTCGTTCTTCTGTTGAGTTGACCGAATTGATTGGTGGCCCCGGCCTTGTGTAGACACAACCTAAATGAACCCTGGTAGTACTTCGTGGATTATTGCCATGGAAAAGCCTTCTGTTGTCTCGTGATTAGACACAGAGAACAAGGAAGCAACAAGAGAACAATTGTATACGGATGTCGTATTTGCTGCTGTAATTACACCTTGTCACGACTGCTGGGGCTGGCTTTTCAAGCCTTGTAGAGACTGGGGAAAAGGCTAAACATTTCTTCAAACTTAATGTGTGGCAAGAAGCAAGGTCTCCCTTCTCCGGAGATCATCTGTTTTTCTTTTTTTTTTTTTCTTTCTGTCACTTTCCAGCAAGCATTCTGTATTTCTTTGAAGTAGCAATTGTCATTGTTTGTTTTACACTTACTGACTTAATAGTAAAACAAGTGCCCAGCAAGGTATCCTAGCAACACAACACTGTTTTTATTTCTCTCTGGTGCTTATTTATTAGATGCTCTGGAGCCTTTTCTCAAGCTATTAAGGGACACATACAGCTTATCTAGATCAGCATGCTTCATCTTGGTCTAACTTACTGGAAATCAATATTCATTACCATGGATTATTCACCTGCAAAAGGGACACTCTTGACCCTGAAAGATATCAGGAGGCTGGGAAAAACTCCAAAATGGTGTTAAAGTACACACCTTGAGGAAAACAAGGCCACAGATTAGAAAGAGGTGACAGAAGGAGCTATGTCTCATTCTCCCACTGGGCTCTGGCTCTCGTCACCTTGGCGGAAGGCTGCAATCTCAGGCCCGAGAAAGTAGGAGTCACTGGATTAGGTGTGGCCCCAGCTCACTCACTAAAAAGTCATGTGATTTTTCAACAGGTCACTTAAGCTCAGATTTGGCAGAGGATACAGAGCTAGTCAGAACGGGAATGTAAAGACTGTAGCTTCACTTGAGGAAACAAGCGTGGGAAGCGAACTTTTAACAAGGCAAAGAACTCAGACCAAGACAGAATGGTTCTCTCATCCGTATCAGAGAAAAGTCCTAGTCTTCTGGAAAGGGCAGGGTAGGGCTGCTACTACTGGCATATAAAAGCCAGTTGTTAATTTTTCAGGTATTGTGCTAGCTGGTTATTGAATCTGTCATTATTAAAAATTAAATTCGGGGCGCCTGGGTGGCTCAATCAGTTAAGCAACTGCCTTTGGCTCAGGTCATGATCCCAGAGTCCTGGGATTGAGCCCCATGTTGGGCTTCCTGCTCAAAGGGGAGTCTGCTTCTCCCTCTCCCTTTGCCCCTCCCCACCATTCATACTCTGTCTCAAATACGTAAATAAAATCTTAAAAAACTATATTAAAAATTAACTTATAAAAATCTATAATAAAAATGGATTAGAACACAACCCCAAATGCTGGTGAGGATATGGAACAAAAGGAGTTCTTTTTGCTGGTGGGAAGGCATAATGGTTCAGCCACTTAGAAAACAGTGTGGCGGTTTCTTACAAAACCAAACATACTCTCAGCATAAAATGTAGTAATCATACTCCTTAGTATTTACCCAATAGAGTTAAAAACTTATGTCCACACAAAAATCTGTACTTGGATATTTATAGCAGTTTTATTCATAATTGTCAAAACTTGGAAGCAACTAAGGTGTCCTTCAGCAGGTGAATGGCTAAATAAACTGTGCTACATCCAGACAAGAGAACATTATTCAGCACTAAAAATAAACGAGCTATCAAGCCATGAAGCGACACAGAGGAATCTTAAGTGCATATCACTGAATGAAAGAAGAGAAGCCAATCTGAAAATACTATATACCATACGACTCCAACTGTATGACATTCTGGAAAAGGCAAAACTTTGGAGACAGTAAAAAGATCAGTGGTTTCCAAGGGTTAGAGAGGGCAACAGGAGCACAGAAGATTTTTAAGGCAGTGAAACTACTCTGTGTGATGCCATAATGATAGAAACATGTCATTATACATTTGTTCAAACCCATAGAGTATACAACACCAAGAGTGAACACTAAGGTACTGTGGACTTTGGGTGACTATATGTGTCAGTGTAGGTTCATCCTTGGTAACAAATGTAGATGCTGGTGAGTGGTGATAATGAGGGAGGCTATGTAAATGTGTAGCAGAAAAATCTTTGTACATTTTTCTCAATTTTGTAGTAGATTTAAAACTGCTCTTAAAAATATTTTTTTAAAAAATTAGAAACATATGTAATAAAAAATCATCACTGCTTTATTATTGTTATTATATTTCAACCATCTCTATGAACTGGTGTTATTTACATTATGGGAGTTAGCAAATGCTACAAATCTGGACTTCTGAGGGGAAAGGGAGAACTGTATTGGCTTTCAGAGAATTTTCTGCATATCCTAGGTGGCAGGCAATATAATCACCATCATTATCTTATTACAGATGTATAAATTAAAAAGCTAATGACTTATTTGAGTCACATCTGAAATGGCTGCACAGATCCTACTTCTCCTGATTCCTAGTCCACAAATACAATTTTCCCTTTTAACACTCCATTTATTTTTCTTTTCGTAAGAGACTAGAAAGCAAATCTTTGGTGATTTCATGTAGCCCTCTGAGCTTCCTTAGCAGAACACCGTGTTATGTGTGAGACATACCTAATTCCCTGTTACTCTTCCTGGTATTTCCCTCAAGGGTAATAACACCTCCCCCGCCTACCTTATAGCTTTTTGTGAGAAAGAAGTGAGACACAGGCAAGAAAGTGCTTTGAAGTGAATATAGTGCTGTTGAAAAATTATGAAGAATTTAGAAATATATGCTCTTAATTTTTATTATCATTTTCAAAATTATAATAATTATGTTACTGGTGAAAAGACACAAACTTCTGTGTTTGTTGCTGGGAGTTGAAAAGAGACAAGGACATTGGGACATGAATATTCTGTCACATTCTCTCTTCCCTCAACTGATTAGATTCATTTTATAAGTACAGTGAGTTTGTAGCTCAAGTTGAAAGTTGAAGAAAGTGGCAAATGTAAAAAGAAAAACGGAGTGATTTAGTACATTTTATTAAATTTGAATAAGTAATTGATCTGATGGTTACGGCCATTAGAGACAGAAGAAATAAAAAGGAAATTAAGCTCTGACCATTATAAAAGACAAACGGTTTCTTAGAAATATAAAGGATTCTTGTGTGTGGGGGGAAGTCCAGAAACATCACTGTGTGTGGCCTAGTTACCTAGGGTTTGTAAAACTCAAAATTAACCACAATTAATCTGGAATTCTCTAAGAAGGAGGTGCCAAATGTACCTAGAAGACAGAAATAGAGCTGGTGTGTAGATTATTAGATAAGAGTGTTACAGGTACAGGGTGGGAAAAAGTGTGGCCTGACCCTCTGAAAGTCCCTGGTGCGGTCTGAAGATTAAACTGACAGAGACAGAATAACAGGAGAAAAATTTATAAATTTATTTATGTTTGATATAACATGAGAGCCTTCAGAATGAAGATGAGGGGAAACAAGGAGAGCTGAGTATTTTTATGGTAGGTTTAATGAAGAGGAACTAGGAAGGAAAATGCTAGGTTGAGGATCATAAGTAAATGTAGTAGATTCAGGAAAATTTAACAAGGCATGATTGTTGGGATTTTTCTTGGTATCCCTTTGTCTTCAGAAATAAGGAAGCTTCTTTCCTCTAGGTATAGGGAGAGGGCAACTCTCACAAAAGGACTTGATAGCCTGTTTTAGAGGAAAAGGATGTGTGTATGTGAGAGGGGTACTTAGATCTTTCTACTTGTGATGTTTGCTCAAACTCCTTCAACTTAAAATATTCAATATGTAAAGGTGCCATAATTTGGGGTAGTGTGTCCCCTGTAGAGGCGACATTTGAAAAATGTAAATTTAGGCAGAAAAAAAAATGTTAGATCTGGCAACCTTCACAAAACTATGGCTTTAGAATTAAGGAGGGAAAAATCTATTGGTTTATTTTTGGGGAATCAAAGGTATATTTTTTACATTTATGTATTGAGATTAAGCTTTTCATCTCCTACTTTTGTATAGTTTGTATATGTATTTTTAATTATTTTCTGTAGCTTTATATAGATTTTAGACACTTTCAAAATTAAATGAAATAATTATTTTCAGACAAACAAAACCAGGGAGAATTCATTCTTATCGGACCATTCTTCATGCAGAAGCAATGTGATACTGAATGGAAATTTGGCTATACAAAAAGAAATGAAGAACACCAGAACACTAAATTTTGTTTTTCTATTATTATATTTAATGGTTTTAAATGCTAATATAGTAATAATATATTGGAGATTTCAAATATATGTAACAGTAAAATAAAGGCAAGCAATAGCAAAAAAGATGGGAGGAAATAGAATATTTTTGATTTCTTACACTATATTTGAAGTATAAAAAATAAATATATATTATTGGAAGCCATATATATTGCAAAGCACAGAGGCAGCCACTAAAAACAACTGCAAAATGGTAAATTTCTTAAACCAGTAGTCAAGATAAAAGAAAGTCATTAATAAATTCCTGATACACAAGAAGGCCAGCAAATAGAGGAGCAAGAAACCAGAACAGTTGAGACAAACAGAAAGGACTATCATGATGGTAGCTTTGAATCTAAATATATCAATAGCTATAATAAGTATAAATGATCTAAATACTTCAAATAAAATCAGAGATTATCAGATTTGACAAAGAAACTGATACTCTATAATATCCTTCTTGTGTGAAACTCCTTATAAAGACAAGTTACAATTAAAAGAATAGAAACCCATATACCCAGCAAACATTATTCAGAATAAAGCTGAATTAGTTACCATCAGATAAAATAGGCTTCAATACAAGGAAAATTGCCAGAGTTAAAAGAGCTTTATCATACTAATAGAAGGGTCAAGGCAACTTGGTGATGGAACAATCTGAAAGATGTACACCCTAACAATTAGGGCTACGAGGCACAGAAACAAACCCACAAAGGGTTGGAGACTTCAACATTCTTTTTTTGGAAACAGTCGAACAAGTAAATAACACATTAAGAAGAATATATAAAAGACCCAAACAGCACCTACAACCAGTTGAGATAACAGACATTTAAAGGGCACTTCACTCAAAATTTACATAGTAGTAGAAGGACCTAGAGAAGCCTAAACAAATTTTTGTCACGAGGTTAGACATACAGATAAGAGAAACAAAATAGAAAATCAAGAAATAGTCCCACACATACATAATCAATGAGTTTTGACAAAGGTGCTGTGATAATTCCATTGAGAGAGATAGTTGTTCAACAACTGGAGCATTTGGGTTTCCATATATAAAGATGAGACAAAACAAAGTCTCAACCGATACCATATACCACATTAAAAAATCAAATCCAAATGGACCATAGACATGAATGTAAAACTAAAATTATGAAACTTCTAGAAGAAAGCATATGAGGAAAATTTCTGTGACCTTGGTTTAGGCATAGATTTCATAGGACAGAAGAAAAAAAAACCCTGAACAATAAAAGTATGTGATTCATAAATTGTTATCCATCAAAATAAAATGTCAACTCTTTGAAAGAAATTTAAGAAATATTTTTACGGGTGCCTGGGTGGCTCAGATGGTTAAGCATCTGCCTTGGGCTCAGGTCATGATCTCCAGGTTCTGGGATCCAGGCCTGTGGTGGGCTCTTGGCTCAGCAAGGAGTCTCCTTCTCCCTCTCCCTCTGCCTCTCTCCCCTGCTCATGGTCTCTCTGTCTCTTGCTGTCTCAAGTAATAAATTTAAAGGGGTACACTCAGCACTACACAAGAAAGAGCCATTGTGACATGCAGTGACGTGGAAGACTCTCAGATTCCTTCTGCCAAGTAAAAGAGGTAAAGAAAGGCAGAATGCAAAAGGCTGTATACACTATATGATTCTATTTTTATGACCTTCTAGAAAAAGCAAAACTATAGGGAAAGAAATCAGACTGGTGGTTGCCAGAGGCTGGGCACTGATGACAATGGGACATTTGGAGGATGATGGAAATATTTCCTACTTTGATCGTGATTGTGGTTAGGTGATACTATACATTTATCAAAATTCATTGGCGTGTGCATGTATGAAGAAAACATCGTATTTCTATCTTAATGCATCTATATTAAAAAATGTCAAAGGAAGATAAAGAACAGAAATAAGCCTGACCTTAAAGGAATCCTGGCCTCCTTTATAAATTCTGCTTGAGGTTACAAAACAGGCTTATAACTTCAGTTTTGAATGGCATGTAAATTAATCTAGGATGCTGGTTCGCAACCACGTCTACCCATTGAAACCACTTGGGGAACTTTTAAAAATCAAAGCTGTCTAGTTCTAACCTTAGAACAACTAAATCATATGTGTGGGCGACACCAGCATTTTTTAAAAAAAGCTTTCCTGATATTTTAATGTTAAGGCAGAGTTTGGAGCTATAGATCAACTTGGTGAATCTCAAAATCTTGAATGCCTCAGAATCACCAAGAGGGCTGTTAAAACCCAGTGGTCCTGCCAATCAGAGGACCACTAATTCAGTTAAACCACAGCTACAGAGGTGTTATATGGTCAGGTAGCTGTGTGAGAACTAGAATTTATTCTTAATGAAGTCTAGAAAAGAGGTCAATAAGGGGGGCACCTTGCATGACTTACTCAGGTGTCTTGACTCTTATTTTCAGCTCAGGTAATGATCTCAGGATTGTGAGATTAAGGCTGGCATTGGGCTCTGTGCGGGGCAATAAGCCTGCCTGGGATTCTCTCTGTCCCTCTCCCTCTGCCCTTATCTCCATCCCACGGTTTCTCTCTCTCTCTCTCTCTCTCTCTCTCTCATAAATAAGGTTAATAAGGTAGAATTACTTTAAAGGTATGCATTGAGATCCCTCTGGATCTATGTTTAATTTTGTCCACTGATTTGCAAAGGTGCTACATCCTTCATACAAGTCATTTATTTTGTAAGAACAAATGCCCAAGGACATCAGCAATCTTAGAATGAGTGATTTATATGATTCAAGGGATCGGTAAAGCTAGGTTAGTTGTTACTGAAAAATAGCAGCTTATCTAAACATATGTCCTTTGCTATCTATTTTTCAAAATCATTCCAATGACTCAGTGATTTTAAAGACATTAGAATACTAACAAATACACGGATTCTCAGTTACCTATCAACCACTATGGTCATTGCGACCACTTTGTTTTAGAGTATGTCAGTGACCACTTTTGTTTTTTTTTTAAGATTTTATTTATTTATTTGACAGAGAGAGACATAGTAAGAGAGGGAACACAAGCAGGAGGAGTGGCAGAGGGAGAAAGGGACTTGATCCCAGGACCTTGGGATCATGACCTGAGCTGAAGGCTGATGCTTAACCAACTGAGCCACCCAGGCACCCCAGTGACCACCTGTTTTATAAAACAGGTTAAGCTCAATTTTAGTCAACAAGAGTTCACTGGGAGCTTGCTATGGACTGAGGTGGCTATTGTGTCTCCCTCTCAGAATTTATAAATTGAAGCCCTAAACTACAATTCGACTATATTTGGAGATGGGGTCTTTGGGAAGGTAATTAAGATTAAATCAGATAGACTTGCGTCCTTATAAGAGGAGGAAAAAGCACCAGAGATCGCTCTCCCTCCCTCTCCCCCACCTTTCCCTCTCCTTTCTCTCTTTCTCTCTCTCTCTCTCTCTCTCTCTCTCTTTGCATAGAGAAGAGGCCTTGTGAGATATAGCAAGAAGGCACCCATGTGCAAGCCAGGAATAAAGCTTTCACAAGGAGCTACCCCCACTGATGCCTTTTTTCTTGGATTTCTAGCCTCCAAAACTGAGAAAATAGATCTCAGTTGTTTAAGCCATTCGGTCTGAGGTATTCTGTTATGCCAGCCTGAAGTGATAAATACAGAGCCCAATCTATGCTAGGTAATGTGGAGTTTAAAAAAAGAAAAACAAATCATAGTATTTTACTTCAAGGAGCTTACAATTAATGGGAAGATAAGACCTGCACTTAGAAACCAATTTAAAGATAACAAAATGCACAGTGCAATTAGATGTCAAGCCTACAATGTAACTCATATACTGCCGAAGTTCACCGGAGGGAGACATGGGGGGATGAGCTGGAAATATCACAAAATTTGCACTAATAGTGGCCATCAGATGGGGTTCCATTTCTAAAGAAGACTCACAGGAATGAAAAAAACAATGCTTACAAATGTACTGTTTTTGCAGGAAAAGGATACAATATAGCAATAGCACTAAAGTAACCATATACATCACAAAGACTGCCTCACAGCAAGGTGTGGGAGAGACCAGGCAGAGCTGGTCATTAGCTCCAACAGCTGACCTTTCTGGAGGTCTCATTAAGACCAGATAAAGGGACACCTGGGTGGTTCAGTGGGTTAAGTGTCTGCCTTTGGCTTAGGTCATGATCTCAAGAGTCCTGAGATCTAGTCCCATGTCCATCCAGCTCCCTGCTCAGTGAGGAGCCAGCTTCTCTCTCTGCATGCCGCTCCCCTGCTTGTGTGCCCTCTCCCGTGCTAGCTCTCTCTCTCTCCCTGACAAATAAATTCATAAAGTCTTAAAAATAAACTTAAAAAAAAAAGACCAGATGCAAAACATCAATCTCTGTCCTCAATATACAATGCTAGCAAACTGTATAAAACATTCCCAGAAGATTCTCCAACCCCGGTTACAAAGCATCACTATTAATTAGTACATTTCAAGTCTGGATGGAACAGATTGTTTCAACAAAACAGGTCAGGTCAATTGATGGCCTTGCAGGAATTACCCTCAGGGCACAGAGGTCTTCACAAAAGAGGTAGATCTTTGCAAAGAGATCAAAGCACTGGTAGCACAGGGTTCAAAAAGACACAAAGTTATTTTGTAGTCCACTTTGTCTGTTGTCTAGTCCAGCCTCTCTCAAGATGTGGTCTCCCATGTCAGATGATCCTCAAAACGTTTCAGAGAATCAATAAAGTCAGTGCAGTTGACAACATAATACTGTCGTTAGCTACTGTTCATTCTTCTCTCAGTTGTTACAATGGCCTTTCCAGAGGTGACATGCCATGTTTGCAGGATGTCACAACCGGCCCCAACACCGAAGCAGATGTCTGTCTGTTGAATATTATAAATTATTATAGTATAAAGCATATATTATAAAACAACAAATAAAGAGCCCAGGCTATGCTGGGTAATATGGGGTTTAAAAAAAGAAAAACAATCAGGGTTCCTGAACAATCAGGGTTCCAGCAATCAGTTGGTTAGGTGTCTGACTCCTGGTTTCAGCTTGGATCATGATCTCAGGGTTGTGAGATGGAGTGCCACATTGGGCTGGGCACTGGGTGTGGATCCTGCTTAAGATTCTCTCTCTCCCCCTTCCTCTGCCCAATCCTTGCTCCCTCTCAAAAAAAAAAAAAAAAAACAACCAATTATCTTAAAAAAAAAGAAATGTGATTCCTCTCACTTCTTGAGAAAAGTTATCTTTTATAAAATTTTTTTGTTAATTTATGAGTTTTTTAGTATGTTAAAAAGCAAATAAATAGTAATTATAATAATAAACATTGTATACATATATTTTATCTTTAATGTTTAATACAGATAATATACATAAATATGTGCATCTAGATATAATGCACATGAATAGAAACTGTTGTTACTGACATATAATTGACATATATAACTGAGTTAGTTTCATATGTGTATATATCAAGAAGTGATTAACAGGATGAGTTTAACATCCATCGCCATACATAGTTACATTTTTTTTTCTTGTGATGAGAACTTCTAAGGTCACTCTTTAGCATCTGCCAAATATTCAATCCAGAATTGTTAATCCTAGTCACCATGCTATACACTACATCCCCAGGACTTATTTGTCTTATAACTGGAAGTTTGTACCTTTTAACTACCTTCATTCATTTTATCTGCCACTTTACTCCTTGCCTTGGGCCACCATCGATCTTGAGCAGAAACTCCTCCGGGTCCTCAATAATTTGTTAAGAATGTAAAGGGATTCAGAGATTTAAAAAAGTCTGAGAACAGTTAACTTACCCTAAAAAAAAAAAATCTATCTATATATTGATTGATCAATCAACCTATAAATTAGGTTGAGAAGGAGATGCAGACTATTTTTATTATTGTATTTCTAGAATTTTAATATGCTGTCCATAACAAAGTAAAACTAAGAGATTTAATATACAAATATACAAAAAAAAAAAAACCCAAATCTACAGTAAATCTTGGGATTGAAAAGTGGGAAATACTAAAGGCATATTATATTAGGTGCCCATTATCTATCCATACTATAAGAGCACATGTTCAGCTTCCAATAATCTACCCAAAGGGAAGCTAAAGCCACTTCTTCAATCCACATAGTCCCATGTTAATGTTTGGACAACATACTGATGAACACTGTTCTCATGGAGCATATGCAGATACCAAAGTCAGTTCACATGCATTGACATAAACACAGCTAGAGTAAGCCTTTTAATTATGATTATATAGAGATAACTGGACTGGGGAGGACCTTAACTCATAGGATCAAGAGCCCATTACCCAGAGAGCATTCAATCAAGCAAGCTGATTCCACTATAGAGCTTTCACATTGTTTCATTCGACCTAGAGGTCCTATGTTTGATACAAAAATGGGAAAGGACACAAAATTAAGACCACTGAGGGGACTGAGTAGAATGAAGGAGGATTCATGTAAGGGAGTAGGAGCAAATCAAGTTGGGTAAAGTTCACCCAATGATAGATGGCCAGTGGTAACAGATGGAGACTACACTTAAAATATACTTCAGGGGGGCGTCTGGGTGACTCAATGGGGTAAGGCCTCTGCCTTTGGCTCGGGTCGTGATCTTGGGGTCCTGGGATCGAGCCCCGCATCGGGCTCTCTGCTCAGTGGGGAGCCTGCTTCCCCCCACCCTTTAAAAAAGATATATATATATACTTTAGGGGCATTTGGGTGGCTCAGTTGGTTAAGTGTCCCTCTCTTGATTTTGGCTCGGGTCATGGTCTCAGGGTTGTGGGATCAAGCCCCGCATTGGGCTCTCAGCTGGGTGTGGAGCCTGCTTGGGATTCTCTTTCTCCCTCTCCCTCTGATGCTCCCCCCTACTCACGCCCTCCTTCTCTCTCTCTCTCTCTCTTTCTCTATCTATCTAAATAATATATATAAAACTTTGGGGCACCTGGGTGGCTCAGTGGGTTAAGCCTCTGCCTTTGGCTCAGGTCATGATCTCAGGGTCCTGGGATCGAGCCCTGCATTGGGCTCTCTGCTCAGCAGGGAGCCTGCTTCCCCTCTCTCTCTGCCTGCCTCTCTGCCTCCTTGTGATCTCTCTCTGTCAAATAAATAAATAAAATCTTAAAAAATAAAAAATAAATAATATATATAAAACTTCAAATAACAGGTAATGAGGAGGGTGTGAGGAAGAATGAAGTTTATCTTGGTAATCATAGCAGATAAAATCAGAGAGACTATTCTAGAAATAGAGAAAATGTTCACTTCATTTCTCCATTAATATATCTATTCCCTGAGTGTAGGGAATGAGCTAGGTACTGCTCCAGATTCTAAAAAATACAAGATAAATACAAAACAGAACTTGTCCTTGAGATTCAGGAATAAGACTGCTATGCTGATATATGTATCAGAATCAATGAAAATAAAAGCTATCATTAAATCTAAAGTGTTTAAACTCCAAATAAGATTGCCCACCAAAGGATATTTTCATCAAGAGTCTCGCTTGATGTGATTGTTGTTTTTTTTTTCTACAAACTATTTAATAAATATAAATTTTGACATGTGACTCTTTGCCCATCAGACCTTGGAAGAAATCTATGTCTACAAATAAGTCTAATAGAAGTGGCATGCAGAATAATTGGGGCCCCACGGTTCACTTTATCACAAAGATGACAAATGGCAACCTAGTCCCTGTTCTGTATTAGTAGGCATTGTCCTGGTACAACCCCTTTCCCCTCCTGCCCCACTGTGAGAGTCAGTATGAAACATCTGGTTAGAAGCCAAATTTTATTTTATTGATATACTGCAAAATGTCACACATTTCCATACAACTATGTTAATAAAAAATCCATTCTTTTAAACAAATGGGAAAAGACTTTTTCCCAACTAGACTGAGTTACCTGCCAGAAAAGTCCAATTAAAAAGTCATGTTCGATATTTACGATAAAAAATGAAAGACTAGCACTAAGGGACTAAAGTCAGCAAATGGAGACCATGTCCATGCTGTAGTTTGCATGGTGGGGTCATCAAACCCTCACAAACAAGGGTCTGCCAACCACGGACGCACTCTGATCTCCGTTTACACATTTCCCTCGAACCTTCATGTGAAGTACACCAACAAAGCTTTCAAAATGATTTACACACACACACACACACACACACACACACACACACACACACACACACACACTGGAAGGAAGTGCCTGGCAGATAGCTTGCTAAGAAAACTCATTACGGAAGAAATCTCCTATGTAAATGAAGCATCTCATTTACCCACAGTGAGGAGAAGCTCCCAAAAATTATGGCAAAATTTGAAATCAGCCCTGGTCTCTTTTTTTTGGTCAATACCCACACATATTCTTCACCCAATTTCTGCTACCCCAAATCATGCTTATGAGCTACTCAGATGATCAATAGCTCCTTCAGTGATTCCTTCCAAACCATGCTTCCCACTAAGAAACCTGTTCTCTCCCTCTCTACTGAAACTCCCAGAACACAGAGAAACACATTCCATCTGGTATAGAGTCAACGGATAAATCATTGTGAATGGCTGATATCTCATGCTGTGTCTGCCCAATTTCCGTGTTTAAAAGGGAAGTATCAAATGCAAAGCAATCAATTTATTTTTTGAAAACCAAGGTGAAATTTATTTAACATAAAATTAAGCATCTTCACATTATTAAAAGCACATTTTTGAAGGCAAAAGTAGTTCGTACATTAGCAATATTGTGTAATTACCACCTCCACCATTTCCAAACATTTTCATTGCATACGAGGAAACCCCATCTCCATTAAATATGTGCTCTGCATTCTCCCTTCCCTCCAGCCCCTGGCGGCTGCCAATCTGCATTGTCTCTATGGATATATGTATTCTGAACATTTCACATAAAGGGAATCATGGAATAGGTGATCTTTTGTGTCTAGCACTGTGAATTTAGTATAATGTTTTTGAGGTACATCCGTGTTGTAGGGTGTATCAGATACTTCAGTCCTTTTCATGACTGAATAATCTTCCATTATATGTATAAACCACAGTGTATTCTTTCCATCTGCTGATGAACTTTTGTGCTCTTTCTACCTGGACCTTTCATGAATAGCATTACTGAACACGTGTGTACCTGGCTATTTTTGAGTACCAGATTTCAGTTCTTGGGGGTACATACTGAACAGTGTAATTGCTGCGCCACGTCGCAGTTCTGTGTTTAACTTTGGAGGAACTGATAAATTGTTTCCACAGTGAGGAAACCATTTTCCATTCCCACCAGGAATGTACCATTGTTCCAATCAATTTCTCCATATCTTTGCCAACGCTTAATTTACTTTTTTTTTTTTCTTTTTATTGTAGCCCTCTCACTGGGCAGAAAGTGCTACCTCATTGTGGTTTTATTTGCTTCCCTAATGAGTGATGATATTGAGGATATTTTCACATGCTTGTCGGTTCTTGTATATCTTCTTTGGAGAAACATCTATTCAAGTCCTTTGCCAATTTTTTTAACTGAGGGCAGTCATTTTTAATAGCAGAAATTCCGTGAAATGTTTAGAAATAAGACAGAGGAAAGAAAGCAAGGGACACAATCATTCCTGCTGCCTTCCTACTGTCACTCTTAAAACTCCTCACATAATGCCCTTTTGTTTTGTTTTTCCTGCATCCCAGGTAACATGGAAGAGATGAGGTTTAAGTCCAATATACGGTAATACTTCCAATCACTGGAAGCAATTTCCATCTACCCATTTCTCAAAAACAAACAAAACCCACCTTGCGGCTGTCATTTGAAAGTATGCAGTTCTGCCTTATGCTTACACTGTCGTCAGCCTGCCCACGTTCAAACTTTGACTCCTCCACTTTCTAGCTGTGTGACATGTGCAAAGCTGTCACGGTTTCCTCTCTATACAATGGAGATATTTAAAATGCCTCTTTTAGGGGCTCCTGGGTGGCTCGGTTGGTTAAACATCTAACTCTTGATTTCAGCTCAGGTCATGATCTCATGGGTTATGAGATCGAGCCCTGCGGTGGGCTCCATGCTCAGCAGGGAATCTGCTTACTGTTCTCTCTCTCCCTCTCTGCCCCTTCCCCCACTCACTCTCTCTTAATAAAAAAAAAAAAAGTCTTTAAAAAAATAAAATGTCCGCTTTATAAAAAAATATTGTGAAAATAAATGTTCAGAAAAAGGGTCAATATATTCACATAAAAATACATTATAAATGTCACCTGTTTAAGAGTGTAAGGTTCTCCTTACCATCTCTCTACTCCTGCCCTCTTACCATGTCCAGGCTCCTGCTGCTGTCCGCGGACTCCAGAATGATCTCTTCGTTCATTGGATGGATTTATCCTGGGCTCACTTATCTCTCTCAGTTCAAAGACCAGCTGGTGTTAATTCTGTGTTTCCTTTCCCTCTCTTTCATCCTTTCTTGGCCACGTATTTTAGAAAATTATGAAATTTTAAATGCTATATATAAGCACTGTATACATATTCTCACCTGACATTCACACTTTAATATACTCTGATCAAGTCTTTTTCTCCACCCAGAGTGCTCCTGTTTCAGTCATTATATACCAATAATATATTATATGCCAACAATATATTATATGCCAATGATATACTATATATCAGTAATATATCTCAGCCGTCATCCAACTCTGTCATCATCAGTATATCCATCATGATTGCCCACACTCTTTCTGAAGTTGTGCCTTCACTTATTTCCATAGGAAAGACTCTTCTGGTTTTTTGTCCTCTTTCAATACTGCTTCTTCTCAACTTTGAAAATTTATGCTATCTAGACATCAAATTTTGGTATTCCTTAAGTCCTGCTCGTAGATCCACTTTGATCTACTCTCAAACTCAAATCTTCCAGGGAATGAATCAAAATGATTTTTCTTGGAAGCTGTCAATTTACAAATATGTTTTCTTTGGTAAGGTTTTTGTTGCTTTGCCTTGCTTAATTCTGAGTCTTGTTATCAGATCTATTGCCTGCAGATACTTATCATCCAGGAACCTCTAATGGACCCTACATAACAGTTTAATAACTTCCATTTATTTTTCCATAAGTTGTGCTAGACACTTTATATGTTTCTCATGTAATTCTCACCACAACCTTGTTAGGTATGTATTAACAACCCAATCCAAAGATGAAGATATGTCTCAGAGGTTAAGTCAGCTGCACAAATTGTCCCATCCACTTAACGTTGGAGCTGGTATTATCTTTTCAGTGTTTCACCTTTTCCTTTCATAAAATTGGACCAAATTTGTGCCTTCACATAAAAACTGATTTTGAGGAAAACGATGATAAAACAAAAACATGCTTCTTTTAAAAACCAGAAAAAAAAAATCACCAGATGTTGTCAAAGCCTGTTTATGTGGGTCCACATAGCTAGCAACTCACCTAAAACTGGCACACCCAATCTAGGACATCCTAAGAAATTGATAAACAGTAACCGGGCACATAGAAATTAAAAATCCCCTTTGTTACCTAAATATTATTATTGAGAAATCACTTCATGCACTAAATCACTTTATACTATGTGAAATTATCTAATATAAGATATGCAAGACTCTGTATATGAAAAATATCTGCAGGTGATTTGGGAATCAAGGACTCTTGAGGACTCCCTTCAGAACCACTCCTACAATTTGTGACAGTAAATATAACAGCACCAAGCTATTCAAGAGCACATATCACTCAATAAAAGAACTAAGAAAATGCTAAGTTTTACTAGCATATTCAAAAATGTCATCTTGTAAAAGTGGTAAAATTATGTGACGTCCCTTATATTCTCTCTATTTGCACGTGCGATTACTTGTGGACAAAAAAGTAGAGCTCCCTGCACTTAATAGAGACAAAAATTGAATGTGTATTATTTTCAGACTTGATAGTACTTAGAGAGCTTTTCACACAAGAAGTTCAGATTATGATTTGTCCCTGTTCTGTGTAGCAATCTTACTTTATGTTCTGTATACATATCAATATATATTCAAGGGAATGTACCCCCAAAAGGGTATTCAAAATGATTCAAATGAATTGAGTTTGGTTAATCAGATTAGGAAATAGTGCTTTCATGAAATATTTGTTTGGAAGAGTGATATTTAATAATTGAGCTCTTGTCTTAGTTTATATCCCACCTAGATTTCTTCAGTAACTTAGATGTTATATAACAGATTGAGGGGGCGGTCTTCAGAGTTAACTATTTATGGTCTGGTGAGGCTGGACTATCAGAGTAGCAGAAGCAGTCCTGAGATAGAGAAATGTATTAGTTCCCCTTCCCTGACAAGAAGACACTGCTATCCTTGCATAAAGATTGGTCCCATAGAGGTAAGAGGCAAACTAAACAGTAATACAAAGTGGGAAATTGATAGCAGGTATAAAATAGTAGATTCTATCTAGTCTAGGAGTTGTGTAGCCAATCCAAGGGGATTGACTTGGGCTTGGGGGAGTTATCTGGTAATGTAGCACTGTTGAAGAAAACACACCCCTCTTGTGTGTTTCTTCTTTACTCTCACACTGCTGACACACTTCACTCACACCTGACACCAGATGTGTGTGCTTTCCACAAACCAAAACATTCTCGCCACACCAGCTTATTATTCTAGATTTCAATTCAATTCTAACACTCTCTACCTGGAGTTAGCATCAGATCCCACAAGTTAGGGGCTCAGTCCTACAAGACAGTCCCCACTCCTCACTTCAGATGTCCATCACAAGTCCCAGTTGTCACCTGTACTATTGACTGAACAGCTGTAAATTGGGCTTCCCACAACCCCCTCCTTGGGTTTCATAATTTTTTTAGAATGGCTCACAAAACTCACATATACCAGTTTATTATAAAAGGATATAAGGGATACAGAGGAACGTTGAGATGGAAGAGGTATACAAAGTAAGGCATGGGGAAGGGGCACAGAGCTTCCATGCCCTCTCCAGGCTGTGGCACTCTACCAGTACCTTCAAGTATTCGGTAATTTGGAAGCTCTCCGAACCCCATTCTTATGGAGGCTTCATGTAGGCATGATTGATTATTAACTCCATTTCCAGACTCTCTCTCCTTCCCAGAGGATGAGGAGAAAGTTATAAGCTTCTAATCATGACTTCATCTTTCTGGTGACCAGCCCCTATCTGATAGCCCACCAAGAGTCACCTCATTAGAACAAAAGATGCTCCTATCACCCACAAAATTCCAAAGTATTTAGCAGCTTGGTATCATCCCCTTCTATAGTGAGGAAATTAACAAAGGTCTTAGGAGTTCTGAATTAGGCACTGGGGTCAAAGACTAAATATTAGAATGAAAGATACTCCTATCACCTATATTTACAAGGGTTTTAGGAGCTCTGTGTCAGGAGTTAGGGGCAAAGATCAATACCTGTATTTCTTCTTTCACAGGTATCATTGGGATATTAAAAACACTTATCACCACCATTCATGAGTAAGATAACAAAGTGTAGATAGATTTGCACATGAGAATAGTAGGATGGTAAAATGAAAGAACAGGAGGAATATTAGATCCAATCCACTCATTAGATACACAATTCACTTGAAAATGGCAGAAGTCCAATATTCACTTGGCAATAGGACATTTGTTTCATAAAGGCAGTAGTATTTAAACATAGTAAACCACTTGGTAAGAATCTTTTTTTAAGTGGCATATTCTAGATTCCTCTCCAGACCTATAGTGTTAGAATTTCTGTAAAGAGGAGTTGAAAATTTATATTTTAAAGAGCCTTCCAGTTAATACAGATATGCAACTACTTAGAAACCACCGAACTTAAACATTAAAGCCTCCTACAATCTGTTTGTCTCATACTCTAGCTAAATTAACATTTCTGTTGAAGCGAAAAAGGAACTTCTTCCTCTATCTTTTAATTTTTGTAACTGGTCAATTACAAACTCTCATTAATTATTAACCACAAGAGCCTAACCCATATTGAGCAGCTACCAACGCAAGCCTACAAGAAATACTTTACGTGTGTTACTTAATTTTATTCCCCAAACAACCAAAAAGCTAGGTACTATTAGTAACTTTTTTATTTTATGGAAGAGCAAATAAAATTCAAGAGACTGAATATCTGCCCAAGGTCAATATTGATAAATTTTAGCACCTTAATTTATTGTCTAACATCACAGATAGGGAGGTACTCCATCTCCCCCACCTTAAACCATTCTTCAAAGAAAGATTTGTTTCCCCAAGAGCTGGGAGTGCCATTAGCAGACAGGATTCAGCTGACAGCTTTTTCAGGGCCGAACTGTCTTGTCCAAGGGCATACTCCTCCCAGAGCCTCTAGTACCAGTGACTAATTGATACAAGCGTATGAAGGACTGGCCGTTCGCAGAAGTTGGCCAAGGCTCCAGATATCCCAGTGGGATTGAGATTAGGTGTTAGTCCCTAATAGATATCATGCATGTTAAATTCTGTCTCAGTATGTGCTCTGGGAATAATACTCAACACTTGGCATTATGACTCCTGAACTCACCATTTCCAGTACGATGTCCTTACTCTCTCCACCCTTTTCCTATTTCCCACTCGGCTATGTTGCAGGTTGTTGAAAAATAAACTCTGAAATTCAGATTGGTACATAGGAGATTTACGGGGAAGTACTTTCAGGATTAACACATATCCTCAGGGGGAAATAGGATTAGCTAGAATGAGTGATGAATTGCAATGCAGTCACATCAAAGACTTCAGCTGGGCCCCGAGAACCCTGGAGTTGGCGTGACTACTCAGAGTCACCCCTGCATTGACGCAAAGGGGCCAAACCATTAGGCCCTGGCATTATCATCAGTTCCAGGCTGTGTGTGCCTGGAAAAGGAGCTTAAGTGGCCCCATTCAGCAGAGGTTAATTTCTGAGAGTTGGGGTGTGCTCCAGGGGGGTACCAAGCTGAGAGTTGGCAATCACCAACACTGCCAGCCACAGGGAGAATCAAGCTTCAGTCCTGCAAAGGGGGAGGCTCTGTGTGGCCCACGAAAAGCAACCTCTATAATCTATCACATACACTGCTGGATTCAGCTTTGCTTAACAGATTTGAAGAACAACCACTTCAAGAGCCTGGTGGCCTCTTTCATAGGAAAACTTACAGAAGGAAGGTGGGTAGGTGAACTATAGGCCCCTCCCACTACGAATTTTATTTACTATTTTGTCTGAAGGGGAGAAGTGCAGTCTCAGAGCTTTCTAGTACTTGGCCGATATTCCGAGTTCCTTTCTTTTCTACCAATGTTTTATTACCCTCCACCCTCTGATAAGAAGATCCAGACTCTCATCCATTAGGAATCTAGGCCCCTGGTCACTATGGGCTTAGGTCACAGGTGCTATATTTATTTATTTACTATCGCTACGGGGCTGGGGAGCATCAGGATACACCAAAGTGTATCCTCTGGGCACCAAACAGATTCTTCCTTGCTCCCATCAGGTAACAGACAGGACTACCTCTTCCTCACGCCCAGGGTTAATTACACCTGACAGAGGGGTGCTTCCTTTCCTTGCCCGATAGTCTCTTGGCATGAGGAGTCCAAAGTGACAGAGTGGGAGCTATGAATTAAAGTTCAATGACATTCCTCTGTTGGAAGAAATTTCCTTGGGGAGATTGGGATTTTTAAACTCACAGAGCTCCAAGTTGTGAGGAAAATGCAGATTTCTCAAGAGGGTGCCTGGAAGGGATGCTAAACAGAGACGCTCCTGTTTTCATTCTTTGGTCCTCTGACCCACATATTCGTCTTTTGAAGACAAAAGTATCATATAATGCCTGTTAGCTTAGAGTATATGCTAGAACCTGGAGGACGGTAACCCATCTACGCAGGTATTGTCTGCAAGCTGAATTCTCAGCCATGATTCTGCCTGTGCCACGTATCTGCCAAGATAGCAACTTCTGAGTAATGGGATATAAGACCAGTGGACTCATTGTCATGAGTCTACTGCCATCACTCTTTGCTGAAAAGTGAGTCTTTTGGTTTGATGCAACGTAATTCAGAATCCTGTGTTAATAGATCAAATATCTATCAGTCTTTAAATATCAGTACTGGCTGAGGATGTGCACGTAGGAAAGGAAAACTTATACTTGGAATATGTGTTATCAGTCAAGATAAATCATTTTGTCTTCAAGGGTGGAAGGAATCCAGCATAATCAACTTGATTCCAAATAACTGCTTGAGGTTCTTGGGGGATCTTTGGTGCTGGTGGATCAGACATTTGTTATAGCAGCAGCTAGATTAGCTTTGATTAAGGAAAGTTCTTGGTGTTGGGCCTGTGCAAGGCCTCTATGTCTGCTAACGTGTTTTCTTTCTTTACCCACTTTTCCAGCAGGGGGGTGGTAATGACAGAGGCTAGCTGGCATCAACATAGTCCTGTTTGCTATACAACATGTTTAGCACTTCATGTGTAAATGATATTCTTTAGTTTATATTAACATGTGATATATATTCATATCAGATCCCTATAGGTCTGACCAATTACATGCCTTTTCCTCAAACTTCTTCGACTCTGATTTTTTAAGTTTTCTCCTTTGCTCCTTACAGATCCACGTGCAGATCCATTCACCCCCACCTGTAATCACACACACACACACACATGCACACACACACACACACACACACAACCCCAGGCCACTTCTTTTTACACAGAAAGTGGCACACCGGATACACAGACTAAACGCCTTCCAATTTTCCCTTACTGCCATCTTTCTACAGCTTCTAAGTGAGTCTTTAGCGTAGCTGCAGTGCACCTTTGTCTTGTATCCAAAATTTAAGCTGACTCCTCAGTAAAACGAGCATCTTGTTTCTCCTCCATCAGCTCGTAATAGGGATGATACCTGTCACCACTGGTGTCAGCTGAAGGGGAGTTGCTGGGGCAAGAGTGGCAGGGGGCGCGGGTGTCTAGGCCTCCAGCTCATGTGGTTTATTTGTGACCTTCCGCCCTGCTCTTGTTTGATCCCAGGGGTATTGCCTTCATCTTAGGTCATGTTGGTTTACTCTAACAAAGTTACCACGTTTGTCATAACAGCTGCACATGGTGCTACTACTCAGCTGAGTTTTCGGCAATCCGCTATAATCCTCCATGATGATTTAATTTTTTTCTAGACGTGGTGGAAATGGAAATATTGGAAACGTTATCCATGTATCTTTCATGTTGTAAAGGCTGATACCAACTTTTGCCAAGCATAATACACACACACACACACACATATATACACACACATATTTAAATATATAAATACATATAACTGTATATATAATACATATATAATACATATGCATACATATATATATTTTAAATTTACTATTTAGGCTTAAGGGTAGTCAGGTACAGATGGAGGCTTCTTCTACTTGGCCTTCTCTACTAGAGTCGCACTGTAAAATTCTTACCATATCCTCTGTTAGTCAAGATTTAAGAGAAACAGAACCAGGAGATTTTACACACACACACACACACAGACACACACGGCGTATATAGTGTTTTATATTCCTATGAAGATTTGAAATTTACCATGTCTCAAAATCCATTTTCATTTCCATGTTACCTAGAATAGAAAAAGGAAATGAAAGGACTTTAAATAAATAAATAAGGGCATTTCTAGTACGAAGTCATATCATATTTGCATATTGACTTATTTAATTTTGTTAGTTTTTATTTTATCTTCAGGTCTCATAACAATAGCATTTAAAATGCCTACTATTGGGTGCCTGGGTGGCTCAGTTGGTTAAGCAACTGCCTTTGGCTCAGGTCATGATCCTGGAGTCCCGGGATCGAGTCCCACATCTCCCCCTGCTGAGCGGGGAGCCCGCTTCTCCCTCTGATCTCTCCCATCTCATGTTCTCTCTCTCTCTCTCAAATAAATAAATAAAATATTTTTTAAAAATACCTATTATTTACAGTAAAAGGTAATTGTACCAGTGGACTTTGGAATGCTCAGGACACAGCTGATCTATTAAATTATTTAAGACCTTTTCTTTGAAAGGAACACTAAAAAGCTAGAGTTAATTATGAGGGTGTTGGCAAGAATGATATGACTTTAAATATTATAATGAGAGGTAAGCAATAGGGGCTATTTACCCTGAAAATATTACATGTTATTTGGCATAGGAGGGCATGAAAGAAAGATGGGCTGACATCTTTAGGCGGATTTCTTCATGTGCTTCTGAAAGAGCAACTAGGCTCAAGGGGAAGCTGGAGAGAGAAGGCTTAAAGTTTGGTAGGGGACAAATATTCTAAGAAATAGAAATGTGCATAAAACAGAATAGCTGGCTCATGCCCCATTCCCTTGTTTATTCATCCTTTAAACATTTGTATTGATTGCATACCTGGTGGTAAGACTCTGCTAGACAGTTTGGATACAAAAAGGAATCAGGTTTGCCTGATTTTTATTTTAAGGACATCACATGGTCTTTGGGAGAGAAAAGTAGATACATAAGTAACTGCAATCAGTGCTATACACTTAATGACAGGGAATATTAAGGTCACGAATTGGGCAAGGCCCATGATACTCGGGCAGGGCAAATGAGGGAGGGGTGACTTTCCTACTAAGGAAAAGTGTCAGGTGTAGAACCTATGCATGTTAAGGCAAAATGATCCCTTCCCTGCAGTAGGGTGATCATGGAGATTCCTACATTGAATAGAAGTTGGAACTAGCTACTCTTCCCGATTCTGCTCTTTGGCCCCCCAATCTGTCCCATTTTCTTCATAGAATTGCTAATACATGTTAATGTATTAAGTAAAATGATCTCACCCTCTGTTGATAGACTTCCTATCCTTCCCCTACCCCAGTGGAAGGCAAGCTTGCTGAGGGCTGGGAGACCCTTCTCTTCGCAGCTCTCTCTCCAGTGCTTGGGTCGCTGCCTGGCCCAGTAAAAGTACTCACTCAGTAAAATCAGTAAAATGATTAAAATCATTTCAGATTTCTCTGTGATTCCGATGGCCTGTAATTCTATGATCCTTTAAATAAGATGTATCTCTGAATTGTCTAATATTACATGTACGAGCAGTCAAGGAGGCAAACACAAAAATTCCATTTTGAAGAGCAGTCGCATCCAAGTGTGATTTTACATTGAAAAGTAGCATGTGTTTTAAGTCAATGGCAATTAGACTTAAAGCTTGACTCTATTGATTAGAGAGAAACAAACTATAGCTCCCTTGTCATCAGTATTAAGCATCCAAGCCAAGTTCTTGTGATTAATTGGGAAACAGCATGTGGGCCTATAGGTCCCCAGGCTCAGCTACACAAACACATTGCAGGTTTTCACATTAAGGCAAACTTTTCTCATCTTGTTAACTACTAAAGCCTAAGTTACTTTATTTTCATACCAAGAAAACATGCTACCAAAGCAGGTTTTTTCAAAGCCACATATAATGGATCTTCGAAGCTAAAACTCACACGAAAGTATTGAAAAAATGTGCAAGTCAACCAATAAACAACTTATGGATTTGGGAAAACTAATGTTATAGAGTAAAAATCAAGTACCATTCTCTGCCAGATCCAGAAACAACCCCGAAAGATGGTTCATTCACCTCCTTTTTAAAAATTGGTATTTCTGGGGTGCCTGGGTGGCTCAGTGGGTTAAAGCCTCTGCCTTCAGCTCAGATCATGATCTCAGGGTCCTGGGATGAAGCCCTCATAGGGCTCTCTGCTCAGTGGGAAGCCTGCTTCCCCCTCTTCCTCTGCCTGCCTCTCTGCCTACTTGTGATCTCTCTCTCTCTCTCTCTCTCTGTGTCAAATAAATAAATAAATAAATAAATAAATAAATAAATAAAATCTAAAAAAAATTGGTGTTTCATTTCCTTTTAGTAAAAGATAGGGTTCTGATATACCTATATTCTCTGCCTGCCTTGTGAAACATCACTTACAACTGTTTTGAAGCATACGACATAGAACGAATGACCTCCTCTGGCTTGATTCCATGCCACTGATTATTTAGCTTTGCAAGGCAGCATGAAATAGTCCCCAAACGAGGCTGATGCCAGAGGAAGGGCCATTTGAAGAAATTACCTCCAGTAGGAGCCACAGTGTAACTATTATTTTTCCATTGGTCTGGGAGGGAAAAAATACTCACCAAAGATTAACACTTGAATATTTTTTTTCTTTCTAAAAAAAAATAATAATAATACTTTCTCAGAGTCAGACATGTCTCTCAACATAGACTCACCAGTATGTATCTGGTTCAGCAATGTGACTAAGTGCCACAGGCTATGATTTCTGTGAGGTTGGTCCTCTCCTTCTGCAGCTCAGGTGAATTATAGGCTCTCCTCTTTTATATTTCTATCATTCTTTGGGGTCATCCTCTTTTTCATGAAGCCAGAAGACTTCTGGGTACTCTTCTCTTGTCTACTTATGTACTACTTGATTTAGTCACCTGTGACTTTGTACCAAGGCAGTTATTCAAATCAGTTATCTTTTTATTGCATAAGCAACAGAGGCTGAGGCAAGAGAATTTGAATTATCTGCATATTTTTTAGAATATGTTTTTCCCCGCAGCATATTTGAGTGAAAAGGTCATGGACTTTAGTGTCCAAAATACTTTATGTTTAAGGTCAAGTTCTGCCTTTTACCACCAATACAATTTTTTGTGACTTATTTACCTACATGAGATTTATTTAAATTATTTTATATAAATTACTATATTCCATGGAAAATGTTAGAAACAGAAACATGAATCAGGTATGGCCCTTGCTTTCAAAAGGTCCATGATGCAATGAAAAACACATTAATAGATTGTTTTAATATAATAAAATTCTAAAATATGTGTACGTATTAGGGTATCTTAGAGGCACAGAGGATGGGAAGAATTTTTCTCTTCAATAAAATAAACATTTTTACAGGAGTACAGTTCTTAAATCATAGGATAATGATTTTCTGTACATATATTTTCTTTTGACAATTTCTGACATTCAACACTTCAAGATTACAATGTAAGTGTGTTTCTTCCTTCAAAATGAAGATATAGTTCAACATTTACCGTGAACTCTGTAGCTACTTCTTTCTGCATTGCTAACTCCTTCCTTCCAAAGCCTTTAACACCTTGCTTGCAGTAGCTCACATTTTATCTCTAATTCTTATGCTGCTTTTGAATTTATATTAACTGCTTCATCTGTCTTTTCTCCACAATGACATTAAAAGTTTTTAGAAAGCGTAAGTACACATGAACTTCATTTTATCTTCTTCCATTGTAACACTTATAATGCACTCAGGAAATGTTCAATAAATAGTGGATGGATACACTACAATGGGATATCTTTCGTCTCACCTTCCTGTTTATGAGAGGAATACTATAGGCATCCAGTGACTGTTCTTGACTCAATTACTTATTCTCCTATTTCCCTGAGCGCCTCTTTTACTGGTAATATCAAAGTGAACTTTAACAAAACTATATATTTCAAACTTATCTGTATCTCAATTCTTATGTTCACATTAAATAGTAACAAGAATATAAAAGTTCAGACCTTATAAAAATTACAGTCTTCTTACTATAAAGTGCATGATGAAGGGCTGTCAGAAAAGTGTTCCGTAGACTGCTTATATTGTAATTATTCTCAGAGAAAGTTAAGTAGTCATAAAATAGAAAATTATTATCATAGTCTTGTCTCTTTAAAAAGAACCTATGAAATGTACAAAGCACTGGTATTTTCCAAAAGTGGGCTAGCATTTCTCTTAAAATCAAAACATAATTATTCCAATATAAGTCCATGATGGATTTATTAACGCTAAGGATGTCTTTCGTTTTTCCTTTTCAGCATACTTGACCTGCTTGTAGAAGAGAATGTATCAGAAGTGTTTCTGTGGAAATTAGTTTTATGTAAGTATGAGCCATTTGGCGAATTAAACCTAAGTTTTTTTGTTTTTTTTTTTTAAACTTGTAAGACAAGTTCACAACATGCTAGCCATTTGGGGAAGCGTGAGTGAGACTGGATGTAGGTAGGACTTGAGTTTCCTATTTGTTCAATGGGCATTACTCTCAGCCATCCATGTAGGATTAATTTGAGCAAAACTCCTTAGGCATGATGGGTGAGGACCTAACGTTGAATACTTGCTATTTGTTAGAAACTGCCAGATTGTTTACATTCATTTTCTGTCTTAACTCTTAGAATTCTATAAGATGATGGTCTTATTTCTAATCTGTCACTCCAGTTATCTCTTGTTGAGCCACAAGCCCCTCAAATTTAGTGTCGTAAACTAGGCATCATTTTATGATGCTCACTGATTTTATGGACCAGGAATTCGGACAGTAGATATAGTTTGCCTCTCTTCCTGTGCTCCAACTGGGGGCTGGAATCATCTGAATGCCTCCTCACTCAAATGTCTGAGGTGGTTACAGTTCATTCAATGTCTAGGCTTCGCTGAATCTATCGACCAAAGTGCCTAGAGGTGGCATCTCCTTGTAGCTTGGGTTTCTCATAGCATAGACAATAAGGTAGTAGCTGTTTGCACTCTATCCCATACCAACCAAAGAAAAACTGTGGGAACACTCTTATTCTAGCAAAACTCATCCAAGGCTTACTTTTTCTTTTGTTCTGCTATCATCCTAAGTGGTAGTATCTTACTATTATATTCTTAGAGTAGATCAGGAGACATTACACTTTATGTATGCTCATGTATTTTGAGGTGTTTACACACACACACACACACACAACCCAAACCCAAAACCAAAACCAAAAACTCTAACATTAGAGAAATAACAAAGAAAGAAATTTTTTTCTCTGAATGTTTTGAGAAGTATTTTCCAAGACAAGAAAGCTCTTCTCAGAAATAAAAGGAATAAAAAAAAAAGAAATAAAAGGAATAAACAGATATGTTCCTTGAACTCAGACCTTAAAAATTCCAACTAAATTATTTAAAATCTCCTTCAAAATGTATACAGAATTGTTTGAGTCTGTTGAGAGAGAAGAAAGGTATCAAGATCAGTTAGATGGACCTCTGTTATCCCTTTAAAAGGAGGAAAGAAAGTGATTCTAGTGAAAAAGCTAGCTCCAAGGGCCTGTTTCTCCATAGAAACATTGAAAAAAAAATCAGACACATCTATCAGAGCCAACCTGGTCAGAATTCTGGGAAAGTTAAAGCATCCAAGTAAATACTTAATTAAGAAAAAAGCAAATTAAAAATGGCTATAAAACTCTATGTTGTTTTTTTTTTTTTGTTTACCCTTGTCCCATCCCCGTCCCCAGTATAGTGGAGAAGAACAGACCTTACTCACACACCTTACTCACTGTTTGTCTCTCTAATCTGTCTGATGCCCACCTTGAGTACTGACTTAAATATAGGATGCTTGCCTTTGTTTTCACCTAAAAAGAGAACACAGAGTAAAAAAGTGGTAGTTGACATTCCTCAAAAACATAGTAAGGCAAATAAACAACCCATGGCTGCTGGGGGCAAATGATTATGATTCAGACAAACAAATAAAGCACTGAAACCAGGAGACAAAAAAAATGGGAGAGTGTTTTTTTTGTTTTGTTTTGGTTTTTTGTTTGTTTGTTTGTTTTAGGAAATCAGGGAATTCAAAGGTGCACGTGTACGCTGGTGATTTTGGAACATCACATGCCTCATCAGCACTGAATGCATACTTAGAAAAGTTCTGAGAAGCTAATAAACACATTCAGCAAAGTTGCAATATATAAGATCAACCTGCAAAAATCAGTTGTGTTTCTCCCAACCAAAAATAAACAATCCAAAGAGGAATAAAGAAAACAGTGCCATTTACAAGAGCATCAAAAGGTTTAAAATATGTAGGAATAAATTTAACCAAGAAGGTGAAAGCCTTGTACATTGAAAACTTTAAAACATTGTCAGAAGAAATCAAAGACCTACATAATTGAAAGACTTTGCAGGTTCTTGGATTGTATCGCTTAATATTGTTGAGATGTACATGCAATCCCCATTAGAATTCCAACAACCTTCTTTACAGAAATGGCAAAAGTGATTCTCACATCCATGTAGAATTACAAAGGACCCGAATAGCTAAAACAATCTTGGAGAAAACCACCAAGTCAGAGGACTCACATTTCCTGATTTCCAAACTTAATAAAAAGCAATGGTTTCACAACAGTGTGGTCCTAGCATAATGATAGCTATATAGACCGATACAATAGAATTGAGTGTCCAGAAATAAACGCATATATCTATGGCCAATTGCCTTTTGATAGGGAAATGAAGACTGTTCAATGGTAATTGAATAGTATCTTCAACAAATGGTTCTGCAACATGTGCATAGCTACATGCAAAAGAATGAATTTGGACTCCTATTTTACATATATAAAAAATTAACTCAAAATGGATCAACAACCTAACTATAGAAGCTAATACTCTAAAACTAACAGAAGAAAACATATGGGTAAATTGTCATTACTATTGGATTTAGTAATGGATTCTTAGATATGACACCAAAAGCATGGACAACAGAAGAAAAAACAATAATTAAATTAGACTTCATCAAAATTAAAAATATTTGTGTACCAAAGAACATTATTAATAAAGTGAAAAGACAAGCTACAGAATAAGAGAAAATATTTGTGATTCTCATAGAAGAGTCAAATGTCTAGAATATATAAAGAACATCGGTAACTCAACAACAGTAAGAGAAACAACCCATAAAAAATGGGCAAAGGACTTGAGTAGATATTTCTCCAAAGAAGATCTATATGGCCAATAAGCATAAAAAATATTCTTAACATCATTAGTCATTAGGGAAAAGCAAATGAAAACCACAGTAAGCTATTTGCACCCAGTAGAATGACTGTAACTTTAAAAAGGTAAAGGAAAAGAATAAGTGTTGAGGATTTAGAGAAAGTGCATGCTCATGAATTGGTGAGAGAAATGTAGAATGGTTCAGCAACTTGAAAAATTGATGATGCCTCAAAAAGTTAACCATAGAATTACCATATAATGCCACAATTTCACTCAAAGGGATGTACCTAAAACTACTGAAAACAGAATTCAAACAAGTACATATAGATAATGTAAATAGCAGCACTCTACACAATTGCCCAAAGGTGGAAGCACAGGAAATATCTATCAGTGTTTGAATGGATAATCAAAATGTGATATACACAGAAAATGGTATATTATTTCGTCATTAAAAGGAATGAAATACAGATACATGCTATAACATAGATGAATCTTGAAAACATTATGTTAAGGGAATGAAGCCTATTATGTGATTTCGTTATATACAATATGCTGAATAGATAAATTGTAGAGAATGAAAGCAGATTCATAGTTTCCAGGGACTGAGAGGGAAGGAAATAGAGAATAACTATTTATAGACACAGAGTTTTCTTTTGAAGTGATAAAAATATTTTGGAGGGGTGCCTGGGTGGCTCAGTGGGTTAAAGCCTCTGCCTTTGGCTCAGTCAAGATCTCAGGGTCCTGGGATCGAGCCTCGCATCGGGCTCTCTGCTCAGCAGAGAGTCTGCTTCCCCCTCTCTCTCTGCCTGCCTCTCTGCCTACTTGTGATCTCTCTCTCTCTGTCAAATAAATAAATAAATAAATAAAATCTTTAAAAAATATATTTTGGAACTATAGGAGGTAGTAAATTGCACAACACTGTGAATATAGTTAATACCACAAAATTATTCACTTTAAAATAATTTCATGTCATGTCAATTTCACCTCAAAAAAATGTTTGAAGTGTGAAAACTTTAGGGGGGAAAGCCCAAACATTGGGATTTTTATGATCCATATGAAGGTCTAGATTATATCTGTGACATTAACCTCACACACCCATTTTTCCATTTATTTGTGAACAGCTCATGCACAGAGTCTTCTGTAATATATTTAACATGTAATATATGATAGGTCATTGAGTCCATTGATTCTGAGGGTGGGAATTATATACCATAACCTATATCTTTGAGATTTATAAACTCTTTCTCTCAGATTTGTCAGCCCTACTTAACCCTATTTTTATTGCATTTATGCATAATATTTAATAAAATTTGCTAATAAAAATTAAAGTTACATAGGAAAATATTAATGCTTAGCATTTACAGATGCAGTTTATTATTTGGACTATGAATATTGTCAGAATGGGGATTTTCCATGAAGGGGCACATGTTTATAGCAGCAATGTCCACAATAGCCAAACTGTGGAAAGAGCCTAGATGTCCATCAACAGATGAATGGATAAAGAAGATATGGTATATATATATATATATATATATATGGATATTATATTATGCATCTATCAAAAACCCCCCAAATCTTGTCATTTTCAATGACGTGGATGGGACTATAGGGTATTATGCTAAGCGAAATAAGTCAATCAGAGAAAGACAATATGACCTTACAGATTTGAGGAATTTGAGAAACCAGACAGGATCATAGGGGAAGGTTAGTAAAAATGAAACAAGACGAAACCAGAGAGGGAGACAGACCATAAGAGACTCTTAATCTCAGGAAACAACTGAGGGTTGCTGGAGTGGAGGGGGATGGGAGGGATGGGGTGCCTGGGTGATGGACACTGGGGAGGGTACATGCTATGGTGAGTGCTTTGAATTGTGTAAGATTGATGAATCACAGACCTGTACCTCTGAAACAAATAATACATTATATGTTAATAGAAGGAAGGAGGGAGGGAGGAAGGAAGGAAGGAAGGGAGGGAGGAAGGAAGGAAGGGAGGGAGGGAGGGAGGGAGGGAGGGAGGGAGGAAGGAAGGAAGGAAGGAAGGAAGGAAGGAAGGAAGGAAGGAAGGAAGGAAAGAAAGAAAGAAAGAAAGAAAGAAAGAAAGAAAGAAAGAAAGAGAAAGAAAGAAAAGAAAAAAGAAAAGAAAAGAAAAGAAAGGAGGGAAGAAAGAATGGGGATTTTCCTTTCTATAATGATTATCTGTAGAGCCTTAACAAGAGGAATAGCTGTTTGAAGTTTGCTAGGAAGTTTACCCACTTATATCTGCTAGATTATTATTATATGACCTTTTTATGTCAGTGCATGGCAGAAGCCTAGTATGTCAGGAAATCTGGGTTTCAGTGTATCTAAATTTGGAGAAAGTTATTTCCTTGTTTTGATCCTTGGTTTCCTCAAGAAAGGAGAATGTCAGTTGGGTATTTTAAGATATACTTTCAAATCAACAATCCATGATGGATAGCTTCCCACTCCCTTAAAGGTTAAGAGATGCAGTAAAGTGTAAGTAAATATTTTCAGATTAAATGGAGCCATTTCAGAACTGAGAGAAACCACTACAAAAGTATTAAATTCTGACACTTGAGTTTAGATATCTTTACTTTTGATCACTAGGGAGACATAGGATCCTATAATCACTATGGGCAATATGTGTTTGCTACAAGAGCTAAGATCAGGATCCAAAAAAGTGACCTTGTTTTCCTGAGTAATACAGATTATTAGTGACAGAAGCAAGATTAGAACTGAGATGGCCTGAACTCTTTCATAAAACCAACAAATTACTTGTGATGGTTAATTTATGTGTCAGGTTGACTGGCCAGAGTGCCCAGATTAAACATTACTCCTAGGTGTGTCTTTGAGGTTGTCAAAGGTTGTCTTGTCAAAGGTTAATCTCAAATGAGATTAACATTTGAATTAGTGGATTCAGTAAAGTAGACAGCCTCTTCAATGTGGATGGATATCATCCAATCCTTTGACAACCTGAGTAGAACTAAGGGTGGAGGGAACAAAGGATTCACCCCTTCCTGCCTCACTTTTGCACTGGGGCATCTCATCTAATCTTCTGTTCTCAGACTGAATTATACCACCATCTTTCCTGGATCTCCAGTTTGCAATGACAGATTGCAATGACATATCTCATCCTCTATAATCATATGAGACAGTTCCTCACAATAAATAAAAAGATATCTATAAGTAGACATATATAGAGAGAGAAATCTGATTTTTTGTGTTTCTCTGTAGAATCCTAACAGATTTTGGTATCAAGAGTGGTTCTAGAAGAATAGAATTTTAAGGATGAGTTTTCTGAATTGGTTCTGGGATCTCTGCAGTTGTTCTAACCTGATTACATTTAAAGATGCTAATAATTCTGTTTCTAGTACTAGAACACTTGTCATCCATAGCATAAACTATTTATTAAGATATGCAAAATATCCACATTAGATATCTAATTAACCATTTATAAGAAAAAGGGAACTGTATGACTCTGCGTATAATCCTTTGGAACATATTTGAAAAACTAAGGACTATAATGACATTGTTTGGTTCCTCCTGAAATGAAGAGCAGAATCAAAGCAGCAATTAGAATACTCTGACTCATGCAAACCTATGACACTGGCTAGTTGATCATGGAATTCCTAGAAATGAAGTAGATAGAAAGCCTCAAAATTTTGAGGCTATTTGATATGTAAAAGCAGAAAACTTCTAGTCAAGTGAACAAAATCTAAACTGATTTATAAAAACAGAGAGTCATGGTTCTTTGATGAATTCCAAGACTGGAGCCAGTTTATGGACCCAGAGTCCCTTAAATGAAGAGAAGCCAGGTCCCCTTCAGGAAGGACTCTAGGACACTACCAAAAATTTATTAGTATTTCTCTCAGCCTTCCTCAAAGGGACCTATTGCCTTTTACTAGGGTAACTGCACATTGGGAGACGGGAACCAATCTGACCTCTCAGAGACTACTGGACACTGGCTCTGAACTGACATAATTCCAGGAGATACAAAATATCTCTTTGGGGCACCATTCAGAGTAGGGGTTTATGGAAGTCAGGTGATCAATGATGTTTTAGCTTCACTTATCTCACAATGGGTGCAGTGAGTCCCCAAACCTATCCAGTGGTTATATCCCCAGTTCAAGAATACATCGTTGGCATAGACATTTTAGCAGCTGACAGAATCCCCACATTGGTTTCCTGATCTGTGGAGTGAGGGCTTTTATTGTGAGAAAGACCAACTGGAAGCCATTAGAACTATGTTTATCTAATAAAATAGTAAATGAAAAGTAATATTGTATCCCAGAAGGAATTGCAGAAATTAGTACCACTGTCAAAGACTTGAAAGATGCAGAGTTGGCGACCCCCACTTCAGCTCTCTTTGTCTTGTACAGCAGTCGGGCGAATTTTGGAAAATGACAGCAGATTATCGTAAATTTAACCAGGTGGTGACTCCAGTTGCAGCTGCCACACCAGATGTGGCTTCATTGCTTGAGCAAATTAACACATCCCTTGGTACCTAGTGTGCAGCTATTAATCTGGCAAATGCCTTTCATTCCATACATGTCCATAGGCCCACCGGAAGCAATTTGCTTTCAGCTGGCAAAGCCAGCAATATACCCTCCTTGTCCTACTTCAGGGATACATCGACTCTCCAGCCCTATGCCATAATTTAGTTTGCAAAGATTTTTTTTTTTTTTTAGATTTTATTTGTTGATTTAAGGGAGAGAGAAAGAGTGAAAGAGAGTATGAGAGGGCAGAAGGTCAGAGAGAGAAGCAGGCTCACCGTGGAGCTAGGAGGTCGCTGTGGGACTCAATCCTGGGATTCCAGGATTGTGACTTGAACTGAAGGCAGTGACCCAACCAACTGAGCCAGGCACCCAGTTTGCAGGGACCTCAATATTCCTTTTCCTTCCTATCATATCACACTGATCCATCATATTGATGACATTATGCAGATTAGACCTGGTGAGTAGGAAGTGGCAAACTGCTGTACACGTATTTGTAAGACATTTGCATGTCAAAGGGTGGAAAATAAATCCTATTAAACTTAAAGGGACTTCTGTGTCAGTGAAATTTCTTAAGGACCAGTGGTATAGACATGCCAAGATATCCCTTTTTAAGTCAAGTATAAATTGTTGTATCTGACCTTTCCTACAACCAAGAAAAAGGTATGATACCTAGTCAGCCTCTGGATTTTGGAGGCAATATATTCCCCATTTGGCATGTTACTCTAATCCATTTATTGAGTACCAAAAAAAAACCTGCTTGTTTTGAGTAGGGCCCAGAATAAGAGAAGGCTCTGCAATATGTCCCTAATGCTTTGCAAACTCCTCTGCCACTTGGGTCATATGATCCACCAGATTCAATACCGCTGACATATCAGTGGCAGCTAGGGATGCTGTTTGGAGCCCTTGTCAGGACCTCATAAGTGTTTTGCAGCATAGACCTTTAGGATTTTGGAGCAAGACCCCATTATTTTCCACAGATAACTACTTTCCTTTTGAGAAACAGACCTTAGCCTACCCTTTGGCCTTTGTAGAGACTAAAGGCTTAATGATGAGCCACCAAGTTACTATGCAATCTGAAGTGACCACCATAAACTGGTGTTATCTGATGCACCAAACCCTAGAGTTGGGTTGGCATAGAAACACTGTACTATCAAATAGAAGTTTTATATACATGATCAGGCCTGAGCAGGCCCTGAAAGCACAAGTGAGTTATAGGAAGAAGTGACCTAAATATCCGTGATCCCCACTCCTGTCAATCTGCTTTCTCTCTCACTTAACGCCTTTTGGGGAGTATCCTGGGATCAGTTGATAGAAGAAGAGAAAAATGGGGCCTGTTGGCAGATGGCTCTGCAGGATATGCAGAAACCCCCCCGCCAGTGGATAGCGGTAGCACCACCACCCCTCCCTGGGACAACCTTGAAGGACAATGGTGAGGGAAAAATCCCTTCCACAGGCAGAGTTTCGGGCAGTGTACCTCGTTGTTCCCTTTTCGTGGAGGGAAAAAGGATCAGACTTGAAATTATATATGGATGCATGAATTGTGATCAGTAATTTGGTTAATGGTCAGGGACTTGGGAGGGACAGGATTAGAAAATTCACAGCAAAGAAGTCTGGCGAAGAGGCAAGTGGATAGACCTCTCTGAATGTGAAAAATCCTGAAGATATTTGTGTCCCACATGAATGCTTACCAAAGGGTAACCTCAGCTCTGTGGCTACAAATCACCCTCTTCCCCCAGCTGCGTCTGTCGTCACTCAGTGGTCTCATGAACAAAGTGGCCATGGTGGTAAGGATAGAGATCATGGGTGGGCTCCACAATATGAACTTCTGCTCACCAAGACCCAACTTGACTGTGGCCACTACTATGTACTCTTCCACCAACAGAAACCAATGCTGAGCCCTTATTATTAGGTACTGTTTCTTATGGCAGATTGGTGGCAGATTGATTTCTTTGAATCATTTCCGTCATGGAAGGGATTTTGTTCTTAATGGAATAGACACTTATTTTGGATAGGGATTTGCCTTGCATGCACTCAATGCTTCCACCAAAGCCACCATCCAAGGTCTTAGAGTATGTATTATCTACCATTACAGTATTCCACACAGTATTGCTGCAGATTAAGGAACACACTTCACTGCAAAGGAAGTGCATCTTTGGGCCCATGCTCATGGAATTTACTTGCCTTATCATGTTGCCTACCATTCTCAAGCAGCTGGCTTGATAGGATGATGAAATGGTCTTTTGGAGCTTAGTTATTGTCAGATAGGTGATATTTTGCAGGATTGGTACAAGGTTCTCCAGAAAGCTGAATATGATCTAAACCAGCCCAATAATAGTCCTCAGTTACAGAAATAAAAACTAATGATCATGAGTATTTCCTCATTATTTTATTGTGAATATGTTTGTGTGTATGTGTATGTGTGTGTATATGCGTATATGTGAATATGTTTGTGTATATATGTGAATATGTTTGTGTATATATGTGAATGTGTCTGTGTGTCTGTGTGTTTATATATGTGTACATATGCATGTATTTATATACATAAATACTATATAAATATCAACTTTATATCTAGTATTAAGTTATGGGATATTAAGAACGGTAAACATCACTCAAGGACTTTACTTCCTCTTCAGGGGAAAAGATTGTGTATTTCTGGTTGAATGCGTGATAGTTGTATCAAGTTAGGTAGCATTTTGACCCTATTTTTGTCTTCATTTGGAGATTAGTTAGAGTTTAAGGAGATGAATATGGGTACCAAGTTGATAAGGAGTGGACTTGTAAGGGTTAATTTCATGTGTTAACCTGACTGGCCATGGGATGCCCAGATTAAACATATTTCTGCCTTGTGTCTGTGAAGGTCTTTCCAGATGATTAACATTTGAATCTTACGTGAACTCTGTCACGTAGATGGACCTCTTTAACGTAGGTGAGCACAATTCAGTCCTTGAAAGCCTTAACAGAACAAAAGGTGGAGGAAGGACTAATCCCCCTCTTTTTTCCTGTGTCACCATTAAGCAGGGACATTTCATTTCATCTTCTCTTGCCCTTGGGCTTGGACTGAATTAAACCATCTGCTTTCCTGGGTTTCCAGCTTGTAGGCAGTAAACTGTGGAACTTCTCAGCCTCCATCATTGTGTGAGCCAATTCTTCATAATCTCTCTCTCTCTCTCTCTTTCTCAATTTCTGTCTGTCAAATCATATCTATACTTACACCTACACTTACATCTATCTATATCTACCTATCTATTATCTATCATCTATCAATCATCTATCTAATCTCCTACTGATTCTGCTTCTTTAGAAAACTCTTTACCCTGAATCATTTTTAGCCTAAAATTATTATAATTATCTTTCCAATATAATGTAGAGATTATTTAAGTTATGCACAACATTGTACAAGTTACTGGAGTACATTTGAACAATGATATAGGACATCAAATATAATTGATGTTCTCTCTAAAGTGTTATTATTCATAGATATTTTAAGTCTAAGGAGCTCAACAAAAATAATTTAGAAAGCCATTGAAATTATGATATATAGTAGTGGTCTGTATTCTAATGTAGAAGAAACAGAGAAAATAATAAAATCCACAGAAGACATTATTCTAGTAGTGAGAGTATTCTAATGATATGAGGTGAAAATATTTTTTCAACAATCAACTGAGAAGCTGAAGGGCAAATAACTCCATTTGTGGAATTTGATGAGCTCTAAAATGTGAGTAGTTTCCCTTTATCTATGAAGAGGGCTGTGAAAATACCAACATAAGTTCCTTCGGTCCTCTTGTCAATATGATTAACCAAAGTCTTTAGGTGGTTATTATAAGTTCTAATAAGGAGTCTGTGAGTGAATTTTTATAGTCTTTTTGAATAACACTTCTTCTTGCCTAGCTCTGAAGCAAACATTACAAGACAACACAAGACTGCTAGTGAAAGACGGTATACTTTTCCAAGATAACACTATCAACTTCTTGAACCTAGAGTTTCTTACTGACAGAGGGCTATGTTGCCTTTCACTTGCTAAAGTTTTCCACAGCACCTGTGTGGCTTGATTGGTTGAGCATCTGCCTTTGGCTCAGGTTGTGATTCCAGGACCTAGAGCCCTGCACGCCAGGTTCCCTGCTCAGTGGGGAGCCTGCTTCTCCCTCTCCTCCCCACTCTGCTCTCTCTCATTATCTCTGTCCCTCTCTCAAATAATAAATAAATTCTTTATAAAAATTATTCCATTAGTTCAGGTGATATACATGGCTAGGTGACATCTCAAAGACTTCTGTGCCCACTTGGACTATCATGATTCTCCAAGTTCCATAGGATGCCTCCAAAATCTAATTCCCAAAGCCTGCATTGTGTCTTGCCGAGTCTATATCTACCACACACTATTGAAAATCATGGAAAAATAGCAAGCAACTAATGAAAAATTCAAGTTTTTTTTTTAAGATTTTATTTATTTATTTGACACAGAGAGAGAGAGAACCAGGCAGAGAGAGAGGGGGAAGCAGGCTCCCCGTTGAGGAGAGAGCCCAATGAGGGGCTCGATCCCAGGACCCTGAGATCATGACCTGAGCCGAAGGCAGAGGCTTTAACCCACTGAGCCACCCAGGCGGCCCAAAAAATCCAAGGTTTAATTTGGCCAGCCACTGTGAATCTTACTTTCTGAATCTAAATTTCGTATTAAAAAAAAAATCAAATATCAATTCACTACCTTTAAGTTTTTCAAACTACTTTTTCAAACCAATGATTCATTTGTTTGTCTCAAAAAGGAAGTATAGAATATGTATATCCTTACAAATTACAAAATTCCCTTTTTATTTTTATTCTCTTCTGGCATTAATCTTTCTTAACCAAATGAATGAGTTTTAAGCACATGAAATGTCATCACTAAAATATATGTACATATATACATGCTAATATATATACACATGTGCACACACACACGCACACACACGCACCGTATTGGAAATCAATCTAAGAACAGCCCCCATATCTATTTGGGCTTAATTTCACTCTCAGGTTAGCACTGAAGCAACTGATTAGCATAAGGTGCAATATGTTGCAATTGAACATTTAAATGTGTTTAGGAAACTGATGGCATCACAAGAAAAGGCTAAATCAAGATCTGCATATCATACCTTTTGTCCCTTTTTTTCTACATTTTCATGTAAAAGATGTCTTTTTCTCCTGAGGTTCCTTTTGAAATATCTTTTCTTTATGCTTCTCAGTAGCTGAACAGATTAACTAGTTTGCTGCCTAAGTACAGTTACTGCTGAGAGGGCCTTATCTCCAGCCTAACACTGAATATGTTCCTCATTTTGATTTCAGACCCCTGGATCCCCTCTGTATGTATTAATAGGGAATTTGGATGGTTGAAAATTTTCTGATACGGTATTTAGAAATTGTGTGTCTTTAGAAGAACTTGTAAAGAGGGGCGCCTGTGTGGCTCAGTCGGTTGAGCATCCAGCTCTTGGTTTTGCTCAGGCCTTATCTCAGAGTCCCGAGATTGAACCCCATGTCAGGCTCTTTGTTCAGCGGGGAATCTGTTTGGGATTCACTGCCCCCCTCTCCCTCTGCTCCTTCCCCCATGCTCTTAAATAAATAAATAAATAAAATATTTTTTTCAAAAAACAGAACACATAAAGACTTCGCAGGGAAAAATGAAGAAATATTTTTGGAGAGGCTTTATTGTTTTGTTTTGTTTTTTTTCCTATTCAAAACAGAGCAAAGTATGACCTGAACGATATTTAGCTCTGATGTCAGTCTTACCTGGTTTCGTGATGTCCCTCATTTTCATTCACATACATTCATCTGCAGCATTCTGAGATTTCCCAAAGGAGAAGTCATATTATCAAATTAAATCCATCATGTTATTATGTCTATTTGTCAAGGTAGATGCTGCAACCAGGGATTTTTAAGGAAGATAGAATCCACCCCCAACATGGAACCCAGTGCAGAGCTCGAACTCACAACCTCAACTCAGACTGGAGCTGAGATCAGGAGTCAGACACTTAACTGACTGAGCCACCCAGCCACCTAGAGAAAGTATTAAGCATAGATTGATTTCTTATTTCGATAATCCTTTAATTTCAGCATACTACTTTCAAATGATCTTAGTGTTTTTTTTTCCAGAATTCTGTGTTGCCTAGACCAAGACAAACGTTGTTTCAGCAAATATATTTATCGTTCCCCAATAAAAAACCTGATACCCACAAAATCAACCAAAAGAAAAATTTCCTTCAAGTTTCTGATTTTTTTTGATCAACCAAGGTTAGAATCTGCTTTTGTATCACACCAAACTTCATAGTTCTTTTTTTATTTTATTTATTGTTTGTTTGTTGACAATGTAAACAAGAGATTTTAAGTAGCAAGATGTACCAGAAAGTTTTCTGATTTTGGAGTCAACCTTGTTTGATTACCTTGGGCAACATAGTTTCTAAAAATCTCCTTTCATCTTCTTTTAGATCAAAATAAAAATAACTCACTTTAAAGGGGAATATTAGCAGCACCTGGCTGGCTCAGTTGGTAGAACATGCAACTCTTGGTCTCTGGATTGTGAGTTCGAGCCCCATGTTGGCTGTACCAATTACTTAAAAAGAAAATCTTAAAAAAATAAATAAAGGTGAATATTAATAAAAGAATGTAAGTTAAGAGACTGGGTTCTAATAAGTACTTAATAAATACTATTCCCTTTCTTTTAAACAATGATGAATTGTCTTTAAAAAAAAAAGATTACACTAGTGACTATGTTAAATACAAGTATAATGTTGCCATAAATTATTTGTAAAATAAAAGTAGCATATGAGTACATATATTTTATTTTTTTATGCCTTGCCTTTGAGTTTATTAATTCATGTCTTTAGAGTTAGGACAAATAAATATACCCTAGGGAATTAAGAGATGTTTCTTTCCCTCAATAGCAAATAGTCTTTAAACGGGACTCTTATAGAAAGAGTCTTACAATAAAGCATCTGCACACTTTGAGGATTCTAAAATTTGCTGTTGTAATTATGAGAGAAAACATATAATAAAAATGTCCTGTTGGTCATTGGAATTAAAAATGTTTCCAGCAGTAAAAGAACCATGAGAAGCTTATTTAAGAAGAAATATGTCAGGGAAGGATCTTCCATGACCTTCTTATTCTTGTCCCTCACAATCTCAGCTGGAACATTTGTCACTCAGACAGTAGACACATGGTCAACAGCTGGCCTGATGTTCTGTGAACTCCTGGAATTTTCTTACTTGGTTTTGGCTGGCAGCACCAGCCTAGTGAAATTCAGGACGGCTACAGTGACTGGGGAGGTCTAAAAGTTTTCTCCATTTGTCTGACCCTCTGGGGAATGAATTCTTTGGAACCTGGAGCAAACCAAGCTTTTCTACTGTCAAAGAGGCATCTGTGTTACCAAACTAAATTCAGCATAGATGTGGCTGGACAAGGAAAGCCTCCCTGCTTCGAATTCTTGAGTTCTCCTTTATACTTACATTTCACATCTGGTAGCAGATTGGAAGATTTTCGACCCTTACGATTGTCACTTTTTCTGGAAAAAGGAACTATTAACCACCTAATTCAAACTAATATTATCACATTATACAGAATTAATGAGATGCTGTAATCGCCGACATTGTTTACCTGCTACTTTGGGAGTATATTTCAAAGGCATATGAATTAGCCATCTCTGGCTTTATAATTAGCGTGTGACAACTTTAATTCCAATGGCATGTTTAATCAACAGTAACAGATGGAAATGTGCCTGGTGGTAACTCATCCCCTTCACAGCTCCTGATAGCAGGTTTATCCCACTGGCTCTGAGTTATAAGCTGTTTAGCATAGTAAGTGCTAAATTACTGGTAATATTCTCTTTCTTTTTTGGACTATCAGAGTTTCAATACATGAAAGTAATTTTAATCACCAACATATATCGAGTACTTATTACATACCGCTATTTTTGTTTTTTGTTTTTAACTTAATGAAGCCTTCAAACAACCACTCCAATTTTAATATTCCCATTTTATAGTTGAGGGAATTGAGCTCAGAAAAACACAGTGACTTGTCAGTATTGCACGGCTTGCAAGCAGAAGGGCCCAAAGTCCAAAGCCAGCTCTTCAGGTCCCAGCATCCGTGCTGATAGCTCCTACGATCCCGCTGGTGTTCTGCAGTAGGAGGCTGCTCACTATAGCATTTTGGGAGTCTGCTAACAAAACTGTTACTTTGTGGATCCTATGATTAATTTCCTCCTCACCGGGTCCAGCCATAATCAGTGAAGACAGAAGCTGTGTGCTCGGTTCTTTATTCCATAAACATGTTAACTCAGAGTCAGTCACTATGCAGTTTGGACTCACCATTATCTATCTCAGACAGCAGCTCCAGGCTACTTTCAGGGAACCCTCTCAGTGATGTTCTTTCTACTGGCCCCAGGTTCACTGGATGTCGCTTGCCCAAGTCTTCCATAAATAGAGCAGTTCATGACTTTATGCCAGCCCCCATAAGCCAGTCCCATCTACGATTTTGCCACTGCAGCAGAAAAATGATTTAGCAGGCTCGGATCACCATCTTAAAGAAACTTCCAGATATAAGATACTAAACATGCAGGGAAGGGATGTCCATGTTTAGGAATTTGGAGTACTTTGCTCTCTCCTGTCCAAAGCACACATTTTCCTCCTCTCTACCTCAAAGGACAGAAGACATCAAACATATCTAGGCTAACACCAGCGCTTCCTAAATATTGAGATTATTTGAGGAAGCTAAACAATAATTTCAGCAAATGTGTCCAAATCCCCATCAGTTACTCAGAATCTCTAGGGGCCTGCACATCCGTCCTTGTGAAAACCTTGCGTGGAATTCTGAAGAGCGGGGGTTCATAGGCATCGCTGTAGATGTGCAAATGCAGAGCTTCTGTAAAGCTTTTCTAAGGAAAAAAGTTGTGTGCTTACATTAAATCCTAAAACTTGTGGGTAAATTGCCGGTAACAGTCATTTCTTCGGCACAAAAAGTGTAATCTGCAAAGGTTCTGGCCCCAACAATAGCGCCGAGGTGTTTCGTGGCCTCGAATTTGGAATGTGTTGTTGTTAGAGAAATGACAGCTGTGATGTGATCAGAACTGATACTACTTTCATTTCTTTGTAATTAACCCCAGCAAAGACCTTTATTTGTTTTGGAAATAGAAGTATCTAGCTGCCAAACATGGTTTAATAGCCTTAGAATTAGAAAAGAGTAAATTGGGTTTTTTTCCCTCTTTTGTTCCTCAATGATCGAAAGCTTTTTCTCCTTCACTTGGTTAATAAAGAGCAATTCTAAGAGGCTGTGGTCCCTTCCCTGATCTTTATACCCTCGGTGAAATTCTTTACAACAAAGATGCACAGGCACACACACACACATGTTGTATCAATGTTAGCATGGGAGGGAATTTAGAGATCTTTGATTTACAAATAGGGAAATGTGTATTTTCTTTTGAATAGCTTGATTCACTTACAGACATGTACAGAATATTAATTTTATACGTTAGACTTAAATAATTCATTCATCACATATATGTTGATAATACAACCAAAATGTAATTTTTTTTGAAAAATTTTTTTAAAGATTTTTTATTTTTATTTATTAGAGAGAGAGAGACTGAGAATGAGAGGGGAGAAGAAGGTCAGAGGGAGAAGCAGACCCCCCGCAGAGCCGGGAGTCCGGTATGGGACTCGATTCCGGGACTCCGGGATCATGACCTGAGCCGAAGGCAGTCGCTTAACCAACTGAGCCACCCAGGCGCCCCCAAAATGTAATTTTTAAAGTACCTGTGATCTCCCTAAATTTGAACGATGAAACTATCCTTTACATTACTCAGTGGCCTGTGGGCTAAAGTAGACTACAAGCTAAGATTATCGAGTAATTAATTCATCTTAAATAAAGTAAAAGGCATTATAAAGTCACGATTTTACACTGTGTATTCAATAATTAAGTAAAAACAATGAGACATAAAAACTAATTCTAGGGGCGCCTGGGTGGCTAAGTGGGTTAAAGCCTCTGCCTTCGGCTCAGGTCATGATCTCAGGGTCCTGGGATCGAGCCCCGCATCGGGCTCCCTGCTCAGCGGGGAGCTTGCTTCCCCCTCTCTCTCTGCTGCCTCTCTGCCTACTTGTGATCTCTCTCTGTCAAATAAATAAAATCTTTAAAAAAAAAAAACAAAAACAAAAAATTAATTCTACCTGGATATGTGAGATGATACTGCCTGTGCATTTTCTTACCACAAGAAACTAAAACTTTTATAAAGTTAAAGTGGGGAAAAATCAGTTAAATATAACAATAGTCTGAATCAACATGATTCCCATAGTTTGTCATTCTTTTAAAGAATGAAGAGATGCCTTGATGTGGATCCTTCGATTCTGCCCCCACCCCAAACCACCCTAATGTGTGTTGCGCCTGCCCAGGGCTCTGCACATAGAAAGGCTCATGCTTGGTTTACACTCTTCTGTCATGGTTTTGAAATTTTTAATAATTATGAACAAGAGTCTTATATTTTTATTTTACAGAGACCTTGCTAATCATGTAGCCATACTTCTCTACCTCTCCTCTTCACTCCGTAACTGCCAAATTTATGCCCCAAATGTCTCCAACGTTTCCTGACTCTGCTCAGCCCTTGATGGCAAAACTTGACCCTGACTCTCCCAGGACAAAGCTGACACTAATTTTCTCTTGCTCTGTGTTCCTCACCAATCCCAATGTTCTCAACACCTCCACAACCTCAGGAAACCTGAGGACACATTCCAGTAGTATGGCCATAGCCTGTGATAATATGCTGGGGTCCCTAACCCTAACCCTAACCCTCATCACCTATCCTAGCCACTGGAAGGCATCAGTTGAAATCCGAAAGTTATTTTTTATACTCAGCACACCCATTCTATGCAAAATGCAGAAAACAAAGACCTATACATATTTGTTGTATCTCCGCCTTCCTTTTCCATGCTTTACACATCACATTTAATCTTTACAGTTAGTCTTAGTTCTTTGACAACACACTAAGAAGCCATCAATGCCTGAGAATAACTATCCTGTTCCTACTGATCCTACTAGCTTTAGGTTCAGAAGATGACATGTTCTTGATATTTCTTCAAATTCTAGTCTCATACTCCATTTTTAATCTTACTATATAGAGATGGCACACATATGTAAAGTCATTCTAATGGTTAAAATTTGTTGTTGTTTTTTTCTATGAAAAGAAGCATATTTTCCCCTGTTAAAAAAAATAATTTCTTAGAAGCCAACCAGCTCATTGGATTTGGGTGAAGTATCTTCACCCTAACAAAATTGTTGACTTGATCAACGCACACACACACACCCACACACTATAAATTTGCCAACTGAGAAATTAATGGAGCCTACATTCAAGATGTTTAGTTGTTTTCAGCCATGCTGGCAAATTGAGCTATCAAGGAAAGAATTGCAAACAAGAAAATCATACCACAGCCATTTTATTAATATAAAAGAACACTTCAATATGTGAATAGTACAAGTTCAAAAACAGTTTGTAAATGTTTTCTCAAGGAAACAATTTGAATCCCACCAAAATGAATGTAAGAAATGAGAGCCAATGGCAGAGGATACAGAGGTTCTGGAAGTAATATCCAGGCTGTAAGTGTGTTTCTATATCTCTGACGCTGCATTCAAAACGAAATTCACTATCCTCAAAATGATTGGCTTTTATTTTTTCTTGGACTATACATACTCTTGTGTTTTTTATTCACCAAGCTACATATCTCATAATATGTATACATATTATAAACAATAACTCTTATCTCTTCTAGTTTTACTGAAGATTTTGAAATAATAATCTTTATGCAAATAATTGTGTATGTGTTTGTCTGAAATAATATTGTGATCTGCAGAGTGGGTTTCTATGATAAAAAAACTCCTCAATTACACATTTTCTAGAATTTCTACTCAAATGTGTGGATTTCCCAAGTGTTCATCTATTCAAACACTCAGACGCATTATGAAAGTATTTATTACTAAGACGGCCTTATTAAATGATTCAAACAAGTCAAAGTCAGTTTAAAGATGGCCCTTGAGCACTTCACATTGGTGTTATCAGGGTACATAGGACAATTCTCTGGAGAAAGACATTCCCTTATCCTCATGTTACAGTCATGGTCTGTAGCTCCCAAATTCACAGTTGCCAGTCAGACTCTGGTTATAGGGACAATAAATAATAAGACCCCGAGCAGTATTTTAATGACAAGCTTTGGTTAATTTTTAATTGATATGTTCCTTCTACGTGGGTACACAATCAAGGATATGGTCAATCTGACTAACTTGCTTAACTATCATTTAGCAAATTGATTAAAAGCTATATTTGAATATTGAAACTTGGCTAGAGGGATAGTTTAATAAGCCATGCATGGTTAGATGTGGAAGAATGTACCAGAAATGATAGTAAAAGATATTTACTTTTTGTGGGCTATTTGTTGGTAGATAAATATGTGTTCATTTATTTTTAAGACCTTTGTGAAAACGAGCTCGGCTTAGTGTGACATGACTTTTCCTTTAAATGAATTTGATAAAGAGAAACAATAGGAGTTAACTGTGAATATAATGCAATCACTAGATGTATCTGAGCAATTAATATAACAATCTAACCTTGATTATATAAAAATGGCATCTCACCAACTATACCATTTTTGCTCATGTAGGAGTATTTTCATCCAAGGAAATAAATAGGGCTACCATTAAGACTAAGCAGCTTTCCAAGTGTCATAATCTGTGACACTGGTATACCTCTCTTTTTAAAAATAACACCACCATTACCTAGCAGTAAACTAATCAGTCATAGCCCCTTTGTAGATTGGAGACTTGGGAATTTTGAAAAGCAATTCATTAAAATTAAATTCCCAAGAGAAAAGGTTCATGCTTCTACTACCTTACTTAGAGTATGACATTTCCTTGGTGGTAGAGTATTGTGGTGGTAGAGTATTCTTTGGGGAGGATTCGCATTGGAGGGATGGTTTAAATTTGTATGCTAGTGTGATGAATATGAAAATGATCAAGCAATGCAATTCTACTCTTTAAATATATACATTTATATACCATGGACTCTGCATATATTATTTTCTTTGTAGTCACTAACTTCCGTAAGTTTAAGCACATACACATAAATACACACATGCAGAAAAACAAGGAATTAAATTAATTAGGCAGGTTCTACTTTTCTATATGCTCACCTATATATATATATGTATGTGTATATATATATATGTATGTATATGTATATATGTACATACATATATATATATTCACAAAGAAGATGAGAAGAATTGCCTGGAGTAATTTCTAGACTCATTTGTGTCCCATGCATCTTGCTTGATTTTATTATTATCCTCATAACATGTAGTAAAAATAATCCAACATGCATTAATGTTAGTGAATAATTACAAGGCAGCCTGACAACTCTATAATTTCTTGGTAATGAAGAATAAAAACAATGAAAGCAGCAGAAAAACAGAGGAATTTGAAAATAGTCTCTTTCTGATAAAACGTGGGCACTTTGTGGTTTTATACAGATTCAAATTCACTACACTTATTGATTCCCTGTTGCTTTTGGGAACTGTGGATATTCAGAGTTGAATATTCCTCAATGAGCTTATGATCAATTAAATGATACTATATAATTTAAAATTGGCTAAAAGGTTGGCATTATAGATACAGTGTAAACTATTAGGCTATGGGGAATTAGAAGTAGGAACAAGGAAAATTCCTTGGAAGGACGTGATGGTTTGGCTTTTCTTGCAAGGCAAGTAGAATAAAATAGCTTGAGGATACACGGGTGTCAGTGGATCATGATGAAATTATTTAATATTGGTTTTATCAGCTAGACTCTAAGGTATCTAAGCTCAGGATGAGTATCAGGCTTACCCCCTCCTGTTGTTTCAGTGGCTGGCAAAGAGTAGGTGTTTAATAATGTCTGTTGAATGGATAAATAAAATACAACAGCCCCCATTTTTGTGTCAAAAGTTGAGATAGAGATTCAGTAAAGAATTATTCTACCAATAGCAAAATTTGGCCAAAGCTCTGTTATTTATGGAATAAAAAGTTTAGAGCTTTGGCTGCTAGAGATTAAATTAAGTATATGGTGCTATTAGTATAAATAGGACAAAGTTTGTCTTGAGTGACAGGATAAAAATGTAAGCTTAAGACATGTTGAATTTAGAGATCCAGAATATCATATGTGACAAACCATCAGGTCAGTAGTTCAAAATACAGAGGTGGATATGAGAAGAGATATTTAAGCTTTAATCCACAGATTTCTGTAACTTCACCTACATAGACAGATAGATACATAGGTAGAGAGATAGAGACAGAGTTGTAAGTATAGATTCATATTTAGAGGTTGGTTCAGATGTAAATACAGATTTTTATACATTTAGATGTATATAGCCCATAAGGTTTAGAAGTCATGTGGAAAGAGGTAGTAATTAGACCTACAGGCATAAATAAGATTTCTCAGTAATATAAATTATTTAGAATAAAATCTATAATAAATTAGAATAAAATAAAAATTAGAACAAAACATATAATTTTAATATATGCATTAATTTTAATAATCAATATTTAAATATGTGTAAGTCAAAACATCAAAGGAACATATAAATATGTTATAATCTTATAGAATTAAATACATTTTGGTTATTTTTTGAAATGATGTTTATTTTGCTTAAATCTAGACCAAAAAGCTAATATAGGGGATAAAAGCAGAAACTCATTTTCTCCTAACAGTAGCGGTTGAGATTTAAAATCACCAGTCATGTGATTTATTGATCCAAGTTTCATTCAAATTGTCTTGGGCCTGCCATATTGGCAAAATATGTGATGTTTTAATTACTTTTTTTCCCCTCTTTATTCAGTAACTGTCCTTATTAAATGATCTCTTACATAAAGAAGACTCCAGCAAGCCAGAGAATAATATTGCTTTCAATAATAAATCTATTCATATATTATAAAATCCTACTTCAGGGCATAAAAGAAGACTTTAAAAAATAGTAAATGCTCTCTTCTTCAGGAATAGAATATTTACTATTTAAAATCATTGTGTTTATATCAAATTAATCTGTAAATGAAATTCAACTGAAATCAAGTTCCCGAAGTGTTTTCCAATTTTTGTAACTAGTCAAATAGTTCTAAAGCTTTGTAGTATAAAAATATTAACACCGCAAGTTGACATATAGAGAGGGCTTTGCCCTATCATGTATAAAGCATGTTCTTAGTAAGTTACTATTGAATGAATAAATGAAAGAATGAATGAAAGGAAAAGCTGGAAGAGTTGCAAGAGGGTAAAAAGGAACCCTCTGAGATACAGTGCAAAGGGAAGACCTAAAAATCAGGGTGGAGCAGATATTGAGAAAAATCGACAGTATGTCTCCCACAGTAAACATGAGGTGTCATTGGAAAAATTTGAAGAATGTGGGGTAACCTGAGGGTAACCATAGCAATATCAAGTCCCAAATCTAACCCAACACCTAAATAAATTAAACCAAGTCCCAATAACAAACACAAAACAGGTAGAAAAGCATGTCCACTTTTAGGCCTAAAATCTATTTACCTCTGTCACTACTGTCCTACATGAGAGGTCTGGGTTTAAAGAATAAAAATTATAAAGCATAAGGAAAGACAAAATAATAATTTAAGAAAAACATACTGCCAAGAGACAAAGCAATCAGCTAAGTATGACTCACATATTACATAGATGTTGAGACTATTTGACAAGAAATGTAAAATAAATGATTAATAATTTAAAGAGAGTGAAAAGGTAGACATAAGACAAGATCAAATGGGAAATTTCAGGGAGATATCAAAGCTATATGAACGAATTGAATGGAAATGAGAAAAAAAGGAAACACAGTAATGTACATAATAGAATATCTTCAGTGGGCTCATTGGTGGACTCCACTCAGACAAGGAAAGAATGAGTCAACTTGTAGAGAGGTCAATGGAAACAAAGCCACTAGGAAAACAAAGAAAAAAAAAGATAAGAGAGCATCCAAGGGCTATGGTACAATATAAAGTAGTCTAATATGTTCATTGATGTAGGAAACAAAGGTAAAAGAAAAATTAAATTTCCTTACTACCTACAGCCCACTGATAAGTCCTTGAAACAGGTAGAGTGACATTCCTTTAGGAACTCAGTTGTCTTTAAGTTAATACTTTGTAAAGGGCAAAAGGCAATCCTAACCCAACTCCTAGGATTCTGTAAATCTACTTTAACATTTAAAAATTCCTTGGGAAACCTCCTTTATCTCTGGCCCCCAAGATATATGTTGGCAGTCATCCCCCAAGCATATGATCCACTAATATACATCTAAAGGGTCTCATGACTAAGGTTTTATTAGACAGTAATAAATGACTTTTCCCAACAATACCTAGCCTCCTCAAGGTCCTGGAAACCTTGCTTCCAAAATTTCTTAGGGACCTATACTATCCCTACCCCCCTCCCAACTTGAAAGTATATAATGACCCGAGTGCAGCTCTTTCTGCCTACAGGTCCCATCCCTGTGCTTTAATAAAATTACCTTTTGCACCAAAGACATCTCAAGAATTCTTTCTTGGCCATTAACTTTAAACTCCAACATATTTCCTACATCGTTCATGATTACAATACTAGAAATGAGAAGACAGAGAAATTGACAGAAGAAACATTTGAAAAAAAAAATGGAGAGAAAGAATATTCTAAAAAATACAGCCAGACACTAAATCACAGATCCAAGAAGCTTAAAGAGCAGAAAGCAAACGAACAGTTATTTTTTTGTAAGTTTTTATAACTTTAACAGAAGATATCCCAGTTATAAACCTGTTCTTTTTATGGCAGCCCCAGAAGCAACTTCTTTGGCCTTTGATGCTATGGCTAACAGGATGCAGATTATACTTTTCAGGCCCCCTTGACAGCTGGCTTCTTGTTAGTTTCTGCCAATAAGAGGCACAGATGGGTGATCAGTTGGCATGAGTGTGGGAGAAACCACTTTCTCATTCTGTGTCTGGCAGCATTTCTAGATGTGTGCATCTGTTAAGATTTTCTAGCTTTAACCACAAGACTCAACTTATTCTGTTCCAGCAAGTGATAACTCACTCCTGCCCCTTCCAGTACTGGCCATGTGCCCCCATTCCTCAGTCTTCGAAGGCAATGAAACTTCCTCTCACTTTAGTTCACCAAGCTGGGTTGCAGGGACAAATGGCTGATGCTTATTGCAGATACTAACTTCTGAGCTAATTCATTGCTCCCTTTTCTTTCTCTGCATTTCCAATACACACAACTAGTTTTCTTTACAGTGGCGTTAGTTTTTCTGACAGGACGATAACTAATAAAGAAGAAAAGATGTACGAGGGTACAAGGTATCTCCCTGCTCTTGTTTGTTCAATGATATATTGTTAAAACTAAGTCCAAATATGCATAATCTTACAAATCTCAGAGCAAGAGGCAAATAAAATTAATCATGTGTTGTAATATAAACATAGGCTTCTATTGACAAAGAGATATTATTCAAAATACCTAAACCACTAAAAACATACTATCTTTAATATATGTTTACAAAAAAGCACCCAAGTATCCACTTTCCTGTCTGAGATGGACTCCCAAACTGACCAGTGGAAAATGCCCTGTGATAAGCCTCTAGAGACTCACCTTAGGAAATTCAAGGAAACTAGTTCTGACTGAGTCTATTATTTTTCCAAAGTCTACATGCATATTTGATTTGATTTAACTCTACAACTTCACATATTTATTAAAGAATATATTCTAATCCTTTTTTATAGTGATGAAGGGTGATTAAGTGGCTCTTTTCAGTGTGAACCAAGCTCTGTTAAGACTTCAAATTCCATGCTGTTTCTATTATACCATTAATTTTTTTTTAATTCGTTGATTTTTTAAAATTCATTTTCTGTAACTCTTTTAGCTTTGGAAAACCTTTCTCCAGACAAGGAATATCGAAAGATAGTATAAGACACACAAAATAAGCTATAAGATCTGGAACTGCTCTTTAAATATGGTAACCAGTAGCCACATGTAGCTATTTAAATTTGAATTAAAGAGCATTAGGTAAAATTAGAAATGTTATTTCCTGATTAGCACTAACCAAATTTCAAGTCCTCAATAGCCACATGTGGCTCATGATTATAATATTCGCTAGCAGAGCTGTAGAACTTTTCTATCATCTTAGAAATGCTATTAAACAACATTTATTTACAATATAAGATATTTACCAAGGGAAAGTAAGCACATCCTGTATGCTGTCTGGAATTAATTCTATGTCATTTCCAGCGATGCTCTTTAATACATTGCAAGGGCATGTCATAGAATTTCTGAAATGAGTTTCCAAGTGATAAAGTAAAAAGAATAAGCTCTTCAGGCCAAATGCCCACAAAACTTAAAATCCAATATTGTATCAAGATTTCTTGAGCATATCAACAAATACACAAATGGAGTGGTCAGGATTCAGGTACCATTTCTCAAATTGGAAACAATGAATACAATTCAGAAAAAAAAGATTAATGCACATAGGAAGTTGTTGCCTAGAATCTCTGAAATGAATTTCAATTCGTTGCCTTAATGAAATCGGAATAAATCATCAAAATCACTTTAATGAAGAAAGAGTAGGACAGCTATTTGTTAAGAAGGTCAAAACTCATCTTCAAACATGGCATGTTGACACCACACCTAAGAAAGAAAATCACACTGAATGGTGCTTAAAAAAGATCAACTCAACACAAACCAAGAAAAGCTGTCTTCTTTCTCTGGCAATAAGCAACACTATATGGATAAACAGCAATAGGAGAAATGGGAAAATTATTAGTTGTACCCAAGTTAATGAAAGCAGTACCAAGAGTGACGAAAATGACCACTGTCACTCACAAAGTCATTTGCACAGTGCCAAGCAAGTGACACTATTACCTCCTCCAAGATAGGAGCTCCCCGCACCCCCTTGCCCTGCCTGGTGTGGAATATAGAGAAGAGCTTAACAATGCCTACCACCAAGAGGGGCAATAGTTCTGGGGGAGGAGTAGGAGGTTCAAATTTTGACTGATTCCAGGAATTCAGCTAGTTAGTTATCAAACCACTCTGAATACCTACAAACTCAACAGAAGACCAAAGAGAAGAAAAGCAGCAATTCTAGGAACAGAAGCAACCACGTTCTGGAAGGTAGGATGGGTGGAGAAGTGAATCCAAGGCAATATACGGGAAGATAGACCATGGGGGGAGGGGCAGCTCCCTGCAAGTGGTAGAGCAGTGGAGCAAAAATTCAGAACTTTTAGAAGTCTGCTCCTCTGAGGGACATCGCTCCAAAGGCTAAGCGAGGGGTGGAGCCCTCACAGGAACAGTGTGTCTCAGGACCCGTGGGGTCACAGAAAGACCAGGGGTGTAGAGTGTGGCAGAGCTCCCAGGTATCAAAGTGGGGAAGCTGGGTACAGAGACAGAACCAAGGAGTGGGGCTCTCAGCTCAGGGTTACCTTAAACTGTGATCCAAGGCACAGTCGGGCCACTGCTCTTCGAGCAGGGGCCCCACAAGGGGCAGATCTAGAGAGACCCCCTCCTTCCTCCTCCAAGAGGAGTGGTGTGGGAGCGCGCTGCAGGAATCTGCTGGGTTTGGAGACTCCAAACAGGTTGTGCACCAGGGATAGAAATGCTCAGTCACAGGCCTGCTGAGCTCAGAGTGTGGCCGGAGACCAGGGAGACAGGAGGGACTGACTGCTTTTCTCCGAGGGCGCACTAAGGAGTGGGCCCCAAGGTCTCTGCTCCTATGGGACCCGAGATTGGGAGGCCGCCATCTTCATTCTCCTCCAAAGCGGTACGGAAAGTATTCAGGGAACAAAATCTCCCAAGAGCAAACCCAGCAGATTACTTAGCCTGGCCTCTGGCAAGGGCGGTGCAATTCCACCTCAGGCAAAGACATTTGATAATCACTGCTACAGGCCCTTCCCCCAGAAAATTAGCAAGAACATCCAGCCAAGACCAAGTTCACCTATCATTGAGAACTGCAGAACTCTATAGCTGGGGGAATGCAACACATAGAATTCATGGCTCTTTTCCCATGATTCTTTAGTCTTTCAAAGTTAAATTTTTAAAATTTTTTTTCTTACTCTATTTTAAAAATTTTTTTCCTCTTTCCTATTTTAACCTTTTAAAACTATTTTGTCTTATCAATACCTTTTGAAAAATCTTTTTTAATTTTGATTTTTATAGCCATATTCTATCCTTTTATTATATTTAATCTTATTTTTAGTATACATATAGGTTTTTCTTTCTTTAAAATTTTGGGATACAGTTTCTTTTTTTTTTTAGTTTTATTTTTTCAGTGTTCTGAGATTCATTGTTTATGCACCATATCCAGTGCTCCATGCAATACGTGCCTTCCTTAATACCCACCGCCAGGCTCACCCAACCCCTCACCCCCTCCCCTCCAAAACCTTCAATTTTTTGCTCAAAGTCCACAGTCTCTCATGATTCATCTCCCCTTCTCAAATTTAATAAATTTAAAAAATAATCTGGCAAATAACAGAGTTATGATTTGAACTGAAATCTGATTCCAAATTGCTTCTTTCAAAATAATGTGGCAATTTCCACCAAGAGCCACAGTCTGCTATTGCAGCTATAGAAAGAACAGACAGCTCACCTGGGACAAAGTAGCAAATTCAGAGACTCAGTCACACTGGCTGAGCTGACATCTGAATTGTTTCTGGTTAGGAGATGGAGACTCAAGGACTAAAATGAGTGTTTGAGCAAATAATGTGGGAGTGGTAACAAAGGCCAAAATAGAAAAAGCAAAACTTTTTTCTGGTTGAAGGGGTAAAACATAAGACTCAGGCTTTGTAGATAAGGCGGTGGCTAGTGGCGAAGATGAAGAAGCAGAGGGCAATGTATTAAAAAAGAACAAAGTGAGAAAATCTAAGGTTAATTAAGATTCACAGACTTCTCTGCAGAAGCTTTGTGTTCGCTGCACATATGTTGTGATTGTGGATTCATGAGTGGAAAAGGCAGATTTAGAACAATACAATTCATAAGTAAATGAACATTGAGAAAAATTGTTTTCCAGATTCAATTAATTGAATGGGCTTAGGTTATCATGCATGTGAAATTTTTATTCAAAAATTAGCATGTCTTTTTGAAGAGCTAGATAGAGAACCATTTCATAGATTCCTTTTGCAAAGTGGTAATGTTTTCTGAACAAACCAAATTCTCTCTCTCTCTGAAAAATCTAAGAAAATATGATTTATTAACTTATTCAATTTTTTTAGTGCAAGATAAATGAGTTTCTTGAAATGAGCAAATATAATACCTGCAACTGAGAGGATTTCATGAAAAATTTGTGACATATAGGCTTTCAAAATTATAGACAAAACATTCCTGAAATTTGAAACTACATGCTATTTCCTTGATAAGCAACATGATTCAATAATCTACTCTTACGTTAGCAGAAGGTTTGTACCAGTGAATTTTAAAAATTCATCACAACTTTTTACCAGTGAAAAATACTAAAACATGGAGTGCTTTTCATCAGGCATCACAGTTAGTTTAAGTTTATTTTCTCAGAAGGAAGACGTATGTGAACTGAAGGATTTATGAAGTTGAGAAGACTGAAATGACTAGAACAGACATTTGACCCCTCACCCAATACATCCTAAATCATCACTTCTGTTTGGGAGTTAGCAACTTATCTTTTCAAATGCCCAGGTTAACATCTAGCCATCTTCACATTAAGAAAAATTGGGAGGTTGGCATGGCAACAGAGTGAAATGTATAGGACACAAAAGCGACTCAGCAAAACACAGATCTGAAATTACTCTGACCAGCAGAGGTTACTGAAAACTAGCTTCCTTGGCAGTTTCTTTCTATGCTAAGCCAGTTTTTAAACTTGTGGGACTCAGAGTATATATACTTTGGGTTCATTTTGAGAGTACTGCTTGGTAGTTTTAAGTTATTTTTGTGTCCAAGTGGTACAGATAATTATGTATTTAGTAAATATGCAATAAAAACTATTTCTTGTCATGCTATAGAGTAGTTAAAAAGAGTCCATTTGAGATGATGTGGCTAGAGTAGAAAAAGTGTAAGATGAATAAAAATGGCCCACCTGTCTTGTGTGGGGAAAGAATAAGCATCAGCCCATGTGGAATAATTTGAGAGTTGATAAATGGGTTTCTCTAGTCCTCTTTTATTCACTATGGTGACTAAAATTCTAAGCATTCAGAATCATGGACTCAGAGAATTATGTATTTTCAGTGACCTTAGATGTCCATTAATCCACCTCTGTCATTGTAACAGTGAGAAAATGGAGACCCAGAAAAGTGAAGTAAATTTGTGTAGGTCATATAACCAATCTTTAGCACAACTAAGCCGTTGATTAAGTATTACCAACTCCTATTATTATATTCTGTAAGTATGTGGCAGTGAAGCAGTTATTTGCTAAAATGAGATCTGCTATACTTTCCCTCCAAAATGATCAGTATCACTAACACTATTCTCTACTCCTTGTTGCCATTCCTTTGTTACAATTCAATTTGATTTAAGTGCATCCTTCTTATGCCTCAAGATCCAACTGAACTTCATCCCGGCTTACTCTATACTTTGTTAAACAACTCAGCTGATCATCTCTGTATGCTTGGTGATGTCTCTCATTTGCTCTCTACTAAACATTGCCAGATGGCATTTCTTGAATTGTCATCTTACAATTTTGTTGACCTGCTCTTATAAATTGACCTTGGCTTCACAATATTGTAAAATACAAGGAGTTAGAGTCTGCGTTTATTATCTTTTTATACTTGCATGCTAAATATGAGAAAATGGATATGTAGAGATATGAAGTTACTATGGTTGCAACACTGAGATTGGATTGAAAAGGACCAAAGTAGATGTAAAAAAGAGCATGACTTAATTTAACCACTTGTTGATATATTTTATATCAACAGGTGACACAGCTAATACAAATCAACATAAATTCTGGGCTGATTAAGGAATTAAATGCAAATGAAACCATAAGAGACACAAATAAAACTATATTCAAACTAAGGAAGTCTTGCTAAGTATAAATGAATCAGGACACAGAATAAAGGAAATTCCTGGTAGATCTAAATGCCTTTTTAAAAAAATTAATAAAAGGTTTCAATTATTACCATAAATAACTTAATTGGGGTCAATATTTGACACATTTGAAATGTAAAATTAGATATCTCTAATGCACAGAAAACCTTAAAAAAGTACAACAAAAAACTAAACATCACAAAAGTATTCAAAAATATAAACAGAAAAGTCATATAATTTAAAAAGATGGTTAATTAATATGGTCAGACATTCAGTCTTACATGTATTAAAAATCACATTAATATACCAATATGTTACTGGTGGGAATAAATTATTACTAATTCCATGAAAGTTGATTTGGCAGAATCTTATCAAAAAGCCTTCAAAATGTTTATACTTTTCTATCTAGTGATTGTACTTCTGTGAATTTCTCCTGAAGAAATAATTAGAGATGTGCACAAAGATTTTAGGACAGTGATATTTATATCAGTATTCTTAGTCATGTTATAAAAATATGAAAAACCACTGTTACAAGATCCATTAAATAAATATGTATGATTAAATTTTATGTTTCATAATCTTTTTTTCTGAGGAATATTTAATGATATGGAAAAAGTAGGATGATATAAATTTGAGTAAATATATTGATTTACAAAATCATAGAGAATATTATCCCAACCGAGTATGTGTGTGTACATTGCTAGTGACTATATTTTTATATTAGTCTATATACTTCCCCCATTTTCTAAACCCATTAAAATTAACATCTTACTTCAATTATGAGGAATAATGATCATTAAAATGTTGTTAAATTGATAAAGAAAAGTAAGTTCTATTCTTAAGAAGTCAGTTCTGTGTTAAGAACAGCAGTATTATTGTTTGCATTTTAACTGCGTTTTTATGTTAGTTCTAGATTAAATGAATTTTGTAGCTTAAGAGGATATTAGAAAAAAACACAATTAGGTGGTCTTAAGAGATAAATTCTTTCATTCTTCCCACTCCTCAATCTAGACTCCATAAAGACCACTTTGGTTTGAATAAATTCTTTTTTTTTTTTAAAGATTTTATTTTTTCTTCTTTTTTTTTTAAGATTTTATTTATTTATTTTGACAGAGAGAGAGAGATCACAAGTAGGCAGAGAGGCAGGCAGAGAGAGAGGGGGGAAGCAGGCTCCCTGCTGAGCAGAGAGCCCGATGCAGGGCTCGATCCCAGGACCCTGAGATCATGACCTGAGCTGAAGGCAGAGGCTTTAAGCCACTGAGCCACCCAGGCGCCCCAATAAATTCTTTATTTATGCAATAACACAATTTATTTTGTTATAACTTTATTTAACAACATTTCTTATATCTTAATGATCTGCATTAGAATTTATATTGACCATACCCTCATCACTTATTCATGTGCAAACAAGTTCTTAAGTTCAGTTACCTTCCTATGTGGTTAGTAACTCCATGTGTTGTTGAACTTCTGCTAGGTTGTCACTAAGAGAACCACTTCTCATCAAGTATTAGGAACAGTTTACTAATTAAATACCAACCCTCGTTTCTGTCCCTAACCCATTAATTTATGTTCCACCTGGAACAAGGATAAGATACAAAGAAAACTGAATCTTTAGGATATCATCAAATAGATTAAACATGTGGAAATGATCCTTTAAGATAATAAAATTGACCCTCACCTGTGAAAGGCAATGTATACTAGACAAATGTAAGGATGTCAAGTTAAATATTTTTCTTTACTTGCCATTTAGTAGCTATATAACCTTAAGTAACTTAATTAAACTTTCTGAGTCTTAATTGGCTCATCCATGAAGTAGGGATAATAGTACCTCCTTCAATGGGATGTTATGAAGATTAAATCTTATAAAAGTTGTAAAGTGTCTAACACAGATATCTGCCGCAGTGCATCTTCATCATTCTGAATTCTTAAACTAGTTATACTTGTGTAATTAGATTGGGGGAAAAAATGATCAAAAAATTTGTGAATAATGGAAAAGTTGTTTTCAGAATATTTGAGAACTTGGTATTTAGATGAATATCAATACTACAGTATAGCATATGTTATATAGAAATTCCCAATTGGTTATAAGTTTTCATCATTTGTCTTTTTGTGGGGAGGGGAAAGTGAGCATTGAAAAATGTGTACTGAAGGAAGCCAGATATTAGATAAACAGGACTCTTGGGCAAATTTCACAAAATGGTGTCACATCCTGACAGGGAAAAACACGATCCCCTGTAGTCTCCATGTGTACATCAGACAAGCTTAGATGCTGCATCAGTATTTTTCTTATCTCTCCATGCCATTTTTAATCATTTGAAATCTACAATATTGAGTTGTACTTTAGATCACAAAGTACAAAATAGAAAATATAAAATACAGACAACCCAGAAAGAGCAGAACCGAAGTCTTATGAAGTGAGATTCGTCTTTGTTATAGGTTTCTGGAAAGCATGCTGTAAATTTTCCCAGTAACTAGCCACTGGAGTCATATTTCCAAGTGGTATTTACAGAGAGAAAGGTAACGGATGGCAGTTAGAGTATACATGAAGGATAACTATTTTGTTATCGCCCCACAATAGAACTATGAGGTAATCATATTGGTAGTACATTTGGGGGGTAATTACAAGCAAGAGCATTAGAACTTCAGGCAGAATATCAGTATGCCATGATTTGTTTTACAGTGGAGAAGGTATGATAAGGTCATGAAGAAAGATAGCTAATTTGCCATGGCAATGGGAAGTGTCAGTTGATGATTGAATGAGTAGAAGGAAGGTGATGTAGGGTCAAATCAACAAAGGTTGTATTGTGTTTCCATGTGATTTGCCCATACCAAAGAAACTTTATCCCAATTGCCTGATGCAAAAGTTACACTTCAGAGCCAGATACAAAAGAAAAATGTGGCCTGAATAAAATTTTAGCTTTTCAGAAAAATGCCAAGATGCATCTTACCATAGGGGAATTTAGAAGGCATTTCACATTTCAAAATATGAGTAGCACATAGATCCACCAAAAAATTGTTATCTGTGGGCTCGGTAATCTGTTAAGTAACTGGAGTGTTGTGTTGTAATTGGAACCACATCGATGAGGCCACTCGACACATAATTACAATTCTTACAGTGTATTCTCTAGCATGTCTCCTGCCTACAAAGACATTAATCTAATATTACTCTATAGTGTGCCATCCCTTTACCTTTTTCCTATACTGTTCCACTGCTTGGCAAACGTTAATCATTCTTCGAGACCCAGTTCATGTGTCATCTCTTCCATGAAGTCTTCCTTTGACATCATCAGGATGAATTAATCACCTTACATGTGTTTCTATAACACCCACCCACACATGTCACTGTGTAGCTCTCCAATTTTCCTGTAACTCTTCAAGGACCAGAATGACCATATTCATCAGTGCTAGCCCAATGCCTACATACTCTTTGACAAATACTGGGTTAATAGTTAAAAGCTACTTAGTAATAAAAATTATTATAAGTTTGAAATGGGCGATCAAATGATTAAGTGGGTAGAATTTTAAAAATCTGAGTTAGAATGATAGACCTCCTCCAAACTCTGGTCAGGCACTAGGAATCACTCTGAGGTCCACTCTTTCTTTCTAAGCACCTGGGAAGGAGTTGTGGATCCAAGCCCTTTGAAGGTTCTAATCATCTCTGAGAAGCTGTAGGTGATAATGAGTATGTCAGAAGACAGGAGAAGAGGAAGGGATGGTCTGGGAAAGATAAATAAGACAAAGGGATGGGAGGAAGGTGATAGAACAAATTTGGGATAAGAAATAAGTCCATCAAAATCTACAATACTATTTCAGGTAAATCTAAATTAAATATAGCCAAATCTTATTAAAATGTTACAATATACACTCTAGGAGATAAGAAGAAGCAATGGAAATAAATAATGCTATTTTTAGAAAGAGGATGATGTGGTATGTGCTAACTCTTGCTTGTTCTTTCAGGAAATGCCCCCTGGTTTTGTCTGTGGTACCAACATAATGACCGATGGCTTATGTCCTTTCTTCTCATGAAGGTAAGTGGTGGAAAGTCCCTGAGATTTGGAGTCAAGTGAGAATTTTATTTTTAGCTCAATATCAAAATGGCTTTAGGAAATTTCCCTATCTTTTTTCATCCTCACAGGAAAAAACTGTCACATTGAGAAATTAATAATATCTAGCCCTCAGAACTATGTGAGGATTCAATGAGATCTTAAGTCAAAGTAGCTGACACAATGCTGACTTGTGTCCCAGACTCAACATTGCCTGCCTTCCTCATTCCCCTGTTTCCTTTCTTTTTGTTTTTCTTCACTCTATTAGAATATGTATGTATGTATGTATGTATGTATGTATTTCATTAGCTTGATATCTGAATATGATTCAGGAAAATGAATGAGTAAATGTGTTGTCTAAAACTTTCTAAAACAAACTTGTTTGAGTTATATTATGAGAAAAAATTTTGGTGCCTCATGAAATGAAGGTAGGCCTACAGAAGGATTTCAGTAAATATGTGTAATTGGTTTTTGATATGGTTTGGTTTAAACAAAACATCAGACATTTGGGGCATATAGAATATGTGCTTGTCGTTACTCATATAACTTCTGTGATGTTGGCTGCTAAGCAGTCCCTTATCAGCCATTTTCTTATTTATATATTTTTTCATACATTTCACTTGGAAGCCTCAAGTTTTAAGGAAGTCTTTTAAACATTTCTGAGACTAAATATATAATAATCTCCTCAAAAGTGTGCTACTTCCAAGTTCTCACAGAAGCATTACAAATTTTTCCTTTCCCCCAGGTTTGACATCGTGCCACCATCTTTGTTTGCTTCCTCTCTTTTTCCCAGTTCTAATTCAATTCCTCTCCTTAATTACTTCCTCTCATTTACCTTTTCTTCTTCAGTCGATGACCATTATTAGCCTCAGCCATCAGCACTTTTTTTTTCATATTTATTCAAACATTTCTTCATTTGTATCAGTTGTCAAATATTTATTGATTATTTATTATATGCCAGATGTTCTTACAGTTGAGGAAGCAACCAAAAATAAGATAGACAAGATTCCTGTGGTCATGGAATCGTACTAGAAGATCAGATTGTGATAGAAGAAGAAGGACATAAGATAATGCCAGATGCTGATACATGCCATCAGAAAATGGGATAGAGAGCAGTTCAGGAGGGAGATGGTGAAGCTATATTATATAGGAAGAACAGGAAAAGTCTTCAAGGACATGAGTTTACAACTGAGACCTGAAGACATGAGGCCAGGAAGAAACCATTAGTCTGGATGAGATTGGAGGTAAGAGATTTGTCCTTCTGGTTCTCTCTAATTACTATAACCTCAGACTGCCTGGAAATCCTGCTTCCCTTCACTCTTCATGACTAATGGTGAAAACCCTGCCACCACTACCACCTCCAGATTCTTGAACTACCTCTTGTGGTTTCCCCACTCTGTATCCATACCTTTAAAGTTACTCACTTTATACATAAAAGCTCCTCAAATTATCTTAATTTGAGCATACCATCTGTTACTTGCTGTCTTCCTTATTGATACAGTAATTTGTACTAAAACGGCCTCAGGAAACAGGCTCTCAAAATTGGATTCTGGTCTTGTGTTAGTCACATATTTCAGGAATGCAGGATAACATCTTGCTGAGTGAGGGAAGAGGTAATGAGACCTAGGTAGGACACAGGTAACCTATGGCACTGTGGTTACTGAAATGATCACTGGTGGTGGCATGAGATGGAATATAGATGGAGAGCGGAAAGCCCTGGGAATTCAAAGATCTGCGTCACTTGGTTGCTACCATTACAATAGTGATTATGATACCACCTGAATTCTCCTGCTATACCTTAAGAATGTACATAGGAGAAAAGAATCTAAGAACCAGGAATACAAATTAAGAACGCATGTGGAAAAACACAAGGCCATGATAGCAATTTCAAATAATTTCCTGTAATGGCAGAACACATATGGCTGAGGTCCAGGCCCTGAATCTGCTTGGAAGAGTACAGAGTTGCAGTGCTATTTGAATCCTCAATCACGCCATGTTTCTCATGCTAAGGTGAGAAGACTAGTGACAAAGGAATGGGACCCTGGCCTATAGAATAAGATCATTTAGACATTTATGGATAAGGATGAAACCTCACATCTCAAAGTATCCTCCTCCTATAAGGAGAGTCCTCCTCAGCCTAAAATCCTGTAACTGACACATAAGCTATCACTGGCAGAAGGCCAGGAAGTTGGTAAAATTCATGGTAGAAAAGATGCTCTTATTTTCAACATAAACCCTGTGATCAACTAGAGAGAGAGGAATGAGAGCAGCTATATTTGCTAAGACTGAATTGTGTCCTTTCTCCGTGATTTCCCTCTATGTGAAAGACTCAGGTCGTATCAAACATTTTAGGTTTTGTGTGAGAGTGTGAATGAACTGCCATTATCTAATGATGATGGGACTTTATACATTCCCTGTGTTAGGGTCACAGGTTTTTACCCTTGTGATACAGGACAAAATGGGAGTTGAGGTATAATTGATATACACTGTGCCAGTAATCTTCCATTTGTCTCTCCAGATCCACTCTCTACCCATCTTTACTCTCCTCATTGCCTTGCAAGGCTGACCTATAAAGACTACATCCATGGTCCCTGTGAAACTTGACTTCAGTTGTATTTGGCCAGTTGAGATCCCAGACAACAGACTGGAGGGAGGAAATTGAGGTCATAATGCTTGTTCTTTCCTTATGAAGATGCCATTAACTGATTCTGTTGATTGACACTGACTACTCTTTTTCAAGGTAGATACTGTATATGGCTCTCTCTCCTTCTTGCCTCCAGCAACTCTACTCATTTTCTTGAGCCAAGGGACAGTGACAGCTCTGCTCCTGCTTCTAGCTTTAGGGTTCCTCTATTTCCACTGCCCTGTTGACTGTGGCCCACCAGTACATTTATAATTAACGCCTTTTAAATATACCTTCCACAATTACGTTAATTTGGTTGTGTCCTCTGTTTCCTGTTAAGACTTTGACTAATGGAGCTGTGTTACATATTAGATAATGTTGAGACTTAAACAAATGATAAGACTAATGGGCTGGGAGTTCTGTTTGTTTCCAGGTAACATTTTTGGCTTGTAATAGCTCCATCTTCTCGGTTAATAGTGTACCACTGACAATAAACGGGGTCTTGGCAATCCCTGCAATTAAATCTTGCTATTCAATTCTTTATCTCCCAAGAAATAAAAGTGTCCTTACAATTAGAATGAGATGGAGGTTAAGAAAAGTAGAGAATAATAAAGACAATAGGTAATGGCAGAGACATAGAAGTTGAAGTTGCACTCACAAAGGTAATACAATAGACAGGGCAGTAGAATGATGGAATAAAGTGTTATATATGGGTAATGATTGTGTTAGGCTGTTACTTCCCAAGGAAAAGAAGTGGGAATAAAGTGATAATGTACATAATTATTGTCTTGCCCCCCACTGCATCTTGGGAGTTTTGGTTAGTTGATCTAACATATAAAGATTCTTCACCATAATTCTGTAAATATACAGAGATACCAATTATTTCTATAATTATTGTATAAAGGTTGTCCAAGATTAAATCATTGAAAACACAACAAATGTAGTTTTGTTCCCAGCAATGAGGGACTAGTTTTAGAGCATCCTTCCATCTGAAAATAAGAATAGAGGTAGCACAAAAGAATAATAAAATATGTTTGAAGTCACTGGAAATCTACCAAGGTGGTCAGTGAGGACTTCTGGTTCTGAGGGCCAAGAGTCCAGACAACTGAGCTTGGTATTTGGAGTCAATCATCCCTCAATTTGAAAGGAGTAGCTGAGATACTAGAAGCTATGAAGAGATTTCAGGAGAATTATAGGGCTGGAAGAACAAGAGCTGGATTCAGGACCAACAAAGGAAGAATGGGCCTAGGAAATACACTGGAATTTCAGTGGGGACTTGGCTCTAACAGATTTGTTTCCCAAGAGTATGGTGAAGCAGAAACTGACAAGCACTTCAAAGGAGCTGGGATCCAGCTCTCAAACACTTTAATTGCTGATTAGATCAAAATTGATACAATAATAGAACAGCCTACAGATTTTTAAATACATAGATACAGACTCATATATGTATGAACAAATAGTTTATGAAAATAATGGCTCTGGAATACCTACAATACAGTAGGTAAAGCATGACATTTTTAAACAAATGATAATGGGTTCATTGAATACCCATGTGAGAAAAAATATTGACTCCTAACTATACTATGGCCTAAAATTAATTCCAGAAAGAGTATGAATCTAAATGTGAAAAATAAAGCAAGAACATTTCTACAAGTAATTTAGGAAAATATCTTTATAACTTTGAATTAAGAGTAGATTTCTTCAAATACCCATGGGATGATGAAGGCAGAGGTTGAGTGATGCATTTACAAGCCAAGAAAAGCCAAAGATTGCTGGCAAACATCAGAAGCTAGACACAGCAAAGAAGGCTTCACTTCTACGGGTCTCAGAGGGAACATGGGCTTGTAAGCACTTTGATTTCAGACTTCTAGACTCCAAAACAGTGAGCAATAAATTTCCATTGTTTTAAACCACCAGTTTGTGGTTCCTTGTTACAGAAGCCCTACGAATCTAATTTAAGTCCCAAAGGGGAAACAATCCAAATACCCATCAAGATTAAAATAGATAAATATGTCATATTCGCAAAACAACATGAAAAACTGCTACATACAAGAGCAATCATAAATTTGAGGGAAAGAAGCCAAATATAAGGGAGTATACACTACATAATTCCATTTATTTAAAATTCAAGAACAGCCAAAAAAAGTCTATGGTGTTAAATGTCCAGGTAGTGATTGTATTAACAGGTAAAGAGAGGGCACTAGGCGGCTGACTTCCATGTTCCATTTCTTAACCTGAATGACAAGTATATGCATGTGTTCACTTTGTGAAAACTCACTGTGTACTTTTTTACACATTTGTACACTTGTTATATTTCAATCATTGGTTAGTAAATTAACTCATAACATATTTAAAATGTCATTCACTAAAGCAAAAAAAAAAAAAAACAAAAACAAAAATAAAAAGCTTGAATAGGAGAAAAATAAATGGATTTAATATCTGCTTCCAGAGAATTCTCCCCAGTGATGCTACAACTGATGTTAAGCAATCATACTGTTTGAGTAACAGAAAACAGTGAATTTGGAGTCAGAAATTAAGTCTTTAAAGAAGTTGTCCATCCCCAGATCATACTATACATAATTCTTACTTTTCAACCTACATGAAGGGCTCCAGTCCTCCACTCAGAGGATGTGGCTCTTGAATTGTGGTTTATCTAACTGAGCCTACATTCTGGAACATTTCTTACCAAAGAAAAACAGAGATTATTACAGCAGCTTGAACTTGAATTATTGGAATCATTCATGAGTTTGGTAAAATGTGTCTCTAAATAAAATGGTTTGTAAATATAACTTAGCTCTGAAACAATTAAGAGTTCTCTCAAAGATTATAAGGAGGGAAAGAAGCTTGGAGCATGTGGAAGGGACCACTTATTAGATTGTCGTTAAGGGCACAGCATTTAGAGCCAACTTTCCTTGCGTTCTGGGAATCACTGTTACACCACTCACTCTCAGTGTGAATTTAGGCAAACTACTTAATCTCTGATACCATCTGAATATGAAAAAGCTTCCTAACAAAACTATCAAGCAGGTCATTTTGTCCCTGTTTTACAGAGGAGAAAATTTAGGTTAAGGCAGCTAAGTAAAAACTAATTAGTTCACACAGCAAATTGTGTTGACACAGTGGACACAGATGAGATTTAATTCCTGTGCAATTTGAATTTGAAATGTGACTTTTGCATATTGTCTTACTAGGTATAGCTCCAATATCACATCCTATGACACTCTTTCCCTTGATCACCCAAATCTAAACCCACTAAGTACTGTGCAAATTTCTGCCATAGTTCTTGTCATGCCATTTTGTTATTTATCTCCGAGCATCTGTGACATATTCCATAGGCATCAACATCCTTCTATGAACCCCAATAAACCAGGAGATCTTTCAGAGTAAAGACCTCTTATATCTTTATGTATGTATATACATCCCCAGGGTTCAGCAGCAAGCCTGCACAAGATATTCAAAAAGAGGGAAAAATTGAACATATTTAGATGAATTATCAAGCATTAAGGTATCAAAACATAACATTCTATGAATCTGAAACATATAAAACTCTTGGTATTATGCTTTGTTTCTAGGAGTTCCATGAACTAGTCCCTGATATGTGAAAATATTTTTGTCTCTGGCAAGAATTTGATTATCTGATACCTTCTGCTTCAGATTGATGACTATTTTTTATTGTTTTATGTTAGTCACCATACAGTACACCATTAGTTTTTTATGTAGTGTTCCAAGATTCATTGTGTACTGACAGAAACAATTTGTCAAAATTATTACAAATTCCCAACAAATCCCAAGAACAAAATAGTCTATGGAGAACTATATGGTATACTTGCATATTTTAAAAAAGATCATCTTCAAAGCATGGGGAAAAGAGGAAATGTATATTTTGGGGGGATTCCAGAAATGGGTATGGCTTCTAATCTAGGCTGTTTGTGAAGTAATCAAAATTACCTTTTTGATGTCGGTTCTTTTAGGACTGTAAAGTATTGCAAATATGAGGAAAAGTGTTTTTATATTTGAGAGACATGAAGAGACTGATTCTGGAATGCAAAATAGTTCAGCATTTTTAGTGGTTCCTAACCAATGCACTCACTTTGTTTTTAAGTCTGTAATTTGGTTTCTTTATATCAAACTCTAATTTCCAGAATGATGAAAACACATTTGACACTGCTTTCTGTCTCTTGGCTTTCATCATTAGGATACAGAGCATGCCTCCAAATTTTCTGTAACTGCATACGCACTTGGTAATTCAATAGCCATTCAAACTATTTTGAAAGTTGAAAGGTTTCGGCAATTCTAGTCTAACGTGACACCTTCCCCATTTAGAGTTATATTGGATAGATAATTTAAAGTTTCATTTGGACCCTGCACCAGGATTGAAGACTCTACAAAAGTGTAATGATAGGATCACTGATCCAAACATTTCTAAATCACTTTTTTAGTCTTAAATCACTTTTAACTACTCAACCAGTAATCCAAATGAATTTTAAACTTTATAAACATGAGTAAGTCAACAAATTGTTAAGGGAATTGATTACCACTTACTAAATTTGTACTATATAATAGGGTGTAATAAAATCATACTAAGGAAAGTACTCCAATTTTATCACCTTTAGGTCCTTTATACTAAATTAATTAATAGTTACAAACCCTAGAGATAAAACAAAAAGAAGAAAGATTTTCACTTAATTGGCTGATTTGTTCTGAAAATTTTATTCTTTCTGAATGTATGTTTTTCTGTTGCTAAGAGATTGAATCCAAAACAAAGTCTGAATCAAGTCAACTGAATATATAAGATATTTTTATAATACCTAAATATTTTAACCACTTGATGATGCGTACATGTGTATTTGGAATCTATTATAATACCAGTAACTCTGGTATAATATTTACAAAATTCAAAACAAAACAAAACAAGGGTTGATCAGCTCTATTTAGTGGTGATCTAACTGAAAAAAAGATCTTCTAAGAAGATCTTCATTAATTAACAAAAATCATTCCAAGAAAATAAAATTAAAGATTTTGAGATCATGTTAGATATTACCATAAAAGTCAGTAAATCTCAAACATTTCCTTTTAGCAAAGAAGTGTCAGTCTTGGTTTAAATTTGAGTATGCTGTTAATATTTAATATCTGATAATAATACGAGACATAGGGAGCAGGAAATTCATAACTTTCAGTTTAATTAACTGAAAGTTGCTGGAATCACTACTTTAATTAAGAAATCCAGATGGCTCCAGATTTCAGGCATAAAACGTGCTGCCACCTTGAGAGGTGTCATCTTGGGTAAGTTTCCTCTTTTAAAATCATCACAGATGTTCTCTAACAGAGAAAAATACCCATGGAACATAACCAGTGACTTATGGGAAATTCAATTTCTGAGAGGACATTCTATTAAGTTCCAGAGCACGGCCTTAATATTATTATCTGGCATATGGTTTAATTATTCAAGAACAATGATTTCTGGTCACCCAAACATCTCAGTTTATTGACCTATTTTTTCAAGGGCATTTCAACCCTAGATTCTTATTCTCTTGAAACAGTAACAGTATCCCTACAAAGACAATGGTCCATTGCCTCCTCACAGTGTTCTAGAATGTGAAATTTGTTGATTCTATTTCTCCAGGATTTATGTTAGATACTAAAGGGGGAAAAAAATTGAATTGGGCAGTCTTTCAGAATGAAGCCTGTAGACCCCAACATGTACTGATGTCCACAGGCCACGAACCAATTTATAAGACATCAGGAGGAGCCCACCCCCCCAAAAATGATCTCTACCTTTCTAGCTGCTGGTTTATTTTTGTTGTTGTTTTGATAGGTTTGTTTTGTCTTCACTACAACTATCGGTGATCATTCTCTGAGTATCAGAAGTGTCCCCAAGTTATCATGAAGACAACAGTAGTTCAAAAACAAAACTCTTGCCTTTGTTTTACTCCACCTAATTCTGAGCTTCTGAATTTCTTGGTCTTGTCTTCTCTTTTGCCTTAACATTTATCCCTCAGATGTGACAGCAGAGCTGTTTTCCTGCTTTTCTCCCCAGTGTTCCCAGGGACTCAGTGTACACTTCCCAGTATTTCTGTCTACAAGTTGCATCCCCTTCAATTGGAGACCCCACCCCAGTATTGGCCAATGCAACCCGCACCTTTCTCTACCTTTTCCTGGGGGATGAGTAGACAGGGGTCAGACCTCAGAGGGGTTCTGAAGGCTTTTTCTTTTCTTGTCATTTGACTATTCTTCATTATTCTGTTTCCCCATCACAAAAGATGATTTGAACTGGTTTCCTGATCTGACTTCTTACACATTGAAATCATGATAGCTCATTTGGTAATGTTTTCTAGATAACATACTTTATAAGTTCAAAACAATTTAATTTTCAAGATCAAAAAGCTCCCTATAAAAACAATTACTTATCTCAAGTTATTTGAAACGATTTAAGGAGAAATAAAAATATGAACAAGGAAAATGATATCCAGTGATAAGGGACACTATGTTGTAAATAGCAGAAATTGTAACACAACACAGTAAGATGAGGAATAAAAGGATCAATTTATTATATTCTAAGGCGTTCAGGTACTAGTCCTACTACTAAAAAGCAATGCATCCTTGAACAAATTATTATATCCTCTTTGGGCATTATTTGTATCATTTTTAAAACAAGGAAGTAAGTCATTTCTAAAGCTTCCTTTCTAGTTTTAACATTCTATAATTCTCAGAAACATTGTCTTATAGTCATAAGTATGAATCTAGTAGTATGATCCTTAAGATAGAGTGAACTAATTGCACCAGTTTCTAATATAGTAGGAGGCACCTTTTGTTGGCTGAAATCAGATAAATGAAATTGGTTTCTAAAAATACAGAGGAACAACTGTAAGAAATAAGTAATAAACATTCTTTGGCAAATTTACTGATATCTTGACATATTTATGTACTAAAAATATAAGAAAGTTATTGTAGCTATCAGGGCAGGCAAAAATTCATCCAAAGCTTAATGAATCAGAAAATATGTAACGTTAGCTTCAGAGACTCCAACCCATATCCTTTTCTTTATACTTCTCTGTTCATTCCATGTCCTTGAGGTAGCCAGGTCTCTGATACACCTATGAATTTTTACCCAATTAAGCCCTAGATGCAAAGAATGACATGATAAAATCAATCATGTTATTATTCAAATATTAGTCCCATTTTCAAACATTTTAGATACCAGTTTAATGTACTCCTCCTTAAAGAGGTTTTGGATTTTAAGGGTGTTGAATATACCCTATGATGCAGGAATTCCACTCCCTTTATATACCCTGAAGAAATAGAAATCTCAGGTTAGAAGTCACATATTAAAGTGTTGAAGGAGAGGTGCCTGGGTGGCTCAGTGGGTTAAGTGTCTGACTTCAGCTCAAGTCGTGATCTCAGGGTCCTGGAATCGAGCCCTGCGTTGGGCTCCTTGCTCAGTGGGGAGCCTGCTTGTCCTTCTTCCTCTCCCTCTGCCTCCCCTCTGCCTTTGCTCTCTAACTCTCTCTCTCTCAAATAAGTAAAATCTTTTTAAAAAAGTTTAAAATGTTCAAGGAGCCATTGTAATAGCCAGAAATTGGAAGCAACCTAGAGGGAAGAAATGAGATGAAAGGATAGTTGGAATATATTCTCACAATGGAGTACTAAGCAGAGGCAAAATAAATGAAGTGAAGTGTAAGTACCAATATAGGTGACTTAAATATAATACAGGGTGAAATAAAAAAGGAAGTTAAAAAAAGTTTTATACAACATACTAATTATGTAGGAAAAAATCATGTAAAACAATGTATTATGACAGAAACTACACATTTCGTCACCTATATAAAGGCAGATACTAATTGGATATTACATTGTTTTATATGGTTTTGAACTTTACATAAATAGTATCGTGCTCTTAAAATTTCTTTAACTTGCTTTTTAATTATATAGATAAATTAAGGGGTATAGAGACAGAGACAGAGAGACACTAAGAGAGAGAGAGAGAAAAAGAGAGATGATGATAGGTAGATAGATAGATAAACAGATACAGAAATAAAACTACAAAGAAATGCATAAGTAAATGTTTCCTCTGGAGAAAGGGCAAGGGATTGGAAACCAGTACATTTCTGGTATGCCCACATCTTCAAATTTTCTTTCTTTCTTTTTTTTTTTTATGGTGGATCATGGACCCATGGTGGTTACATTTTATCATTTTTAATATCTCTGATATTTTCTTAATACATATAAGTTATCTAGATCATTTAAAAATTTATCTCTTAAACAGGTCCCATGAAGGAATTGAGGTGAGAGAGGTGCTTTCTGAATTCATACAGAGTTTGACATAAATATTGATGCTTTTGAATGCATGACCAGTTCTGGTAGTGTTTTACATAGTATTGGGTATACGATGGGTCAAGCAAACATTTACATATGCATACAAAACAGCATAAATAACCTTTTTAATTTAAAAAAAACCCACTTCAAGGTTGATATTAAACAAATGTAGTGCTGATACTTTCAAAATGTATTAACTGATGCTTTTCCTATAAAACATGTATCATTTTTAGTTGAAAAAATTAAAGTGGGGCTTCCTGGGTGGCTCAGTCAGTTAAGCATCCTGAGTTCAAGCCCTGCATTGGACTCCATGCTGGCGGTGCAACCTAATTTTAAAAAATAAGGTGGCAATAAAGGCATCACTGATATAAATTTATTAGTATTCAACATTATTATGTAGTATTTTTTTAAAGATTTTATTTATTTATTTGGCAGAGAGAGACACAGCAAGAGAAGGAACACAAGCAGGGGGAGTGGGAGAGGGAGAAGCAGGCTTCCCGATGAGCAGAGAAACCCGTGTGGGGCTCAATCCCAGGACCCTGGGATCATGACCTGAGCCGAAGGCAAATGCTTAACAGTTTAGCCACCCAGCAGCCCCATTACTACATAGTATTAAGATAGATTGTTGATATTGATTTTTTTTCAAGGTTCCCCCCACACATCATCAGTTGTATAGATAATGTTTCTTACTTGTATTTAGGGATTTTAGTTCATACAAAATGAAAATTATATTTATATCCCGAGTTTTTATTTTTTATTAAACTTGAGAATTTTTCTAGCTCTGAACCCTGGATTTAATATCACTATATTTTATCAATAAATTTCTATATGCTTACTGATGTACCTCTAGAATCTCAAAGTATGGAATGAGTAGAACATGTAACACAATTCTGTACTGATAGTACTTTTTGATAAATACTTACAGATTGATTATAGATTTTGATTTTGTGTTCTAATCAAATAAGATCTAATGCGATATAAATTGCAACAATTTTAAAAATGTAATTTGTGTCAGGATGAAAGAAAACTAGAGTTTAAATAATAAATGTAACTTTCATAACATATCAAAAGGGAAAGTTCAGATTTCATTAGAGAGAAATGATCCAAACATTAAATCCTAGACAGCAGGAATGAAGCATGAATACGTTAAGAGATTTCTTCATCTTAAGGTGATAAAAAACAAACATCTTTGGATGAGATACAAAGGAGGGCTTTCCTTGTTACACCATTCTATTTTCCTTTCCCTTGTTTTCTGGACATCATCACAAGAATCAGAGAATGAATTTCAACAGATGTAAAAACAGTATTAACCTGTCGAATAATGCTTGAAGGAAACTTGCTTTGGCAACAAGTCTTATAGAAAAACAGTTTGAGGTTTTCAATGAACTTCAGATCAATCTGAACAAATAATAGCAGTGCGTGATGGCCAGCAATAACCTCAGCTGCATTAAGAGTTCTAGAGCATCGTATTAATTGAATTTGTTCGATCGCAGGAGTAATGAATGTATTAAGAGAAACTGAAAAACTAGGCTATATTCACAAATCCAGAGGAGGGCGCTCATGCAAATGAGGGGATCCAGTCGTTATAGCAGGGAACACACAAAGAAATAAATAAAATTTAAGAGCTTGTGATGTCTAGCTTAGAAAAGACTTAAGGTAATTATACCAAGTATCTGCTAACATTTGAACGGCTGCCAGTATATTTGTCCAGTCAAGCTTCGCAAGCAAGTACCTCAAAAATTGGGTGCAAGTAATAGCTTTCAGCTCACAGTATGTGTATTAGATTCCATTTTTGTTCCAATTCTTCTTTCCTCAATATAGCCACACTCTTTGTCATGTGATCTAACAGCTTCTATCACTAGAGGCAGAGTGTATTTCCCTGATGTATTAATTTTGATCTTTTTGGAGAATGCAATTTGGGGAACTGTGACAACGAGTCCGTTGAGAGCCTGGACCTTTAGTGACGTTGCGTGCTTCTGTTCACCATGCTTGATCGAACATTGCAATGAGAAGTTGCCCACTGATCCAAGAAGGATGGAACCTGGGGGTTCTAGACCCACTCTGAGAATTTGGAGCCAAATCCAGTGGGTCAGAATGGTCTCCAAGTTGACTGAGTCTAATAGCTTTTAGTTTAATTTTTATCTTCAATGAAGTTTTTCCAAACTGTTCCTTTTGCTTGGCCTACATCATTACTTTGACTAATGTAATAGTCACATACCAACTAGTATAATGGCTTTTTAGGAAAAAGCATTTTAAATAATATGTAATTGATTTTGTAATTGCATCCTCAGCGTATTTATTAAAAGGCATTTGTAAAGACACACCCTTGAGCTTGAGCTTGAGCTTGAGCTACACCCGATCTTTGATTCCCTTCCTAACTAAATTAATGGCCTTACTTCTTTAACCTTGCCTCTATTTCAAGTGTGTTTCCAATGCCAATTATATTATGGTCAATTAGCTAGTATCAAAAGCTACTTATAGAACAATGTTGATTCAAATTTAGGATTAGACTGATATAGCCACTCAAGTTCAGAACTTTATTTACCCCTTTTCATTATTATTTATGTTGATTGACAGTACCTTGCCTAATTACAACCAACTTGAACTAAATCCTAATAAAACAGAGTTGAGTATCTCAGATTTAGGAAATCTCTGTATTCCATTTACAGAAGTTTTGCCTTGCTATATAAAAATGCATTGTATAAAGTAAGCAATTACAAGTGTTTTGTATGTACTACCTAATTTAAGACTCATAATAATATAAAACATAGTATTTTCAACACTTTGTCGATGAAGAAACTGAGCCACTTTGAGATTAAATGATTTGCCTAAATTCACCTAATTTGTAATGGGAAAACCAGGATTCAAACCTTTCCGGGCTGACACCAGAACTTTGCTCTTGGCCCCAAAATTCCATTGCTTCTATAAATGAGATCTGATAGCTGTGTATGCTCTTTTGTTCCATAACAATCTCAAGGCATAGCCTTGTCAATTAATTAGAGTAAGACTGAAATCCGCAACTACTTTTAGACCATGTGGGTTGTCGGGAATGGAATAAAGCTCAAGGATGGTCTTGAGGATGAGAGTGCTTTTGTACCCATTATTTGCATTTTTAAAAATGGCAAGGAATTAATTATTCATCTAAGGTCATGAAATAAGTAATAATTTCAAAGTATTTTCAGGAATCAACAACAACAACAACAAAAAGCATTCATCCATTTTCATTATTTCTTTTTCTGCCCAAGGGTGAAATTTAGTCTGTGTAAATGAAATAATGTTGACATTAACAAGACTATCCTCATATTATTTACTTCAATGAGCTAAACTTACACTGTCATCATGAGTGATTTTTATAAGATTAATCATTTAATGATAACATTTTTTTGTAGACCAATACACTAAATCTTAAGAAAAATTATGTCATTTGATCTTCACAAAACTAAGAAAAACAATAATATTAATCCTTATCATGATTAGAAGAGAAAGTTTAGAGACATTAGATAATATAATAGATAACATATATCTATATATAAATACATATAGATAATATAACCTATAGGTGTTGACCAGTTAGTACTCTAACAAAGGTTATCATCTGTTTCCTAACCAATGTTGTAATATCTCTGCCCATAATATAAACTTCTGCAGTTTAGAACAGCATGGGGAAAGAGCATTTGTATGAGATCCTATGTCAAAGCCATCCACTGAATGGTGCCTAAGGGTGATCTTCACATAGTATATAATGTGTAGGGCACCTCCTAGAGTTTTCTGTGCAACAAAGTGAAACCGTATAAACTTGAATTTTCCACCAGATACTATTGTTATGTATCTAGAAGTGAAATTCATTCAATTTGTGCATTTCTAACTCATTAATACGTAAAAGGATTTTTATTAGGATAAATAGCAGTTGTAACTATAATCCTATTATGCTTATCTTCCTTTATATACTGTATTTGAATAAGAAGGCAACACTAGGCATTCTTAGCTGGTGGTTTCTGTCCCACAAACATCAAGAAGAAAGAAATACAGTTTAATGCAGGAACAAAGAAAACTCCTGTGGACACAGTTTGGTTAGAATCTTTCATATATAATTACAGACAACTTACCTGTCTGTAATTTTTCAGTAGAAGGAAAAAGAGAGAGAGAGAAAAAATGGTCATAATAGGAAGGTGTACACTTTTATTGAACTGACCCCCTGGGAAGCTGATCTAAGGCAGAAGCGTATGTGGGATTCACAGGAAGACAGTACTCAGATCCACTCTGTGGGAGACCCCAGGAAAAGCAAGAGCCAGGAGGAAGGCAATTTGCTAATTCCTAAGTAGAAGGCACAATGGTGATCTCATGGATATTTATAGAAGGAAGAGAAGAGGCAGCATATAAAACCCTATTCTTTCATCACAAATAAAGATAACATGGGGGGGAGTGCCTGGGTGTCTCAGTTAGTTAATTAAGCATCTGACTCTTGGTTTTGGCTCAGGTCATGGGTTTGGTTTCAAGGTCATGGGATCTAGCCCTGTGTTGTGCTCTCGGCTCAGCATGGAGTCTGCTTGGATTCTCTCTCTCTTCTTTCCCTGTGCCCCCCTCCTCCACACACTCATGCTCTCTCTCTCTCTCTCACTCTCTCTCACTCTCTCTCTCTCAAATAAAGAAATTAAATCTTAAAAAAAAAAAAAGATCTCACACAGAACTGTAATTTTTTCCCTCACAACTAAGATTCCACATGGGACTAGTCTACCCAAAGCCAGGAGGCAGACAGGCACGTTTTCAGGTCTTCCTTACTCACCTGCTCTACTACCACTTTCAGCCTCACCAGGACCTTCATGTTGTCTGGTGAGATATCTGTTCTCAGCACTCTTCTCTTCCTTCTACCACCCACGAAATCTCCTTTTGTGGCTTGTTTTCTTTTTGATTCTCTAACTTTAATACAGTACTTTTGTTTTTTAATAAATTACTCACTTATGGTGGAAGTGAGAGGAGAGGCACTGTACCAAACCCCTGAGACTGAAACTTCACGTTAGGACAGTGAAGTTCCATTTGATGGAACTTCAAAAAGTTCCATTTGGTGGAAATCATCAGAAATCAAAATTGAAAAGTCCAGGAAGAACTCTGTGCACAAGCTCATCAGACTTAACAATAGTTTTCAAATTGAAAATTTAACAACTCAAACATTATAGGAAAATAACCACTGGCTTCTCCCACTTGGAGAAGGTACATAGACCTGAGCAGATCTGAGGCCAGTTTTGAAAGCCAAAGGGAAAAGGAGGTCAGAAAGGAAAGATAGAGGGAAAGTGATTTGGGAGACTGGAGGTATCCAAGCTCATGCTAAGTAATCAGATGAGATCTTGTAAAAGTATTTCTGTTTTAGCAAGCAAGTTGATCTAGAGGACCTTAAGATATATGACAGATATCATTATGAAAACAGTTACATTTAATTCATTTAATTATGAAAGTATATATGCTTCTGGAAAATTATGAAAAGAAATAAGTGCTGGGGTGCCTGGCTGGCTCAACTGGAAAAGCATGCAACTCGTGATCTTAGGGTCATGAGTTTGAGCCCCACATTGGGGGTACAGATTACCTAAATAAATAAATATTGAAAAAAGAAGTGGTTTTAAGAAATTTTAAAGAAAAAAGTAGTTAGAAGAATGCTCAGACACATCTTTTTGGCCTGCTAAATTCCAAGTTTTATTTGCCAATCAGACCTTCCGAGGCTCTTCGTCAAGATTTATATAATCACACAACAGATATACAAGGAGGACATGAAGACAGCCCTCAGCCAGCATGAGTGAGGTGTTGGCTTTGCAGACTGGTGACCAACAGAATAGAAGACCCTGACTTGAGAAAATGAATTCAATAGGACAGAGGAAGGCTCATGCCTCAAGGTGTGGCTAGTAATAAACAAATAACCAGCCATTTTGTTAGAAGAAGAAGAACTGTATGAACACTAAAGACCTAGCTTCTGGGGCACCTGGGTGTCTCAGTCGGTTAAGTGTCTGCCTACAGCTCAGGTCATGATCTAGGGGTCTTGGGATTAAGCCTCAAGTCCAGGCTCCCTGCTCAGTGGGGAGTCTGCTTCTCTCTCTTCCTTTGCCCCCCGCCCCTCCACTTGTTCTCTCTCTGATAGATAAAATCTTTTTTTTTTAAGACCTAGATCCTAAGAATGTGAAGTCTTAGAAATTTTGAGGGTATCGTAAAGTGTTAATGTGGACTTTGCAATGTGAGTTCAATATTTTGGAATAACACTAATGCAACTATGGGTCCAGGCATGGTGGAAACACCCAGTGTCAGTGCACATAAGGTCATCAAATGCCTGGAACAAAAATAGATGAATAACAAAGCTGTGACCTTTGATGGTCTCTTGTATGTTGGGAGTCAGTGGCTTTGCTTGTAGGCTGGAGAAGCAGAGCTCTGCCAAGACTGACCCTGACATCTTGATGTTTCTTATTTAAATGTGCCCTCAAATGCCCTCCTCTCCTACACTGTACTTTGGACTTTTTTTTTCCTTTCTTTGTTGCAGCCAGAGTAAATACTACAGTAAAAGTCCACAGACTCATTCCCCAAATGATAAGAACAAAGAAACCTATTTCCATTTTACAGTGTTTTCTAAGCACTTACAGCCTCTGAGGAGGAAACAAACAAGCCAACAAAAAGCAACATTCTTTATTTATGGCATTTGGCTATTGGGATGTTAAGAGCCTTGCTTCCTATTCCCTCAACACTTTGCTGCATTGTCTCAGTCCATCAATTTGTTCTTGGTCTTTTGATGCTAAACTCTGATTTAGCTTGAATAGCCATAGAGTACCTGTTTATTTTTTTCTCCAGTAGTATATTGCCTGTTTGCCTGATGGTTTTAAATGCAAAGAGCTAGAGCACCTGGGTGGCTCAATCAGTAAGTGTCTGCCTTCTGCTCAGGTCATGATCCCAGGGTCCTGGGATGGAGCCCTGCATGGGGCTCCCTGCTGGGGGGGAAGCCTACTTCTCCCTCTCCCTCTCCCTCTCCCCCTGCTTGTGTTCTCTCTCTCATGGGCTCTCTCTCTCTGTGTTAAATTAATTAATTAACTAATTAATTTATTAAAATACAAAGAGCTGGACCAGGGGGACGAATGTCCTTTCCATATCTAGTAATTTGAACTTCAAGTGAAGCCTCTCTTTGGAGCATAAAAGGGTCCCTTACCATCTTGTTTACCCAAAATAAAAGAAGATGAATTTGAACAGTAAATTTATAAGGTACATTCATATAACTATCAAATCATGTAAAAAATACTTAATTTTATGAAACAGACACTTAAAAAGATGCAGGTTAATCTTATGAAGATAAAAACCCATTGAGTATCCAAATCTATTTTCAGGACAAAACCTCATGTTGCCTCCAGGATAAATGCTGACCCACATACACGTGACGAAAACAATTTCTTAAAAATGAAGGACAACTGGGGTGCCTGGGTGGCTCAGTGGTTTAAGCCTCTGCCTTCGGCTCAGGTCATGGTCTCAGGGTCCTGGGATCAAGCCCTGCATCTGGCTCTCTGCTCAGCAGGGAGCCTGCTTCCCCCTCTATCTCTGCCTGCCTCTCTGCCTACTTGTGATCTCTCTCTGTCAAATAAATAAATAATATCTTTTAAAAAAAGAAGAATGTTTAAATACAAAGGAAAACACACACATATACACACACCTTTCTCTAAAGGTAACTTTTCAACACAATCTTATTTTCTGATGTATTTTGTCATGATTTTCCAGAGAATGTTTTAGAACATCTTCCCAGACTTACTAATGAACCGTTAATGAACGGACACAGACTGTACTTATATAAATTATGGAGTTGCTGAACCCAGAGTTGAAGTTTGGTACATTTCAAGGATATGAAATCAATCATTCTGATATTCGTAACTGTCATCCATCTGCCCTTCACATCCACGCTATTTCATCATCCCTCCACCTTGAGGAGTCTCATAGGTGACTCTCAAAGCCTGGACATTCCTAGACTCAATTAAATGATTTTCTCTATGCACTGGTTTCTGAGCTCAAATAGTTTTCCCTAGGGCAGTTATTTGTGGTTAAAAAGGCCCAGTTCATTGTGGTTAGCGAAAACCGAGGCTGGAAGGGACGAGAAGGAGGGGATGCTCCTAGATAGGATATAGCTTCTGAAAATAAAGATAATAACAGGAATATATGAGGGAAGGTAGAAGCGTAGACTCATACAAGGAGGTCCTAAAGGTCCCAGATGTCTACTCAAACTAATCAACCACTCAAGGAGTATTCAATGAGCATCCACAACTGATGTACCCAAGTCATGAGGCAAATTGTATGTCACATGCTCAGTCCCCTGTCCTGGAGAGAGTCCAAATGGTAAAAATTAGTCTTTTCTGAAATGTCCCTTTGGAAAATAAAAGTTGACTTTAAAATTAAAGTGACATGCAAAGTCGAAGAGATATTTTTCTCTCTGATCCGCCTTAATCAAACCATTATAATAATAATTAAGAAAATAAGACTAAAAACAGTGTGAAGAATGACTTCTATGCTAAAAGTTTAAAAATTAGGCTATTTGACCAAAAGGAAAAGAGCCTATAGGATGACATACTTATTTTTAAGTAGTTTCTAAAAATATTTATCAGGGAGCCTCAATTAGCTGGAATAAATCCAAACTCTAGGTTATAATACTATTCTGTTTGTTCAATTGTCTGATCCATCCATAATCCACAATAAATTACCTATAAAGGTAATCAAAGGCATTCCAGAACTTGCTAAAACCTGACGTAGCCATTTTAATTCTTCAGTTCCTCACAGACCCTAATTTTTGCCTCTTTCCTTTCCCTCTCTTTTTCTTTCCCTCTCCCTCTCTCCCTCTCTCTTCTTTTCTCCCCTCCCCTTCTTCCTGTCCTTTCAGAATTGTGTGTGAATAATATTTCTAACTCATTTTTTTTTTTTTTACCGGAAAATAGAAGGATCGATGAATGAAGATTAGGAGACAAAGTAAAAGTGAGATGGTAGATCTACCAAGACATAGTAAAAAAGAATACCTTTAGACTTTTCTGATTCCCCACCCATCAACAGTGGAGCCACCCCCTAGGGTCCCCCAGGTCTAACGTACCTCCACCCACCCTTCTGGGCTTACTCCCCACTCTTAAAAACCAGGTTTCTTTATTGCTCCTAGAGTTTATATTCACTAGTTATCTCTACGTAGACTTTCGTCCTCTTTATAATGCTTTGAACTAAAGTATCATTTAGGAATTTTATAGGAACTTACTAACTTGAGGATAGCCTGAGGAAATCTTGAGATGCTCTCTTTGAGAGAGAGAATCTCTCTCTCAAATAAATAAATTAATTAAAAAAAAGTTGGGGTGCTTGGATGGCACAGTTGGTTGAGCATCTAATTTTTGCTTTGGGCTCAGTTTGTGATCTCAGGGGTGTGAGATCAAGCCCTGCATTGGGCTCTGTGATGAGCACAAAGTCTGCCTAAAAAGAAAAAGACTTTCTCCCTCTCCCTCTGCCCCTCTCCCCTGCTGTCTCTCTCTCTCTCTCTCTCAAATGAATAAATAAGTGTTTAAGAAAGACGCTGGTACCCAGAGAGCACAGACATTTCCAGCCCAGGGGAATCGTGGTATGACGTTACACAATCACCAAAGCCAGTGAAGGGCCCACAGTCATGGACTTTCCAGCCTTTGCTACCCTGATTTTCTCCCACTACATAATGAAGTTGACAAGTCAGAAGCCACAAATGTTGAGGGAAGGGAAGGTTTTTAATGGGAAAGATGGCAGCCAAAGCAAGAGCCAGTCTGCTGATAGAATGCTAAAGAAAGAAGACAAAGGTGATGTTCCTTAATTATGAAAGTACTGATTCCAGCATCCATAATACAGGCATACCACATAGATATTGCCAGTTCTACTCCAGACCCCTGCAATAAGGCAAATATCACAATAAAACAAACCAGGTGAAGGTTTTGGTTTCCCAGTGCATGTAAGAGTTATATTTACATCACACTACAGTCTATTGAGTGTACAGTGGTAGTATGTCTTTAAAAAAAAAAGCAATGCACATAACTCCATTAAAAATACTTTACTGCTAAAAAACGCTAACCGTTATCTAAGCTTTCACTGAGTCATAAGCTTTTTGCTGATGGAGGGTCTTGCCTCCACGTTGATGGCTGCTGACTGACTGAGTCATGCTTGCTGAAGGCTGGGGTGGCTGTGGCAAGTTCTTAAAATGAGACAACAGAGAAGTTTGCCACATTGATTGTTCTTTTCAAAAGTGATTTCTTATTTTTTTTTAAGATTTTACTTATTTATCTGAGGGAGGTTGAGAGCATGAGTGGTGGGGAGAGGCAGAGGGAGAGGGAGAAGCAGGCTCCCTGCTGAGCAAGAAACCAGACTCAAGACTCCCTCCCAGGCCCCAAGATCATGATGTGAACCTAACGTAGATGCTTAACTCACTGAGCGCCCCCCCAAATGATTTCTCTGTACATGTGATGCTGTGGTATTTTACCCACAGTAGAATTTCTTAGAGTTGGTCTTCTCAAACCGTGACACTGTCAACTGAGTTTATGTACTATTCTGAATTCGTTGTTGTCATTTCAACAGTCTTCACAGAATGTTCAACAGGGGTCGATTGCATCTCAAGAAACCACTTTCTTAGCTGAACCATAAGAAGCATCTTCATCCATTCAAGTTTTATCATGAGATTGCAATTCAGTCACATCTTCAGGCTCCACTTCTCATGTGTGCTATTTCTACCACATCTGCAGCCAACACACACACACACACACACACACACGCACACATGCACACACGTACATTTATCATCTCTATGGGTGCAGTTCGTAGTGCCCCAAAAGAATTACAATAGTAACATTAAAGATCACTGACCACAAATCACCATAACAAATATAATAATGAGAACATTTGAAATACTGTGAGAACTACCAAAATGTGACACATTTGACCAACCCACACTGAGGAAGTGTTGTCAGAAAAATGGCGCCAACAGACTTGCTGGACACTGGATGGCCACACTTTCCATCTGTGAAAAAATGCTACATCTGCAAAGTGCAATTAAATGAAGCACAATAAAACAAGGTGTGCACGCACAGTTTTCCATGCTTGTTCTATCATTTACTAGCTATGTGACTCTGGATAAATCACTTGATAATTTAATGCATCAATTTCTTAATCTGTGAAACTGGATTAGCAGGGCTGAGTTTATTCCTGTGTTGTCACGATTAAATCATAAAAAGTACCTGAAACTTTGGCATATAGTTAGGTCAATATCAATGCTATCAATTTTTGTTTTCCCACATGAAGTTATTAAACATGAAAATACATTGAAAGGTTCTGAGTGTATCACTTTATTTCAGTTCAATAAATAGTTTATGCTCATAATAATGGCCCTGGGTACCAAGAGTATACTAAACAATGGTTTGAACCCCTTGTGTAATAGAGTAGGACAGATATGATTACTTTAGAAACTATTTTAAAAGTAGTTTCTTGGGGGCCTGGGTGGCCCAGTTGGTTAAGTGTCTGCTTCAGCTTAGGTCATGATCCCAAAATCCTGGGAGCGAGTCCTAAATCAGGTTCTTTGCTCAGTGGGGACTCTGCTTCTCCTTCTGCCCCTCCCTCTACTCATTCTCTCTCTCTTGCTCTCGTTTGCAAAAACAAATAAATAAAATTAAAAAAAAAAATAGCTTCTCAAACTAGAAGCACAAAGAGCGCCTTATTCATTCATGCATTTTTTCATTCATTCATTCATTCATTCATTCATTCATTTTGCAAAGAGCAAAAAAACATGCAAAGCATAACTCACTACCTAATGTTGCTAGAATTAGTGGTGCTTCATATAAATGAGAGAGAGGAGTAACTATAATCACTGCTAAAATAAAGAATTCACTGAAACAGTGTGCTCCTATTTTAACAGGATATATTGGGGTAGCTGTAAGGAATAATGATCCTCAGTAGGAGGGAGGGTAGGTGCAAACTCTGTTCTTAATGTTTTCCAGAACATATTGACAATCAATTAAACATGTATTTGGCAGCTACTGTGAATTAGACTCTGTGAGGCATGCTAGGGATACAAAGAAAAATAATACATATATTCTCCATTTAAGGAACTGTCAAACTAGTAGGAAACACATACAAAGTTATGATACAATGTAATAATTGCAAGATAAGATTTATACTAAGCACCCCTGTGAAGCGAAGAGTAAGTAATTCTTTCCATGGATGCCAGTAAACTTTGATAAGAAGATGATGTACTAGATTGAAGAGTTCATGTCTTGCCAGAACCTGTGAATGTGATCTTGTTCAAAAACAGTTGTCTCTGTAGATGTAATTAAGTCATTACTTAGGATAAGGGTTTACTGGATTTGCCTGGGCTCTAAATCTAATCATTGTTGTCCTTACAAGAAGAAACCGAAACACAGTAGCACAGATCCACCCACACAGGAGAGGAGACCATGTGAAGGCAGAGGCAGAGATTGGAGCCACACTGCCACAAGCCAAGGAAGGGGAGAAGCCACCAGAAACCAGCAGAAACAAGGAAGGATTCTCCCCTAGAATTTCAGAAAAAGGGAGGCCCTGCCAAAAACCTCGATTTTAGACTTCTGGTGTCTGAAACTCTGAGGAATTAATTTCTGTTGTTTGAAGTCACACAGCTTGTGACAACCGGTTACAGCATCCACAGGTATCCAACACAGAGGGGCTTGAAGGGATTTGGGATGCATTTTGAGGGCATTATATAGCATTTTATCATATGAATAAGGGGAGGCAGATCATTGCAGGAAAGGAAATAGGATGTGAGAAGCATAGACGTGAAAGCAATGTGGTCCCTCAAGGAATGGCACTGTCTTGGCAAAGGTCAAACCTAAAGTTCCCGGATGTGGAGGTAGTAGGGATATCTGCCTCACACTCGGTCTTTACCAGCAGCCAGACTGCACTGAGATTTGCTTCAAAGTGCAAACGAAAGACAAATCAAGAGTAAGAGCTACCTCTAGTTTCCTCCTAATGTGTTTCTATTCACCCACAATAGCCATGTTGATTTTCTAATGCGGGTATTCTTTGTTTTGTTTTGTTTTTTTCCTGTTTTTGTTTCTTGCTTGAATTCCCCACGGGTGTCCAAAATCTTAGATGCCCACTCAGAACTTGAATGACTCTGGGATCTCCCTTCAGGATATCCTCTCCCAGTTGATTGCCTTACCCACTAGATTCTGAGATAGGACACATGTACTCCACATGCAATTTAGAGATCATTATGTCCCATATTCTAGTTCTACATCAACCCTGCCAGCTAGGCCAAGTTCACACGAGGGGTATGAGGCAGGTGAAAAAGAGAGCTGTACATGCCAGGAAACATATGATAGGGCCCTTGTATTTTGAAACATCAAGAGTCAGTCGTTTTCATCCAGGAAGTAATTTAAACCAAGCTACATAACACTAAGTTCTGTAATTTAGCAAGCTGTCCTTCAGAAGGCACAGAAGTCCCCTAGGGGCTGGAGCAAAAGAAGAGAATGTCAGCATCATCTTCCATTCCGATGTATGCCTGTTCCCTTTTTAGATAAGATTTGATTGGGGGAAAAAAGAAGCCTTAAGGAATCTTAGAAGTGAAGAAATGAATAATGGTGAGAATTCGGCATTTGGATTATATAATATGTAGTGACATCCTCTCAACTTATGAGTATTTGGAGGCTCTATAATTTGTAGCATGAGAAAAGACCCCATCCCGAGGAATTCCATACCTTCATATGGACAGAGTCTGAGCTGTCCCCACATTGCGGCATCCATGCTGTGCCTTTGGCAGAAGGGTTTTTATGGAAATCACTATGAAGTTAGCACAGCTAAGCTCGTCACCTACTGAGTTCATTTTACAGCTCCATGTTCAGGAATACCTGACTAAAAATATTCAGGAGAGGAAAAATAAATATCAAACAAGTGTCCAAATCCTGCTTCATATATCCTCACTCCCAAAGTTCGTCCTAGTATTATTCTGACTTCTTTGAATGCCTGATGGAATTTGTCTAACTTGTACTTTTTCAGGTATGTATATTAAAGAAAGGAACAGACAGAGATATGCAGAGACAGAGAGAATTTAGAAGCAAAAGGAAGAACAGAACTATTTTTTTCTCTCCAAGTAAATTATGAAGTTTTTCCTGGGAATGAAACTACTGGCAGGTGGTAATTATCCTATCATTGGCCAGTTCTAAGAGCTACTTAGCCTTAGTTGATATTCCAAAAATTAAAACAAACCAAGTTGAATGATACTTTGTCACGAAGTTCCATGAGTTTGTTTTTTGTTCTCTTGTTATTACTATACTCATACTCGTCAGGATTATATTTTCTCTCATGTCCTCCTTGAGGGAGGACAGTTAAAAAGGGACAGATTATGAAAAACTTCATCTGATGGCCAACTGCATCTTGCCGTTCAATCATCTAGCATGCCCATGCTAATTTTCATAATTAAGCTTCAAGGTTTGCTCGTATCAAGTAGTTTACTATCATTACAGGTAAATGGAACATAAATTCGTTCTCCTCAACAATATTCCTACTTTCTGGGCCAGCGCTTTATACTTCCTGACATATTTGGAAATAATAAATATCAGGTGTCACTGGAGAGAAGAGTTGGGAGAAAAAGCCAGAAGAGCCATACCAAAATGATCAAGTTAACCAAGTCAAAGAAAAAGTAATTTCAAATATGCTGCTGCTTTTTTATATGGCTGAGGACAGAGGGCCAGGGAGATGGACCTCTAAAATTCATCTTGCTGGAACAGTGCTGCGCTCTCTCTCCCTCCGGGCTGCATCTCCCTCGCATAACCACCTCTAATAGCCCTTTGAGAGAGGTGCACTGGGGAATGGGTTGGTGTTTGAGATCATCCACAGTAGAATGAAGAGGGAAGACCAACAGCTGCAGGAAAGAAAGAAGAAAACACAGTGAGAACACAGGAGGAACTCAAATGGAGACTGAGCACAAGCACATCTAGAAATGTTAAGAAGTCTTGGAAGGGGCACCAGACTGAAAGTAAAATGGAAAAGACCTGAGTCTTTTTAATTAAAAATTGAAGTCAGAGTGAACTCAAAAAGACAGAGAACTCAGGCATTGGAATTATAATTGTATAAACTTAAAAATATAGAAGCCTGCTGGAAAAATTAGGAAATTCAGAAAGCTACTGTCTTTGGAAATACATAAAACCTTTCATCTTCCTTCTCGTTTTCCATATTTTTCAAAATTTTATGCAGTGAGTAATAATTATTTCATAATAAAAGTATATAAAAGGGGCACTTGGATAAATCAGTTGGTTAAATATCCAACTCTTGATCTCAGCTCAGGTCTCGATCTTGGGGTCATGAGTTCAAGCCCCCAAAAAAGAAAAGTAAAGAAATAAAGGATCTAAAAAATTTAAACCTTTCTTGAATTTCACTGTGATACTGTTAAAATATAATTAACCCAATGCTTTGCAACCAACAAAACATCTTCATTTATATAAACCCACAGAGAAAAAAAAACACAAAACATGAATACACATAAATCTTCACATTTAAGTGACCATCAGACTCTCCTAGCTTTAGCGGGCCGACCTGGAAAGTTCCACAGCTTCCTTCACTCTCTGGGTAAATATCTAGCTCCTCAACTCAGAGAAGAAATTACAATAATAATGAAAGGTCTGGAAACATCCCTGCCAAAGCCAGCTCCCTGGAGGAGGTAAACTAACACTATCTAAGTGAATGATTCTATTTTTCTCTTCCCGTTTCTCAGGTGGTTTGACATTTAAAATAGCTAAACATCTGTGGGCAAGAGTTGTGCTATTCCCTTCATCTGAGAATAGGAAGGGCAAGGGAGAGGGCAGATGAAGGACAAATGTAAGGACAGACACTGCACACTAGAAAGTTAAAAAAAATACATATGATAAATGAAGGCATGTGAGAAATCTATTAATAAACTAAACACATTAAAAAGCCTTGGTGGGAGGCAGAAATAAGTGTGATTTGGGGACAGTGTTGTTGTTGTGTAATTTTTACTGAATCTAATTTTACAAACCAACCTCGCTCTTCTTAAAAGATTTTATTTATTTGACAGAGAGAGAGAGAGAGAGAGAGAGTGCCCAAGCAGGGGGAGTGGCAGGAAGAGGGAGAAACAGGCTCCCGCAGATCAGAAAGCCCAACATGGGGGTCGATCCCAGGACTTGGGGACCATGACATGAGCCAAAGGCAGATGCTTCACCAACTGAACCACCCAGGTGCCCTTCCAACCTCGCCCTTCTTTTGTAAGAACCTGCAGTGAAGTCTTATCCACCTCAAACTTTCACAGGAGTGAGTTGAACCTCCAGGCCTTGCCCCTCCATTTAGCCACAGAAATCATCCTGCGCATCTCTGTAACCAGCCTCGAGGGATACGCAGGAGTACTTGGAGCCTCTGGCCCCGCCCAGAAATTAGAATGTTTCCTTAGGGTTTCCTGGGCATGAGTACTGTTCTTGCTTTCTCACAGCTCAAGAAACTGTCTTCCCTGATCCTTATAACTTGCCTGACTATCTAGCGAGCTTTTGCCACACCTAACCTCATACCTGCTGGAATTTCTATACACAACATTCCATGCAGACCTGTCTGGACTCAGTAATTCTGTTCCAAACTATGGTCTCCAAGTTCATTCCTGCCCGATTGTTGAATAATTCTCTGTAAAATCTGGAGGAAGGAAAAAAAAATGTATTCTTTTATAACCTGTAAGGGGAGACCAAGTTAGAGGACAGGAATGAGGAAAATAAAACAAAAGAAGATATATATAAACACACACACACACATAGCTATATACATATAGATAGATCCATATATATAAAACAAAAAACAAAACCAAAAGTCATTGTTTGGAAGGAAGAATTCTGGCTGGCTCTTTTTTTCCCCAGTGATTTCCACATAGTTTCTTTTTTTAAAGTATTTATTAGAATTTAAGTCTAAAATGCAATCCAAGTAACTGAGTCTTCCTTGTCCTAAAATTTTACCAAAAATCCTTAAGAAACAAATGTAAACTCATTCAAGGTGAAGGACAGATTTCTTCGTTTCTTTTTACTCTCTCTCTCTCTCTGTCTCTCTTTTTAAGTAGGCTCCACAACCAACCTGGGGCTTGAAATCGTGACTCCAAGATCAAGAATTGCAGGCTCTACTGACTGAGCCAGCTAAATACCCTTATTGATTTCATTTTGTTTGTCTCGGGGGTGGCTATCTGAAGTCAAAATGTTAAGAGGAGTAAACGATCAAATATTCAAGTTTCTTTATTTGCAATATCAGAAATCCATGTTAAGTAATATCGGTCAAATCCACTTTAAAAAAATGGAAACTCCAAACCCAAAACTATCTTGGTAAGAACTAAGTGTCTAAAGGATTAAAATTCTTTATTCCCTTTCTGTTAATTCCCTGTCAGTGGTGAAACTCACAAGATTCAAAGTAGCTGCATGCATGTTTGTGCAAATAGCAGTAAAAGGGTCATGGATGATTGTACATTATTCAGCAGTTTTCGTAGGTTACCAGGAATCCCAAATGACAAGGTAGGTGCTGGGACGCTAAGGGTTGAGGCACATATGCTGAGTCTTTGTACTAGTTCTAAGAAAAAGATTACTATAGAAGTAATCTAAGTCCAGATATCCCTGGGTTTAATACAATGCTAGACAAGACCCAAATGGTCTTGTCTATATATGGCTCACATTTTATGGAAGATTCCTTATGGTAGGGAATATATTCCTTATTGTTATTATTCCTTACTATTGTCCAACTCTGGACAATATTCAATCTAGACCCTTAATACATGTTTTAGAATTATGCAAGATGCCCAAAACAATCTTTGCTTGTTCTCTCTCTTCATTTTTCTCAAGAGCTATCTCTCCATCTTTCCTTCTAACTTCATTTTCTGTCAAAACTAACTTCATGTATAAAGAGATAGGAAAGTCTGAATTGCATTTTTTAATTAATTTAATTTTATTTTTTCAGTGTTCCAAGATTCATTGTTCATGCACCACACCCAGTGCTCCATGCAATATGTGCCGTCCTCAATACCCACCACCAGGCTCACCCAACCTCCGACCCCTCTCCTCTCCAAAACCCTCAGTTTGTTGCTCAGAGTCCACAGTCTCTCATGGTTC